>JAODKN010000048.1:2672915-2691613 GCA_026774425.1 Petrocephalus zakoni | reverse complement strand
CGCGCCCCCCCCCCCCCCCCCCTCCCCCGCCCCCAAACCCCCCCCCCCCGCGGCCCCGCACCCCCCCGGGGGGGGGGGGGGGGGGGGCGAGCGGGCTAGTGGGGGGGCGGGCTGAGAAAAGCTCCTCTTAGCGTAATGGATGGCAGTTCAAAAGTTTAACACATCAGGCGCACACGCGCACTATTTATTACCTTCTGCTTTGTGTCTGTGTTAGGCCACACACATCGGCGGTCATCAAAGCGAACACTGGACGGCGCAGATGCATTAGGGAGATTGGCTGCACCCCCCGTACTATAATAATTACGGCACTCGGATGCTGAGATTGTGGTTTCTGCTACATGTGCGCGTGTGTGCGTGAGTGTGTGCGTGTGTGTGTGTGTGGGATTGGGGTTTGACTGCGGCAGAGAGCTCTCCCTGCATCTCCCACTGCCGCCCCCGGTACTCTCGATGGGACTGGACTATCTGATTATTGATAAGGGCGGGTTGATGAGGGAGACACAGAGGGAAGTGGTGGGCGGCGATCCAGACCATGTCCAGGACCAGAAGGTTCCCTGCTGACAGTGTGTCAGTGCTCCGATTGCCAGTTCCTGGAGGGACGTCTCTGCCACGCACCTAAGGAAATATGAGGGTGCTGAAAAACCCGTTTGGCGGTTCGGACTCTGGGCACCACAGGGATTGAGAGGCTCAAGATTGAATGAAGACGTTCCTAGATCATGGGACTCGCCTGCTTCAAGTCCTGGAAGTATAACTGCTCGGCAGGAAAAGGTTAGTGCGCTTCGAGAGGTTCAGCCAACTCCATCTACCACACATACATGGGAGCGGTGATCTGTCTTCTGAGCGAGTAAAGGGTATTCGTCGGCGGCTACAGCTCATAGCTATAAGTGCCAGCCTCCCTTCAAAAGCATCCCACTGCTCATTTTCGGGGGATCTTCATTCTGGTGCCAAACTAGCAGAGTTGGGAAGCTTACAGAGCGAGCAACCTTAGAGTCAGGTGATGTGTATCTCCAGCACACGTCACTAAACCTGTGGCACCATGGGAAGTCTCTTTTAACTACAATCCACCTTGATCACAAATCTTGCCTCCTTATGGAGACCCATCAAACGCTGTCCAGATGCTTCCAGGTTTCGTTATCGCACGAGATGGCAAACATTATGCTCCTGGGCATTTTCTAATCAGATTTACCACAGTCCATTAACAAGCAGACATCTGTGAGATGTTTCCCACGAGTAGGAGGTGAGCATTCTTACAAGTTAAACGGCTAGGTGGAGGTGTACGTGCCACCTGTCTGGGAAAACTTTAATACTGGTGGTGCTTCAAGGCCTAGTCAAAAAATAAAAGGCAGGTCATGAATTTAAAGAGGAACCAGTGAGGTAAAGATGGTGAACTACACCACATTTTCTGTGAATGCAGTTCCTTCATCCAGGGGATTGACCACTGGGAGGTCCAGCTTTCTTTTAGGATCAAAAGGTCCACGCAGGAGCCTTTATGTTATGTTTCAGTGATGGTGCCATAACAGTGACCCAATGCATGTACAGGACATTAGTTTAGGATAATCCATAGAGGGGAAAAACAGCCACTTTCCTTTAAGTGAGAGAGCTGTTATTGTCTTGGGTGATGCTAAGTTTAGGCTACCAGGTTCCTGGACTGTCCATGGTTTCCTTTTGTCTGGTTAAAGGGTTCCAATGTACCTTTAAGACTCAGCTGTATTTATGCCTAGCTGACTCTGGGACAGCATGTTTGCAATCTGCCATTTGCGTCACCTGTTCATTGCTTTGGACAAGCATCTGCTAAATTTGAGAAACATACAAGTCTTTATGCATGTGGGACTAGGCCATTAGGTGAACCCATTAGGTGACATAGGCAACCACTAAGGGTGGCATCTTCTGGGGGGGTAGGTTGCTGACTTAGGGGGTGCTGCCACTGAAGCTCATCTAGGGTGCCACGTAGACTTTGAACAGCACTGCGTGGGTCATTAAGAACAACGGACAAAATGCCGTACACACAGCTAACCAATCACAATGTTTTCTTTGTCAAAGCTATAAGCAGTTACTCCAATGCAACAGTCACATCGCACACATTTCAGTAAAAATAATTAAACACATAACCATACTTACACACATGCATTCCTGCGGTCGCATAAAGCATGTGCCGATTGATTCCTACGGAAAAATACCCCGGAGTGGCCAGACGCTGGGGCGCATTGTACGTTTGTACGGTGAGACATCATAGCTCGGTACACGAGCCAGCCTGGGAAAATACAATTGACTGTATATTGATCAGGCACTTTAGATGGGCTTTTTATGGCTCCTCGTTAGGACGAGAGTCTGCTCCGGAATGAATGGCCGTGCTTTCCCAGAATGCCAGTGGAATTTGAAGTAGCTGTTAATCGGCGCTGGTACCCACATAATAATTAATATCTCCGGGGAGAGATGGACGAAAGAGCAGTATAAGTTTTAATTAAATTGGGATATTCAATTATCCTTTCCCCCTTGCTGAACCCCCGCACTACTCAAAGATAAACGAGCCTGTCGAATTCATCCTGAGTGGGCATCCCGTTATCACAATCATCAAGAGGATAGTTACGGCCCAAGACTAAAATCAGGAGCATCTCCTTAAAGTAGTCCTGTAACGGGTCGTCCAGTAGATTCATAAAGTTAATAGCGGTAGGACAAGACATTTCATAAAAAAGTCCATTTGGTGAAACGTCCAGCTCAGTGGAAGCTTGGGGGTTATTTGGTTCAGACGAGCTGAAGGCAATTTCAATAGAGCAGGATAAGAAGTCAAAGGAAGACATTGTAATGTGCTAAAAGCCTTATAATAAAACACAGCCTTTTTACAGAAGCTGTGCTGTGATATAAATGTCTTATCTTATCACCTGGTCATGGATTGGATTGTCGGGTCCTGACTAGCCAAAAAAACTCACATATCTTTGGCAAGGATTCAGTAAACTTCCAGTAACAAATCTGAATGTGTTTGTGCAGGTAATTGTGCATATTAAACCAAAGAAGAAAGGCTATAAAAGACGACACATTACAGAATATTGTATGGCAAATCAATTACTATTATATTGCCCATTAAAAAATTCCATTCATCATCTTCAGATGAATTCATGTTGTTCAGATATACAGACACACAGCAACTTAACAGCATACTTAGAATTATAAAGTAGAATTATAAAGTAGGTGGCTAAATATGTTTTATTGTTCATATACTCCTTGTTACTCTGCAAAGATGTAGCTGTACTATAACATGAATTTTTACATCCTCAGAGGTGTTTTATAGGACAAATAATATCTGTACTGATACTGCAAACTTGTATGTATACTGTACAATCCCAGCCGTACCTGCTGACCACACAGGGACGGTGATGTATTTGATCTGATTTTATTTTATTAATTCACTAAGATAGATCAAAACGAACAATATACAACGGTGTATATATATCAAATGGAGGTTCACAATTTTTGTTTTTGTTCATTGTGCTTCTGGGAAAACATTAAAACATAAATTTTTTGTAACATTCCCACCAAGGAGGAAACAGGGATGTCCTGGTCAGCCCTGGCTCCTACTTCTTCCTGTCCAACAGCTGTGGTCAGGGGGAGGAGTGGCTCAAGACCTTAAATAAGGGCGTCTGGATCCCCTTCACAGGTACAGTTTGCTCGTCCACGTTGAATACAGTCTCTCTAAACACACATGACACAATGTCAGAAGTTGTTTTGGTGGTTCTGCTACTGAACTTCTCAGAACTCCAAACCCTGCTGTCAGGATCACCATGTGTTTGTTTCCCTGGCACTTGGAAAGAACCTGGGAAATACAGGCAGGCAGTACATGTCTCGGTGTAGTCATAACATTGCTCAGAGTCATCTTCCAGCTTACTATGTATACCCAATCGTCTCTTACACTAGGGAAATTCCAGCACAGCCCACTCCGATCTAGTGTCAACAAGTTGATTAGATTCCTAATAGTGCCAGCCTTGTGTTTCTGAAGGAGAAACTCTGAAAACGCAGTTGAAAAACACTTATTTGGACTGCCGCTACTGTAGGCCATTGTGACACAAAGAAATGGACATGAGGTAATAAGCCATAAACACCATCAGCGATGATGTCACCCCCAGACGAAGCACACTCAACCCCATCCTTTCAAAAAGGGAGTGAAGGAACAGCTGTCTGTTGCTATTGCCGAACGTCTAGCCACAACAATGAGCTGTCAGACTTGCCAGGAATGCCTGTGGGTCACATTTTGGATGCCATCAGCTTGGGACCATGCTACCGCGGTCAGCGGATACAGATTACACCTCCTCTCATGCCCAGAGAGAGATCCACGGGGAGTAAGGGTGGGCCAACTCCCGAATCAAACTCACAGATGTTCCCATGGTACTCACTACCTTCAGCTGTCTCTTCCAGGAAAGGACGACGAAAGCGATGTGGCTAAATCGCTGAAACCAGCTCTGGCTGCCCATTGGCTAAACAAGGCACGAGTATATGATGGGTCGCCTTTAAGATGGCAAGACTATTGCTCCACGTTAACCCTGACGCATTACTAAGTGGAAACACCAGATCTCTCACCGAAATGTGCAGCATGTCACAAAGACCCCCCCACCAGCCGCATGTCTCTGAATAATGACGTTCAGCTGGGGATGGTAGAGTAGGGAGTGGGAAAGAAATTATTCTGTCAGTCTACTGTATACCTTTTCAGGGCAATCAAGGCCTCAGACAAAACATGGATCCGATTACAAGCAAAGCCACCGTATACCTTTTCAGGGCGATAAAGGCCTCAGACAAAACATGGATCCGATTACAAGCAAAGCCACCGTATACCTTTTCAGGGCAATCAAGGCCTCAGACAAAACATGGATCCGATTACAAGCAAAGCCACCGTATACCTTTTCAGGGCGATAAAGGCCTCAGACAAAACATGGATCCGATTACAAGCAAAGCCACCGTATACCTTTTCAGGGCGATTAAGGCCACAGACCAAAACATGAATCCGATTACAAGCAAATCCACTGTATACCTTTTCAGGGCGATCAAGGCCACAGACCAAACATGGATCCGATTACAAGCAAAGCCATCGATGCCTTTTCATTGACTTTACGTATACTTCTCTCCTTAACGTTTATGCTAAGCCAATTTATATTTTGTATATGGTACAAGTTTTCAAATAATATATAGTATACCGTAACTCTATTAGCTGAACAGCTAATTGAATGCTAAATGCTAATAGCCAAAGCACCAAGTGTAAAAATAGTTTTACACTAAGCTGTTATTATTCCCACTGGAATGTTTCCTACTCCTGAAATATCCCGGGAAAAGCTGTCAACGACATCCAGAAGCCGAGAGGTGCGACATGCGGGCAAACTCGATCCAGCGTTCGTATTTCTGGGCACCTCGTCAAAGGAGGGGAATGGGGTTCGTGGGGGGGTCGTGGGCGGGTCGTGGGATCCATGGATAAAATATATTAGCCAGCCAGCACTGTGGGGGGCACGGAATGGCACTTATTTTTAGTAAACCAGTAACATTATTCCATCATGTTCATTTATTAATAACCTGTGAAAGAGAGAGAGGGAATGTGGTGTGTTTGCTGGGTACATGTTGGCCTTGCTGTCTGGAGTCAAGCTCTGTGTTTTTACTGGGGGTGCGAGTAAGGGGCTGGGGTGGGGGTGGGGGTGGGGGGGGTTGGTATTTATAAGAACGAAGCAGCAGAGGATTTGTGCTATCCCAGAAAGCCAGAGTGCGTGAGAAGGAAAAAAAACAAAAAAAGGGGAAATTAAACACCCTCCTCAAGCGGGAATAACAAAAAAAAAGAAACACATTCTTGGAAAACATGGCAGGCACCAAAAATGTGTGGGGGGGCAGAGAAGACACTCAGGAATTAGGAATGAGTGCTCCTTCCTCGACTGCAGGACGTGGGAGGAGATTCCCGTTACTGGAGGGTTGCGTGAGGATAACTCGATTTCTCATACGGAGACGCAGAAACCAGACGAGGCTGGGCGGGGGGGGAGGGGGGGGTTATTCCGTGAGGGGATTTCAGTTCATTTGGCACAGATGGGCTGGAGGTGGAAGAAAGGAAGGGAACGGACGAGGAAACGGAGGATGTGGGAAACGGCGAGCTGAAGGAACTTTTCAGCTGTAGAGGCAGTGGTTTGAGGCGGGGACCCCCAGCCTTGCTATCGAGGAGCGTCTGACCCGCGTCGCATAATGCTGTGGCCTTTCGCTTCTTATTTGATTAGACTAATGGTGCCCAGTGCCTACTCAGCAGACACCGAACGATGCTCGGCAGTCATAAACTCTTTGGATTTTTTTTTTGGCGCAGAAGAACTGAAACGCACATCTACCTAAACGAGGTGAAGATTCTTATTTTGCCTTCTATACAATGAGGTTTAATTTAATCCAGTTTCTTAGCCATTCATTAGCTAAATCTGGACTCACTTCTTGAGGACTCATTTATTTTATACGTAGAGTACAGAGCCGGTGGGAGTATTTTTGGGGCGGGCTGGCAGAGACTAAAAATGGGATGTAGCGGAGGCCGGGCTAGCTGAAGAGAGAAGACCCTTATCTGTATACCTGAAGGAGAAAGGGTGTAGAGGAGGCCGGGGCAGAAGATGTTTACTAAACAAGAGCAGTGAGCGGATAAAGGAGGAGGGGCCAACGGCGCGGTGACGTGTCAAGGCCGGAGCGCTGCTCACTGGCATCCGCAGACTGGGCTGCAGGGGGAGATTTTCTCAGAGCACCGCGGAGGCTTTTCCTGGCGGATGGTGTGAGCGGGGCAGACGAGCAGGGGGCCAGAGCGAGCGAGGCGGCGGCTGAGAGATGCCTGAGGGCACCCATACTGCTGCCAGGAGCGGCGCGCACCTCTCCCACACCGTGTACAGGAAGATCAAGAGGGCGCTCAGCTTCCGGAGACGTGAGTGCAAACGATCCCCTGCGGACGGCTCTGGCGACGTGACCACGCGGGCCACCGGGGGCTGGGCCATGGTCTCCTCGATCAGAGGCACGGTTTTGGGCTTGTTTCAATTTCAATTAGCTGAGAATTAAAAAAGGTACGATTCATATTTCAAGGAGTAATATAAGTACTGGTCATTTCAACACTATTTCCGCTTGACATATAAGCTCTGAAAAATAAACAAGATATCACGCCGGGATATATTTGGGGTAATGGCTATTTTAAGGACAAAATGAAGGTAAGTTAAACCTGAGGTTGCCTTTCCCTGACAGTGATGCCTGTCTCAATACATCTATACAATTCTTCCTCTTTCCTATGTAAGACCAGGAGGTCTAGAGATTTCGGAAAAGGGGGGGTAAGCCTTTACTAGGGGAGTCTGATAGAAATGGGCTACATTTTTAAAACGATTTAGTGAACGCTCCTTCCAAAGAGCCCCTATTGGCGGCTCTGAGTGAGACGTGGCTGGCCCAGTCCAGTAAGACATAGCTGGCCCAGTCGGGTGAGACATGGCTGGCTCAGTCCGGTGAGACGTGGCTGGCCCAGTCCGGTGAGACGTAGCTGGACCAGTCCGTTGAGACGTGGCTGGCCCAGTCCGGTGAGACGTGGCTGGCCCAGTCGGGTGAGACGTGGCTGGCCCAGTCCGGTGAGACGTAGCTGGACCAGTCCGGCCACCCACCAGCATTCCCTTACTCGCAGGTGTGTTCGGGCAACGTCTGGAGGAGACCGTCGTGTATGAGCGGAGGTACGGCGAGCGGGCAGTACCCCTAGTGGTGGAGCAGTGCGTAGCATTCATTCGGCAGCGAGGCCTCCGGGAGGTGGGGCTGTTCCGGCAGCCCGGACAGGCGACGCTGGTCAAGGAGCTGCAGGAAGCCTTTGACACTGGAGAAAAGCCCTCCTTCAACAGGTAGGGACCCAAATGGATATGAGCGTGAGCAGACCGATCTGGCCTTAGCTGGCTGACCTTTAAACTAGGCTACCTTAAATCCAAAAAAACTAGCTAACTATTAGCTAACTAATAAGCATGGCTTCATAATGCAGGCTGCAAAACGTCTTCATCCGCTGGCATTACACATCTTCCGCGTCCCATCTACCTCAGCAGCACGGATGTGCACACGGTGGCCTCGCTGCTGAAGCTGTACCTGAGGGAGCTTCCAGAGCCTGTGGTGCCCTTTTCCCGCTACCAAGACTTCCTTCTGTGCGGCAAGATGATTCATGCTGACAGGAAGCAGGTACGCAGCCCTGTGACAGCCTCAGTCACCATGTTTGGCCATTAGAAAAACCTCAGCTGGGTTCCAAGACTTCTGTGAAATCATAAAATGGGACGCGACCCCCTCCCCTCATGGCTTTTTTCTTCTTCAGGGTTTGGAGGAGCTGAGGAGGCTTCTACAGGAGTTACCTGTGGTCAACTTCAACTTGTTGCAATACATCTGCCAGTAAGCGTGCGGTCGGCCACTTTCGGCTCCTGGCTGCGACTGACAAATATTAGTACAAATATTTCTTCTAAAATTTTACTTTTGCGACAAAAACGGGCAGAAATGTGGGCTTAGAGCCAACCTGGCGGCGTGTTTGTGTTCTGCAGGTTTTTATACGAAGTTCAATCCTTTTCCGACTGCAACAAGATGAGCACACAGAACCTGGCGACCGTGTTCGGGCCCAACATCCTACGGCCCAAAGCCGAAGACCCCGAGAGCATCATCGAAGGTGCGTCTAAAAGAAAGAGCGCACAGGATTTCGGATGGTAGTCTCATATTCAGTGACTAGAGACATCACATGGTCACCATCCCTCTGTTTACATAACAGAGAGGAACAATAAGCTATTCCGTGCAGATGCAGCCTCAGCAATCTCTTAGAACAGAAACAGACGTTAGAAAGCCATTAAAATGATCCGGCTTTAGGAAGTAAGTCATCTAAGAGGCACGTGTTCTGCAAACTCATCCTGAGTCCTCTTCTACCTGCTGCAACACACTTAGGGCAGATATGTCTAGCTGAAGTACCCTCTCCCTGCCTTCGGGGGGTGCTCCCTCGGGCAGCTCGTCATCTGTATCAACTCTCACATTCACCCATTCATCACTGAGCTGTGTTAAAGGCTTCCATGGCGTTCTGCTTCTGTCGCCCCCTTAGGGACGGCGGCGGTACAGCAGCTAACGGCAGAGCTCATCAGTGAGCACGGGGTCCTGTTTGTAAGAGACGGGGACGCGGGGAGCAGAGCCACTTCCGGATTTGATGGCTTCCATTCTCACGGACGCTCTGGGGGGGGCGTGGCAGAACCAGGGGCACGGTTACACCCCTCCTGCCTAGAACCTTCCGAAAAAGCGCTCCCCATTCACCAGCGGGGCTCTCGATTCCCCCCATCTGCTGTTGCTGATGCTCACGGGCTCCCCCGAAGCCGATCGGGCCTGTCCATACCCGAAAGCCGGGCTCTCAACCCGCCCCAGCCGGGACCCAGCGATCCGGCACATGACAATGTGTGCCTGACCTACTCCTCTAAAATGGGAACCCCTCCCCCAACAACCACCCCTCCCCCAGCCCCCTCTGAGGTTCCCACGCCGACGTCGATGCCGGATGGCTCCGGTCCAAGAGCAGCTCCAGTAAGGATGCAGGACGTGGGGCATGGCAGCTTGCGGGAGCGGCACAGGAGCGCCGGCGCGTATGACAGCACCCTGTCCGTCTACGACAACATTGACGCGGGTTTCGCGGCCCGTGCCCGCAGCGCACCGCCCCTGGAAGCCTCCGAGGACGGGCCTCCCAGCTCGGGCAGTAGCGCCTGGTCCTCCTGCGAGATCCTCGTGCAAGGCGAGGGTGCCGGAAAGGCGCTAGGCTCCAGCCGATCCCCCTCTCTGAGGGCCGAGCCCCAGGAGCCCCGGGTAAACTCGGCAGCCTCCTCGGCGCCGATGGAGACCGTCCTGAGCAGCGGCAGCAGCGACGTCTTCCTGCCCCCCCTGTCGCCCCCGCCCTCCAGTGCCATGCAGTTCCTATTGGCTGGTCTCCAGCAGCAGATGGCCAGGCAAAAGGCAGAGTATGAGGCGCGCATCAGAAGGTAAGGTGGCCCGGCCGCGCGGCGCACTGCAGAAATCACCAGTGCTGCTATGGTTTTCATTCGGAATTCAGTTTTAATTTATTAGCTTTTATTTTAAATACCTTTCTGCTTCGCCATGATGTGTTGGTGTCCCAACCTGGGTTGTTCCCTGCCTTGCATCCCTTAGCCTCTGGGATAGATTTAGGACCCCCATGACCCTGAAAAGGTTATGGAAAATTGATGGATGGCTTAGTTGTAATTTCATATTTCCGTATCTTACTTTATTTCTGTGTTTTTATTCCTTTCAGTTTAATCTTCATTAACAATAATAACCCTAGAAATAACCCTCCTTTTCAAACTGTATAAACTGTTTCATATCTATGAGATACATCTTCCACATCCTAAATGCTCTTTTCTGCTTTGATTTTTGTTGAGACGGGACCACCAATGACCTAAAGTCAGGGTTCTTCATCATATATTACAGTGTTGGGAACCAATACTTACTCAGCCCTCATGCAATCCAATGAAGAACTTTCCTTAAGGCTCAAATGTTCTCAAAAACATATCATGCGGAGTGTGAGTTTTCACTCGTTCTTCAATCGGAAATCATAAGGATTATAGCTGGGGCCAGTACTCCTTTGGTTTCCATCCAGCAAAGTAGCAAAAAAGCAGGAAGGTGCTTTGGTTAGCCTGTCAATCGATTGTTAAAAATGTATAAGCTGTGAAAGCAACGGAAAATAAATCAAAGCTTACAGATTTTAGATATAATTTAAATGATCGATAACCCCTACAGAAATATATTTTAGCATATTTAATTTGCATAATACACCCGTGTATTGCTAACCTTGGCACGATTGTTTGATAAATCGCTGATCTGCCTTTTATCCAGATTAGAGCTGTGGACAGCAGTTTACTCTAGTTTTATTATAATCAAGTAATCAAATCTCCCATTGTTGCTGCCATCATCAAAAAAATTTAAAAAATCTTTCCTCTATGGTCAGTAACATGATCTCAACTGCCACTTTTGTCCTAAAAAATACACAGAGACCACAGAACTCCATTGCATGATCTGTCCCATGGGTATGACATGCTAGCAAATGAGACAGATCACCAGACTGTGCCACAGGTTTATGGAAAGAACTTCACACAGGGTGTCCAAATGTCAAGTGAACCACAGACCCCCCAAGAGACATCAGATTTCACTAGCGTATCTGTTAAATTAACAAAGGTTAAGGTGTTCTGCCACACTGAGTTACATTTCATATGCGAGTGAAAACTCTGAATGAAACATTTAATTATTAGGTAGATGTATTTTGAACCACAATGCTTTATAGGTGAGGAAATTTTGAGGTCAAGAATGGTCATCCAGTGGAGCAGTTACAGTTACAGGTCTTGCTCAAGTGCCCAAAAGCGATATGATTATTCTGCTGCCATGGGATTCAAACCCACAACCTTCCGGGTACGGATTGATAACTACAGAAACACACATGGCCCACACCTTTCCATTAAAGGGGAGGTTCTGCATAACATTTTGGGTTTTGTAGCCATGCAGAACCCTCTTGGTCCTTGGATGATATGTTCTCTGTGTGATGCTCCCCCTCACCGTCGTGTATGTGGGGAACCTCTGTTCCGCCCTCAGCCTGGAGAAGCGCAATCAGGCTCTGCAAGACGAGGTGGCAGGACTGCAATCCAGCCTGGAGCAGCAGCGGCAGCGCCACACTGTGGCTGAGATGAAGATGCGGAACGCGGAGCGCGCCCGCGCCGACGCCGACCGCCGCAACGCCGCGCTGCAGCACGAGATGGAGCAGTTCTTCGACACCTTCGGTGAGCTCGACTTCGAGGCCAAGAAGACGGACCGAATCCTGAAGAGCTTCTGACCGCCGGGGGTCCAAGCCCGCGGCTGCCTGCTAGATTGTCTGGATCACATGCCTTCTCAGGATTTTAAATGACGTTTTAAACAAGCAGACAGGGTTTTATTCGCAGGGAGAGGAATGATTCCCGACCACTATATCTTCCAACACTTCCATGCTGTTTATGGCCGATCCAGGGAGATACATACATTGTTCACTCCCATTCTCCAGGGGAGTACTGGCTAGATAATTAGTCTTTACCTGCTCCCCAGGAATGGGTTATGATGGCTGCAAAGTCTGTGAATCATTCCAGATTCTAACGTTCGTGGGAGTTTCACTTACACAAACATGTTCTGAGAGCATAATGAAAAATGATTGGTTCAGAAAGATAACCAATCGGATTGTAGAGGAGGTAGGTCCAAGCAACTAGAGTAGGTCGGACCAAGACATCTGATTGGTTGGTCTGACACAAGACCTGATTGGTTATAACTCAGAACCAATCATTTTTCATTCTGCCCCAAGAACATATTTTGTACTACCATGAGGAATTCTAACGGTCCATCATTAAATCTCTACATGTGCAGGGCTAAACCTGCGAGTGATAAATTACAGTGCAGGGTAGATACAGATACCATATTCACACATAAATCATCAAGAATAACAAATGTCACACACACACCAAGTGGAGATGGGATCCAAGCCCCCAACACTAGAGGATGTGAGGCAATGGCGCCACCTGTTGGGCCTCCACTTCACTCTATAGCAGAATTTGAACAGAAATAAAATATCAATAAAACATTTATGTTCAGATTTTTTGCCTTTTTAAATCTTTATTTAACACTTTTGTTAAATATCCCACATTCCTTTGCTCATTTTATTTATTTATTTATTTATTTATTTTTGCTTTGCTGTAGCTGATGTTCATTTTCATTCACTTATATCAATATGATAGGGCAAGAAACACAATGAGAACCAGGATTCCGGTCCCTGAACTGTCTGTCGGGTCGACAGTATCAGGCGACAGAACGCACCAGAAACAAGCAAAAAAAATAAATAGCCAGGGAGAAAGAGGAGTTTCAGAACCACTCGACAAGATAATCCTGTTGCTCAGGACCTCAAATGACTAACATAAAAATGATACAATGTATCACCTTCCTGATACATTACTGGTACACAGAAAAGCACTGGTGAATTCCCCTCCACAACATTTCTGAAAATTCTGCAGCCTATCGTGTCCTGAAAAAATATTAATGTGGGGGGGGGTGTAATCCCCAGAGGAATGACTGCGGATATGAAGTTCAAAAGGGTAGGATCCATTTCCTTTGGAATGTTTCTCAGAGTGTTTGGAAGAGATGTAGACCCGCAGCTGCTGAAGGCGGCGGGAATGTGGTGAGAATTCCCTAAACAATGACTTGAGGACTATGCGTGTATTAAATGCCTTATCTTTGCAAGATTAAAATTATTCGTTAATAGTATATAGATCTGGACTGTTACAGCATGCAGAGGGACCTGGGAAACTTCTGTGTCATCTTTCCACCAACCAACCCAAACATTACTGTATACAATGTAATATACTAACACAAATATTTCAGGTGCAGATTCCCTTAAACATAGCTCATCAGCAACATTTTGAGCTGCAGATGGAGACACTCATTGTGTCAGTTAAGGCAAGATGGAAAAATGTGAAGTTCTTGGAGTTCTCTAGAACTCCTGCTTTGGGTTATGGTCTTCCTGTGATCGCAGGTCATTATCTGGTCTTCAGTCTCCAACAGGTAACTTGGCAACAGAAATTCATTATTAAGAGCAGCGTTTCCCCAGTGTTCCCAAAAGGGGGCTGGGAGGGAGCAAAAATGCGGACCTTCTGGGGATCCCCAAGCACCGAGATGGGAAACGCTAATCTAGACAGAAGTAGACGATACAAATAATGACAAACATAGGAAGACCGCACATTTAAAGATAAAACTTTCCATTTACAGATTGTTCGCACAATCAAAGAGGGCATAGTGAATAACAATAAAATGAAGCACTTGGAGGCACCGTGAATCTCAGACAGTCAGATCATGTCCCCTGGAGTCTGGGCCAGCAGACATTCGGTCAGCCTTAGGTGCTCATCGACCCCAGAGAACTCCCAACTCACTTGCGTCAAATGCTGAGGCTGAGAAATGGAAAAGGACCATCTCATCCTGGAGGGGGATAGACCAAACTTTCCCTCCTGGAAAGACTTCAAAAAGCATTAAGTCTCACCCCCAGCCATCACATTGGCCTGCGGTATCTAAAGTGTACTTTGAGCAGAAGTGGTGTCAGGGTGATGATACAGGGCGGCTTTTTGAGCAGTTTCACGGACAGTGTTACCCGGGCATGCTCTGATACTTTGCCCATTGATATTGGCCAACAAATTTCTAATTGATTAGCAGTGGGCAATTTTTCCACAATCGTCCAGATTCAGATGAGATGCCCCGTGTCTGACCAGGCAGGCAATTTCCTCCCAACGTTGCTCAAGAAGTTGCCCTGTTTATCATCACTTATAGTGTGAGATGGATAAAATTCCTATCATCTTTTTCTACTTACTTATAGTAAGTACACAAAAAAAGCTACTTGAAAAGGTATTCATCCATCTTGAAAATCAACAATAAAACACACAACTTTCCCGTACCATGAAACGATGATTATCGAATGAGTATCCCACTGTTTACACATGTATGACCTTCAGAATCCGTTAAATAATTACCGCACAATACTTCTATACTGCAGGTGCCCAGAAGACCATGTATCAGACTTTAACAATGTGCTGCTCTTTGTTATTATAAATAACCCCAAGAACCACAACAATAATTATCACGATTGCCCAAAATTATCCCTATTATCGTCATGGTTAGTAACAGTAGTGCAGCAGCAGTGCAGCTTTCATATTCATTTGTATTACTGATTATTACTACAACAGATACGGCAGAAAATAGTAAGTTGTAAAATTCTAGACCCTTACCAATTTTCATGGATATACATACATTTATTAGATGATGTATGCTGGGACTAGTACTTTGTTTTATTGGTGGCATGATATATAAATATGACTTCTGGTACCCTTTAGCACAAATGTCAAAGGCTAAAGTCATGTTAAGATGATGCACATGAATGAATACACCAGATATAGGGCTGTGTGATATTACATGTGATTATATGGTGCGTGCACAAAAATCTGCTCACCAAATTGTGGGCATAAGCAAGCATCCATATAGCCGAGAAAAACCAGGGTCTGCACAAATGTTAACACCGTTGTGATTATTGCACGTGTACAATTACATAATGATGTGACATCATAGCCCCACGCTGGAACCAACAGAACACCGACACTTTCCATTTGCGGCGGCTTTCCTTATTTATCAGGTCTGTAGGCCAGCTGGAACCAATTTACATTCATTTATTTAGCAGACGCTTTTGCCCAAACCAACGCGCAGGCAGGGTCAGCCAGTGCCTTCCTGAAGGGGTTAAAACGCCTGCCTGTTCTTGGCTACGGATAAACATGCGAGAACGCCAGACGATATTCTGCTGATGAAACAGTTTTGCATGAGAAGACCATGTGACTTAATGGTCCACTGATCGCCTGGCCTTGAGGGCTAGGCCCATCCCACATGCTGATCAGGTATCGGGGGTTGGGGGGGGTGCCATGCAGTCAGGAGGACCACATACCTGCTAAAGCAGCACTACTAACGGGGGTGACGATGGCCACCTGGATCTGTCCTAAACGCCAATCAATCTGATTTGTAGTTCTCATTTTAATATTCCTTTACAATCTGCTTGCTTTGGCTCGGACGAAACAGGCAACGGTGAAAGCATCCAAGAAAAAGGGGTGGCTTGGTTCTTGGCCCAGTATACATGAAGATTAAAGCAAGCGGACAGTGTCTCCTTCAACCAATGTTTCCTCCCATCTCACCAAGCCTGAGAAGATCCATAATCTAAAACGCAGATTCTGGCCACTGATTATCATCACCGGACCCACTGCACGTACCTCCATTAAAAAGGGAAAAGGGTTAGGGTTAAGAAGCAGGAAAATATGCATTTAAAACAGAAGTATGCTAATCCGATTCCCCCGTACTAAATCCAATTTACTCTACAACAGTCAGTCAACTGTAAGGCTGTTCCAGCACCAGCCGCCGGGTCAGACACACAGCAGGTCCAAACCCGGCAAAACAGACACATGGTATGAGGCATGAAGACAGTCTGACCCAATGACATCATCCGAAATATAAAACATATTACCAAAAAAAAAAAGGTGTCTCTTGTTCAGGTGGGACCTTAAAGTGTGCTACACACAGTGACCTTGTGTAGAGGAGGTGCGACAGACAGATGCAGAGGAGGAGCAGGAGGAGGGGAGGATGCTCACTGGCACTCCTCCGTCAGCACGTCGATGCCGCTGCTCTCCGTGTCCGAGGCCACGGTCTGCTCCGTCGACATGGACGAGATGTCATTGATGGACGAGGACTGGGATGCCGTGGAGCTGCTGTTCACCGCTGAGTCTGCAGGGGGCGACAGAGCCTTCCGTCAGAAGCAGAGCTTCCTATTTGCAGGCGGAGGGCAGCAGCTCCTTAAGGCCCGAGGTTCGTGGGTTTTCAGCTTGCAAAACATGTAGCCACATTAGTTAAAAATGTCCACTTACCCATAATTACATAAAATATTAATTTACTTAAGGATGGTTATTTATTGAATTACACTGCTGTTTGTCCTATTCCCGGAAGTCAAGGCCTGCAGCTCTGCAATAAGCATTTCAATGTATTCCTCAGAACACAACAACAGAACCTGAAACTGACAGAACTGACCCGAGTCGTCTTTCACCACTCCATTCTTGCTCCTCTCCTGCCAATCCATCACTTCTTTATAGATCAGCTCTGGAAAGGAAACAGCAGAAAGCAGTATAGCCGCCTTGTTAGTATATAGGACCAGAGATCTAGTACCCACAGGAAAGGTGCACATCTGCGATAAAAGATAGTGATACCTTTCCACTGTTCGATGCTGTGCTCTCTCTCCTCCAGTTGCTTGTCTGAGATCTGAGGCGGGGGCTAAAAGCAGAAGAATAAACATGCTTTTTCTATCCAAAAGGCTGTGTTTGGTAAAGCTCCTGAATACCCCTACCAGTGGAATGGTCTACTAACCGCATCAGCCTCAGCTGGGTCATACCACATGTGAATGTAGGGGTGGTTCAGTGCTTCCTGCACTGAGATTCGCCTCTCGGGATCAATCACCAGCATCCTGGACAGCAGGTCCCGGGCTTGGCTTGCTGCAGTAACAGAGAAGTAAGCAAAGTACTGTTGAGCCGTTACGCTTTTCTCTGATAGGAAAGAGAGATCTCCTGACAAAAAAAATCAATGCTGAGGACCCGAAGAAGAAAGTAAGGGTCTTACTCTTTAACCGGTCATCCTCCGACTCCGAGGGGAAGGCCCAGTCAGGGAAGAGCTCCGAGAAGCTGATACCGGGGTACTGAGGCTTGTTCATCACGTAGTTCCTCACCGTCTCCATCAGACGGTTCATAAACTCCAGTGAGGGCGTGCCCAGGACCTCGATGACCTTATTCCACTGATCGATGTCTGGGGTAAACCACATTAAGGGAGAGTAGCACAGAAACAAGGCAGGCGAGCCAACGACAGCAAGCACACCCTCAAGCTATACCACCAAACAAGAAGGGGGCCAGTAACCACGGTTACTGCCAGGAGGTGACACAGCACAGACTCAGAAATAACACTGCCTTCGGCATGGGCTGTTACTGCTAATGAAAACTAAAACTGAGAAAACATCTTTGTAAACAAATAAAATAAGACATCAATATCAAATAAAACAAAACCTGAACGAAACCAAACATAAAACAGCTACAAAACTTTCAGGTTTATCCCTAAAAAAATTACTAAAATTTAAACCGAAACTTAAATACACATAAACTAAATACAAAGAAAATATTTCTAAAATCTTTAAAATGAAAAGAAAACTATAAAGCCACACTGAAAACTACCAAACCTCAAAATTGATTTCAAATAAAAATTAAAATAAAAATAAATAAATACAAAAAAATCTCAACTATGATATCCCTGCCTTCAGTACATTACTATTAAATCTGCCCTAAGCCCTCAATCATTAATGTACTGAAATGCCTCACACTTCTGATTAAGTGCGTCATACTGACAAGGCACAGGCAAACATACAGATGGCCTGATGATGGATTCCACATTAAAACAAGCCATTCTGCACTCCTAGAACCAAAAGTAAAGCCACACATCAGAGCTCACGGACAATAAGGCCAAACTGAATCTCACTTGCACTTTCTAGGTCTTCCCGGATGGGGCAGCTTCTCAACACACTTATAATAAAGGTGTGACATCAGACCATAGGCGGATGTTGAAAGTTGAGTATAAAGAGTCAGTCACAGAGTACTCAGCTGGTTAGTTAAAACTAAGTCTGGATTTTTACTTCCAGTGTCCACTTCTACATCAGACACGAGTTTTATGACTACACTGCAAAACACATACAAACTTAGCAGTAAAATAATTACAAGAGACGTACAGGAAGTCACATGATGGTCTTTCACTGCAGCGGGCTACGCACAGAGGCTGCGCTCCGTCTGGCGGAAGGATACGATCTGTTCCCTGGAAAATAACACTACCCTTCACCATCTCGCCCATGATGCATCCCACAGACCAGATGTCCACTGCAAAGAAGACGGGGCAAAGATGAAATGTGGTCTTCGTATGAAGGGCCGCACAGATAGATCTGACAGACAGTCAGACAGATAAAGACAGAGACAGACATACTGACAGGCAGGCAGACAGAGACAGACAGAGAGAGAGAGACAGAAAGGCAGGTAGGCAGACAGAGACAGACAGAGAGAGAGAGACAGAAAGGCAGG
>JAODKN010000048.1:2644959-2661337 GCA_026774425.1 Petrocephalus zakoni | reverse complement strand
ATAAGGAAATCACACCCCAGATGGGACTCGAACCCACAATCCCTGGCTTAGAAGGCCAGTGCCTTATCCATTAGGCCACTGGGGCCCCTTTTCTGGCACTTTTGAGACCCATCTGTAATCAAGGGCAATTTACGGAGAATCTTACTCTAGTACTGGCATAGATATGGCCCTGATTTAACATACCTGATACTGACAATATGGCCCTTCAGAAGCATCTCACTATTAGAGTCAGCTTTGCTCTGATATAACGCAATGACAAAGCAGATGGGACTCGAACACATAATCCCTGGCTTAGAAGGCCAGTGCCTTATCCATTAGGCCACTGGGGCCACACCTGATACTAACACTGAAGCCCTTCTGAAACACATGAGTATTAGGATCAGCTTTGCTCTGACATAAGGAAATCACACCCCAGATGGGATTTGAGCCCATAATCCCTGGTTTAGGAGGCCAGTGCCTTATCCATCAGGCCACTGGGGCCCTGTTATAAAATGTCTGAGACCCATTTGTAATCAAGGGCAATTTACAGAGGATCTGACTCTAATACTGAGATTGGCAGAGATGAGGCCCTAATTTAACAATCCATGTCTTAGGAGGCCACACCTGATACTGACAATGAGGCACTTCCGAAACATGTCAGTATTAGAATCAGCTTTGATCTGATATAAGGAAATCATACACCAGATAGGACTTGAACCCACAACCCCTGACTTAGAAGGCCAGTGCCATATCCATTAGGCCCTTTGCAGAAATGATTGGACACCCTTGACCTAAGCCTTGCAGGGTGGTAGATCTCCAGGAGCAGGGTTGGGCTGCCCTGCTTCGTATAATCTCACCAGGGATCAAAAAAGAATAGATATGCTGAAGTATCCAGAAAACTGGGAAGTTAGTCACTTGCTGCTAAAATAGGAACAAAATCACTTTCCTCCCCAATAATGAGAGTGCAGCTTTTGAATGAACAATAATGTGGGTATTTACGTTTTATTCATTAACCGGACAGCCAATTCTAGACAGCAGAGTTTCCTTACAGTTGAACAGCACAAATGTAACAACGCCTTCTCATCCTTCGATTACATCTTAATAGTATTTTTGTTAGAATAGGTTTAAAAATAACAGAACTTAACACTGTAACAGTGCACATAATATTTATTACAGAAAACCTGATACATCAGAATTCATTTTATTAACTTGAAAGTTTAAGTGTTGCTGTGTAAATCACAGCTAAAAAATAAATATCTACATACATGTATAAAAATGAATTTACTACCGTTTGATGCAAGGTACACATATACATACACAGAACAATGTGCAGCAATGAAAAAGGTCTAACCACACTGATAACAGAAATCAGATCTCTGGTTATTGAAATGACAGGACTACACAACATGTTTATTGAGCCATTTTTTTTTCTTAAATCACAGAACTACTTTTGGTATTTTTCTTGAGAACTTTCTCTACAAAACACCCCCCACCCCCAAAAATGACAGTAGGAGAACAGGCAAAAATTTTCACCCTTTCATATGTACTAGAACAATTTCATCATCAAACAAATTAACAGAAAACTTGCATTAAGGAAGAAAAAAAAAAACAGGAGAACTAAAACGCATATATAAGCCATCATTTTTGTCCTTTTTTTCATCCATCCATCCATCCATCCATCCATCCATCTTCTGTACTTCCTTGTCCTACATTGGATGGTGTGGGTCCGGAGCCTATCTCAGGGGCTACAGGCACAATGGGACCCAGGATGGGGCGCCAACCCCACAAAGCTTTATGCCATTCATTAAGTTATGCTGCCACAAAGTCTGGTTGAGGGAATACAGCTTTAATTTCTTTGGGGTGTATTTCAGGGTTCGATCCAGCTGGGGGTGCTAGAGAGACAAAAGATCTGGGAATATCTTAGCACAAATCAGGAGCTACCGTGGGGCTAAGCTAACTGACAGCAGAGTGGAATGATCAGAAGCCGGAGGGCGTGAGCACGTTCAAGTCTCGTGGCTTGAGGTTATGCGTGCGGGGAGGCTGCCTCCGGGCCTCCATGCTGGGGATCTCCAGTTTGGGGGGCTGGAGGTTGGAGGGGTCCTCGGCCAGGCGGGTGACCTGGGCCTTCATCACTTCCATGGGCGTGGGTTTCTGGGCTCCTCGGTAAGCCTGGAGTGCGAAGCCCCCTGAAGAGGAGGGAGGGAGAAGGGGACTCAATGGGCAGAAGGAACTCTCTAAAATGCCGTTTATTTCCCAGAATCCGATTGTACACTTCAAAAAACTGAACGTGTTTCACTGCAGGGCGTTCAGTTATACGCTAGGTCTGAATCCCACAGCTTCCGAATTGCTCCGATTTTGACCCGTGACCCCAGGGTTTTCTCTTACCTGTGTACGTGCTTGGCTCATCAAGGCTCATCGAGTCTCATCGAAAGCAAAAACAATTTCCCCCCAGGAGGAATAAAGTATGACTATTTGATTCTACCCTTTGACACCTAAATATGGAGCATTGGTAAGCGAGTTCTTACCTGGATCTGTGGTGGACTTCTGGACCACAGGGCGAGGCCCAAAGACACTCCATCCTCCCTCGCTGCCGGCACTATCTACAGCAGGGTGAGTGCTGACAAATTCTGGGGGAATGGAGCCCTGGCTGAACCAGCCCCTGCAATTCACAAGAAGACCACAAGGGGGCGTGACTGTTAATGGTGAAGCCTCGTAATCCGAAAGCTGCTGGTTCAGGGTCCTGCTGTATCCTTACTGCACTTCTTTGGTAAAACACGGAATCAGGTGGTCTAGTGGCTTCTGAGAGGACCACAAAATTTCATTTCTGTAGTTTGGCTGTCACGCTGGGGCGTACGCACCTGCGCTTCGGCTTGGGCGATGACTGAGGGCTGCTGCTTGGCGTGGACTGCTCCGAGCACGTCTGCCTCTCCTCCTTGGACTCCTGAACCTTCAGCTTCTGCAAAAGAGATCAGCGTGATGCCCATTCCCTGGGGACGGCCGAACGCGAGGACCGGCTAGGGGGTTAAAGATAGCAGAATATGTAACTTTGACCTTGTGTGCTCCTGGTGCAAGCGACAGCTCAGTTTTAAAGTTTCACTACCTCTACAAAGTCTTCCAATAGCTATTATTAGGAAATTATATATATGTATGTATACACCATCATTATACATGTGACTTATAGAATTATATAAAAACATTATATTAATCTAAATTATTTACTTGTATACTTCCTTATACAGAGTATTCTGCATAGTCATTCACAATGAGTGACGTGCATGAATAAGGTGTATATCTGAGTCTTCTGTTTCATAATGCTTATGATATGCATTTCTCTTTGTCCACTAAAACCCAGATAACTGACAGAAAAGGATAACTGATTTAAGCAAAAACTAAAATACGTAGAGTAAAATTAGCCACGAGCTGTGTTTAAGCCTTTGCTTGGAACAAAACGTCCGGTGAATGTCCTGCGAAAGCAACTGTCCTAAAAATACAATACAGAGCTCACGGAAAGTCCCAGGATGCTTGCTTAATTCTGTAAAAATACTGCAGATTTATTGGCTTCATAACAAAAGTTCATTGACAAGCAATGTTTAACATGTCTGCACATAACAGACATTTTCGTTTTATTAAGTGCCAATTATTTTGACTGACTCATTCAGTTCTGTTCTTGCCATTTTGCTATTAATTACATTTGTCACTGGCTTCCAAAGGGATACTAAACACAAATGTTTGATGTTTTATGTTATTGCAAAGGTGATACTAATTAAAAAGCACCCCGTCTGACAGCTTGTCAATGAAAGAAAAAAAAAAAAACCCTTTTAGAACTATTTTGGGTTTCAATTACTTGAATAAAATTTTTTACTCAAAATCACTGTTTGTCTTTAATGTGGTATTTATTTTTTTGTAAGCAAATGAATAAAAGTAGTGATTTTTGTTAAAAAACAAATATATTTGGAATATTTTTACTGATTTAAAGAAGGTGGCCCAAGACATTCTGTGAGCACTGAATATACCAATGTGGGCTTTCAGCAACACCAAGTACTTCATTTGATTTGAGTGGCTTTCTGAAATACAGCACAAAGAAAAATCCCAGAAGTGCCAAGAGCAGCTGAGTCACAGTAAGCATCAGACAGGGACAGTGGGAAGGCCCCTCCTTCCCCGGAATGCAGAGCTGGCAGGCCGGGCGGGCTTGTCCCCTCACTCTCCCCGAGCACTTAAGCACTCAGCAAAACTCCTGCTCCGCAGCTGACCTAGTTCGGCCCGTTCTCTCCAAACCCAGGCTGACAGCAGTTCAAAGAGACAGAAAAACTGTGGAGCAGGACTGGGGAAGCTCCACACACACAGACGCTCACTCACATGGAGGCTCTCAGCCATGCGGTGGTATCGGGCCTCCTCGGCTGCGAGGCCCTTGTGGGGCATATAGCCGGCATCCGTGAGGCCGGCCTGCATTTCGAACCTCTGCATACTCTCCTGGGTTTGCTCTGGAAGGGGTTGGGGGGCGGGGGTTTAAACAGGACAGCGGAATGGCATCGCTGAGCACATCAGACGCCGAGGCTCTGAATAAGTGAATGAAAAATGTGCTCTATGTGGGAAGAACTACGGCCCAACACCAGCAGGTTGTGGGTTCGACTCACCAGACCACCTCGATATGCATTTATTTCTTCACCTTAGATCAGTGTCGGTTTCCTTCATTTCATTTTGTCATTTTGTGTATAGCATGTAATGTACTGGCTTTCCCTCCGGGGCCTCAATCATCCCCTGTGCTCCACGCTCATTGCTATGCCACACTGTATAAGCAGTGTAAATGTAAAATGCATATATACTGTGTATGGATGGATAAAAACGTGAGTAACTGGCTTCCGATGGCTGGGAAAACTACACCACAAACACCCAACACTTTACAAAGTGAACTTCAGGGGCGTCCCCGGGGCTGGTGGAGCTTACTGGTTATAAGCGAGTTCATGATGATGGACGATGCTTTGGCCTTGACCACCGGAGGCTGGGAGGTGATGGAGGAGGCGGAGTCAGAGGCAGGAGCCTGAGCGAGGGAACCTCCAGGTTCATCTTCCTGAAGGCGGTTCCACATAGAGGGATAAGGCTCGATCTGCCCTTAACTCACACGGCACTCACGTCAACCTCTTTAAGGATGTAACAGAATGGCATGTATAGTATGAGAGATATGAGCAAAA
Source organism: Petrocephalus zakoni (assembly GCA_026774425.1). Lineage (NCBI taxonomy): Eukaryota > Metazoa > Chordata > Actinopteri > Osteoglossiformes > Mormyridae > Petrocephalus > Petrocephalus zakoni. Next base: position 2,656,169 of record JAODKN010000048.1, on the reverse strand, counting down.
ACACAAGGTCCTCTACAAAGGGCAAAGGCCACATGCTGGATGCAATCAGGATAATACAGGATCCAAGTCCAAGGGTCCCTGAGTTACAGAGGCCTTAAAAAATTCAGAACATAACCGGATAGGTCTGGGTACCTCTGGGAGGGCATGCAAGTTCCTACAAGGTCATAACAGTAACAACAATAAAAAAAAAACACACAATAACAAAGGCATTATGATTCATTCATCTCTCCTACCTAAAGGTCTGAATATTATTGTTATAATAAGCATTATTATCAGTATAATCTTCATTATAAGGGTGGCACCCCCCGCCCAGCTGAGCCGGGCTTGAGGAGAGCCCCGGTACCTCTGCCAAACGCTGGAACTTCCTGTCCGGAATGACGGGCCTCTTCCACAGGATGTTGACGTTGATGTCGGGCGGCGGGGGGGACATAGGGGCTTCCAGGGCGTCGTCGTAGCTGAGGGCACGGCGCGTCATTCCCAGCGGCAGTGACATGGCCCCCAGCAAGCCCTCCGGCGCGTCCGACTCGATCGCTGAGAGGCAGAGGCAGTATAAGAAAACCGGCGCGGCCGCGTCTAAGAACGGCCGAGGCGGAGCCCGGTCCGGTGTCCAGGACACGTCACAAACCGGTTCCTCGATTACCCGCCAAATCTCGGACTAACCATCCAGGCCTCCACGCTAAAACACCAGCAAAGAGTGAATCTTACACACCTTCCGCCTCCTTAGATCCATAACGCAACACCACATCTATCAAGATATAATACATACTGGCAAATTCATGCGCAAACTCGTATTTTCCCTTCAGCTAAAGCACAAAGTCAGGTTTGCAGGGAAAAATAAAAAATGAAAAAAATCTGCACATCAGCTGACAGTGAGAAAATGGGGGAGAAAAGCCCTGCTGAGCCGTGAGTAACCGCAAATGATGGGTGTGACAGCAGAAGATCACCTGCTACAGGCATGTTCTTGGTGGGAGCGTGCAAACAGGAAACATGCCAAATATGAAGAAGTAAATGTACGTGTACAGAACTAAACACTCAGAAAAACCGTGGGCCAGGCATGCATACCACAAAAGCCGAACAAACTGCGCCCGCCCTCTGCCTTACCTGGCATCTCACCCGATCTGGAGACCATTGTTGCGAGAAGCGGTCCAAATTACCACAGGCAGTGGCAAGAGCGATAAGTCGATCCAATCGGCTGGCGGATCGGAACTCTGCCTGTAGACATATTGGAAACAGTTGAGCTCATTGGTGTCGTCCTTAAGAACGCCGAGGTCGGAGTGCGCTGATTGGCTGGATTACCTCATTATTATGTTTCATGTACTTCGCATGCCTCGGGTCGCAGCTCTGATCTTACGAAGCAGAAAAAGCTCTCTCACAATGAGTATTCTAGCGCTTCTTAAACTATGGCACGAGCATGACCCCTCGTGCACTACCACTGGGGGGTACGCAAAGGTATCTATGTATTTTACCACTTGGCCAGGGTGAGACAACTTAACTTCTACCGTCAGACACTCATCAACAACTTTACACTGGTACACAGCACAAGTTTCTAGGCTACTATTCTACTATACTTTCATAATGTAGTATTATAACAAAAGACTGTCTCACTCCTCCACTCTGTGTGTGCACGGTTTGCACGACCTGTAATGGACTGGGATCCCATGCAGGGTGGACTGTGACCTGTTGTCCGGCGCTCCCTGGGGTAGGCTCTAAGCACCCCTGTGACTCTGTACCGGATAAGGGGTTGATAGATGGTGGACGGACCGGTGTGTGTGTGTGAGCTGTGGTGCAGGAAGCTCACCGCGCTGCACAAGCAAGCAGAGCTTATCACCGCAGGCTGGATTCAGAGTTTGGGTTCAGCCGCCGCGGAGCCTGCTGACAGCGGCAGAACATGGTGCGGGAACCGGAGGTGAGCGGCTACGAGACCTGGGAGGAATAAACCAAAATAGCCATCCACGGGGGGGGCATTTGTATTCACATCTTTGTGGGTGCCGTACATTCATCTCTATGGGCATAACCCTAATCCCAACAAAGACAACCTTAGCCCAACCCAGCCCTAACCTTAACCATAAGTAACCAAACAAAATACTTTATAAAAGACTTCAATTTAGCATAGGTTTTAAAGCATTTTTAGTTTTTTGACTGCATTCACAGATTTTCATAAAATTGAGTTTCCCCTTGTGAGGACCAAAAGAAATGGTCCCCACAATGTAATAAGTATATAATCCACACACACACACACACACACACAAAAACATACAAATCCGGTCATGCTCTGTTCCACTATCCACACAAGTGGCTTTTCTTAAGGTACAAAGGAAAACGCTCACATTTCACTGGCTAATTGAATCCAGCAACCAAATGTATCATAGATTCATATTATAAAGCCACAGCATGATATTGATGTCTCTATTCTTTTGTGAAAAACGAAGGAGAAAAGGGTAATGCGGTCAGGTGTTGGCAAATACAGGAAAGTAGTGACTAATCAACATTTACATGTATATAGCAGTTACTTCTAAGCAGGCAGCCCAGGATCAGTCAGGGGTTAAGAGCCCAGCGATAAGATCACTCTGCAAACCAAGGGAGTATAACCGCTCCTGATCACCATCCTAACCTGCTGAACCACACACTGTATGGCCTTTTAGGGGAAATTAGCTCTTAGATGTGAAGCACTGGATAACAAACATGCAACTTAATGTCTTAGTATATATAAAGAATGCAGAGAGAAGCAATCTGGGTTTGCTTAAGATTAATCTGACATATGGGAAGGCTGATATTGACAGGCAATTGCATGTCATTGACCTGAATTTCAGGCTGAATAAATACAAGAGGCAGTATAAATAAATTGAACCTGAAGAGCAGTATACAGTGTTCTTCCTGCCACGTTTGACCTGCCCTTGTTTACAAGCCCAGTGGATGCAGACAGCCTGACAATATGATACACTGTTTGGATATGAGCTTCGAAAGGCTCACAGAAAACAAAGGCCTTAATTGTTTCAAGGGTATATTAGCTCCGAACTGACAGAGAACCAATTATACATCGAGGATTTTCAACCACATACAGTCAAGCACTGGCGTGTGATTACAGACCTTAAAAAGTCAGGATTTCAGTGTATAGTTTCATGGTAAAGTAAAATCCATTTGTTTGTTTATTTCCATGACAACCGGATGAAGGTTAAAAACAAAGATGTCGATTTTATATCCAGATGTCCAGCTCCATTACTGAAAATGAAACACATTCATCAAATGCCCTTACACTATTGTAACGGTGGGATTGAAAAATATTCACGGAGTTTTTTTTCCGCAGTAGCATTTATTATTATTATTATTATTATTATTATTATTGCTAGCTCAGTGCGCAGCATCTATAAGCGCAGCCCCGTCCCCTCCGGCCTCAGGGCTGCGCCGAGCAGGGGTGGCGGCTCTCGGGGTGCCGCTTCACGGCGCATCGGACAGACAGGTTACGTAACGCAGGGCAAATATCGGTTGGCCTGATCCCTGCCCACCTGGGGCGGATGATGAGCGGCCGCGAAGCGCGGAGCGGCCGCTCCGCCTTATATATTATACTGAGATGCATGAAAATGGCACCGATCAGTTACAATTAATTACGCCGAGACTGAAAAAAAAATCACCGTACTCACTCAGCGATATGTGGCGCAGACAGCGTCCCTGCCGCATGGCCTGGCTAACAGCGCAGCATCGGCAACCGGGAATGCAGTACCGGAACGCCAGCAGTGCACTTCTGGGCTTTTTCGGGGAAGCGGCAGCGATCTTCAGCCATAACTTCCCGTTTCGCTGCGGGCGGACTGACGTGCCGTGCGGCGGCGGCCCGAACTATCGCGAGATTTGCGGCGAGATTTCCCGCGAGATTTGTTCTCACCTTAGATGCCCGTGGATTACCGGCAGCGGCCCCTACCCCCGGTGTCTTTAACTATATGCGTGGTCTGCGGTACAGATGCTGCCGATGCTACGGCTCTTCGTAATACTTTAAAATTCTGTCCGAGTAGTCAGTATTATTATTTATTTTTACTAGAAGTGCAATAGAAATTAACAGGTTGCTGAATGCCACTGTCTGATAACGTATTCGTATTAATAATAAATAAATGTATCAAGTGTTAACCTTTAACTGCCAGTTAAACAGTTAACTGTTGTCTTTCATTTAAAAATGGATTTGATATTCGTAAAGGCCATGTTATTATATTTATAATATTCTGTGTACACAGATTCAAAGTGGCTGCAGAATTTGTACCTGATTATGTAGGCCTAATCAAATAATCCGTATTTAAAAGCATCTAGGTTTTTTTAAGTATTCAAGTTGTAGTTGAATGGGTGGATGTCAAACATCAAAGAGTGATGTTCTCTGCCACCCCAACCCCAAGGGTGACCCTGGAGCCTACAAAGTGAAGCAAAGGGCACCCTGCATGCAATCACAGTCCACCAAAGAGCCCGCAGTCATTTAAAGACACCAACCAACCTGAACTGAAATCAGCCGTACCTTGAGGAAACACTGACAAGAACAGCGAATACATATAAACAGCACCCACACACGCACACAGTAAGGACAATTAGCACCCCCCCCCCACACACACACACACACACACTAGCAGTGCTACTAATATGCAGCGCTCATAAATGTAAACTTTATAATACTGTGCCTGGTTTCAATAGAAGATATATCTTAGCAATCGATCCCCGTGCCATACACACACACAGACCAGATCCTGCCCTTTAAAAGCCTATCTGTCCCGGTGTTTATTTCCCATCTGTTCCTCAATCCATCTTCTAACCTCTTAATTGCTTATCCAGAGGTAGGTATCGGTAGGTTGGAGTCTATCCCACAACACACAAGACACGGGGCACCTTGGGTCATCAATAGTCAAAAACGCAGTATTTACTGTAAATTATTAAGAACACTCCACGGATCACACATTAGGAGGACCTAGGGCAGATAATGTCGTTTTTTGGATCACAAGACGAGGAACACCCTCAGAAATCAAACCCATGTTTCCGTGAGCTGCATCTGGGTTCAAAACGTGGCTCAAGTGTGTTATAAAATATTCTGAGATTTAAATACGTATGTGATATATCTTAGTTTGATGCTTCGTGTGTTCTTGTGGCTCCTTTGCCCCCTAGCGAGTATCAAGGGTATGACAGTAGTCCAGTGACCTATGTTCAGTGATCAGTCTGTAGCTCGTTATTTTATTCCGTTTTTTATTGTAGTTTCAGTCTTGCTCTTATCATCTGTATGAGAAGAGAGTGTCCGGTTTTAAAGAGAAAAATGTATTAATTTAAAATGCGCTGACCGGCAATGGACGGAGATTCAAAGGGTAATACAAATGGCAAGTTACTGTAATAGCTGACTTCTGTTAAAGTTAACGCGTTCTCTTATATAATACTATATAATAATGTGTATTCCTTATCAGCATGCGAAAGTTATTTTGTCATGTGTCACCCTGTTTCACTTTAAATTTAATCTTCCTGAAATACGTCATATGGCATAATAATAATAATGATAATAATAAGAATAATAATAATAATAAGAAGAAGAAGAATTTAAATAACTGGCAACCAGCTAATCAGTCCGGGAAATGAACAGAACTGCTTTATTCCGCCCACTATTTAGATGACCACACGGGGATCCCTCTCCCGTTTCGTTGTCTCTGAGGCCCCAGACGATCGGGTGTCACTGGAGCTCCAGCCGCCCTCGTGTGGCGTGTAACAGCACTGCGGACCTCTTAGTCATGGCTCCCTGGCAGCATCAGGTCTTTCCGTTTTGCCCTTGTGTCTATCTGTTGCTATTCCCGTCATTCTCCGGCAGATATGATGACCAGGTTCATTAAAACTGCAAGTGATGTGACCTCAGCTGCTTTTGTCTAGGAGCCCCTGAAGGGGAAGCTCATTAATCGTCTCACGAACGCTGAGCCTCGTGGCATCTCCTCGCGTTCCGTCGCTCTCGGCTGTCGCTTAATTAGTTGCTGCAAAATTAACAGTTCAATGTAATTAAATATCTTTAATCCATCTTTAATGGTTACTTCAGTCGGTAGCAACAGTGATTTAGGGTTAGTACGGGCATGTAGGACGCAACCCCAATTTAGCAGAAAACGTGAAAGCCATCTTATTGTTCCGGAGTGTGTATTTGTCAATAGTTTTGCTAGTTTTTCAGCTTTGCTTAAGGTGTAACAGGTTAGGCTGCAGTGCATGTACTCAAAAGGGTGTGGCTTCAAACCCTGTAGTCGGCAGAATATTGCCACTGTTGGGGCCTTGAGTGAGGCCCTTAAAGGGGCAGTGCACCCCAACACTGAAAAAAGTGAAATATTTTAGCAGTTCCTTAGTGCTGTCTATTCATCTAGGTTGTTCTGGTTTGAACTCCACACACCAATCATATCACTGCGCAGATGATATTGCTGGGGTGTTCGTGCATGTATCCTCTGCGCAGTGATACAATTCTATGTGGGGTTCGGTCAGAGCCGGCCCAAGGCATAAGCGAACTAAGCGGCCGCTTGGGGCCACCAGGGGCCCCCCATGAGTGCTTGAAATGTCAAGATATCTTGATGTAGGTGGTGGGGGCAGGGCCCAAATCAAATTCTGCTTAGGGCCCCATAAAGGCTCGGGCCGGCCCTGCTCATGGCGAACTGCACGCACTTATGAAACAAAAATATATTGTAATGTATGAAAAAAGTACTGCAATATATTAAACAGTAAATTGTAATATATTAAGTGACTTGTGAGATATATGATGTATTTTTAAATGTATGACAATTAGGGCTGCAACTAACAATTATTTCGCTAATCGATTGTTCTGCCAATAATTTTTTCGATTAATCGATGAATTTGATAAAAAAATAATTTCCCCTTTTATTCAGAAATAAAGCACGATCTAAATTAACGACGCAAAAAAAGTGCACAAAGAAAAATGCAAACAAAAAACCTGGTAACAGAATTTGTTTCAGCATTAAGACTTGTTTTCTATATTCACAGTAATACACAAAAACAATCTTGCATGGCACTATCACACACTCAGATGCAGTTACTTTCATCCCCGTCTAAATCAAATTAATCCTACCTAACTCACATGGCGAAAGATGGGACTATCTGAGCAGGCAAGTGTGCATCCTTGGCTACCTAAAATGGCGTTTCGCCGATGAAAAAGAACAGGGCAAACAGAGAATGGGTTGGGGAATAGATTTCATTTTGGCAGACGGGCTGTGCGCGTGCGTATGGAAGAGTGTCCGTGTGTGTATGCGTGTGTATGTGCAATCTTGTGCGTGGGTGATCATGTATGTCGTGCATCAGAGCCGGCCCAAGGCATAAGCAAACTAAGCGGCCGCTTGGGGCCCCCACGCCACCAGGGGGGCCCCATGAGTGCTTGAAATGTCAAGATATCTTGATTTAGGTGGTGGGGAGGGGCCCAAATCAAATTCTGCTTAGGGCCCCATAAGGCTCGGGCCGGCCCTGGGTTCGGTAAAAGAAAACAGTTCCTACATTAAACTGCTCACTACAACGTCTGTGGACTATCATGAGTAACCAGATTATGATTTCTGGTAAGAGACATTGCTATTGAATTTTTCTAATGTATTTTCCTGGAGCTTTAACAAGCACAGAAAGTATGCCTTCGGCCCCATTATATTTGAGAGAATAGTGACATTTCTACAGCCGATGTCTGCAAAACTAGGCAACTCCCGGCAGAATGACCTCGATGGATAGATAGCACTAAAGCCTCTCTAAGACATCTTTCTTGCAGTTTTGGGGTGTGCTGCCCCTTTAAGCCCCCACTTCCTCCAGTGACTCCGCCTTCTTCTCCTCATATTTCTGCGATGGCGGGCAGCATGCGGGCCTGGACCCTCGCTTCTTTCCAGGCAATGCGGCAGTCGGCAATCCAGTGATTGGCTGAATTGTCATCCACACGGCCGACGACTCGGTCCCTCTGAAGGGCCGGGGGGCTTCCTATATCTTTCAGGACTCCCCAGGCAGACTGCCTACTTCTCGGCGACTTCAGCTGTTTTAGTGGAAATGCCAGGGTGTCGGCGATGGCGGGGCATCCTGCATGGAGAGGCGGGGCATCCTGGATGGAGAGGCGGGGCATCCTGGATGGAGAGGCAGGCACCTGATGCAGGTATGGCTCAGGGCGGGCGAGGGGGGGCGGGGAACCAGGCTTACGAATGCACCCGTCATTCAGGTATTCCGCACCGTTGCTTAGACAACCCTCGGTCTCCACGGCGACACTGAAGCAGCCTTCACTGTGGCCGGATCGGTGTCTGAGGGGGATAGTGTCCTGCCATTGTTTTCCGAAACCCTTGGAGTTGGGTGAGCAGAAGGCTGGGCGTGCCAGCTGACTGATGGACCACAGGTAGTCGTCCGGGGAGTGGGACTCCGAGGGAGCAGAGCTTAGGCCGCTGAGAGAGTCCTGCTGGTTGGCATCCAACATGTGGTCCTCATGCCCCTCCTTTATGGTGGGCAGGCCCCACACAGCTAGGTGTGCGGGTCGGGGACGCATGTCTGTCGGGAGAGGTCAGAGAAATGTATTACTTGTAAAATGTGTGCATACCTGAATTCGGGGGTGACCTTTCTGCTGCATCTTATCTGAACCTCAGCTGCAGACCAGAAGTGTACCCACAATGCGTTGCATGCAATCTATGTGCTGGCCAGCGTTTCGCACCATATGTGACCCTTTCTCTACTACAAAGTCTGGAGGTAAAGATAAAGGCTGGTCAGCATTACCAGTTACTTTCTGCTGTAACGCGGTCTCCATGCCAGCCGGCCTCAGCTCCTCCCAGCATCCCCTTGGTTTCTCCTCCAAATCATAATAAAATCCTTTAGACAAGCTACCTGCTACATCATTAGCCATGCTGCTGTGTGGTTTCCTTCAAGCATTGTACAGGATGATAAAGCAGCTCACCTGCTACTCGCATTAATACCTAATCTGTGACGGAGAACTTCTGGAGCCAGGACAGGATTTGTAAACTACCATTTCAATCAAAAGGACCTGGATTGCACTTTAGCACTGAGATCTTGCTGTGTGCTGATTGGTCAGTCTATAATCATGCACGTATCACTAATGTTAATGAGAAACAGCTGGATGAGTCTTTCGATCAAGGAAACAAAACAGTCAAAGCACAAGAGGAACTGAACTATTTAGCCAAGCACAGGAACCTTTCAGGTTTAAAGTAGTTTGTAAAACCTGAAGTATCCCCCCACACGCACACACACTAATCTGCATATAAAACAACTTGAACTGAACCACATTGGGGCAGTGGCCCCTGGCTTTGTGCTGTTGATGGAATTTGGCCCCTGGGGCCCCCTGCCATTCCTCTTTTTAACTCCCCACCTTTTTTATAGCTCATTCTTCCCTCCTCTTCAATTATTTTAATGACAGTCGAGTTTTTGGCACACACGTTTATCCAATGTGACATACAATGCAATGCAGCAAATCCCAGTCAGGGTCAAAGAGTCCCTGGATGTTCTGGGCCTTCTTCAAGGGCTCAGTGGTAAAATCACTCCTCTGAACCAGTGACCGTCTGATTAGAGAGTCAGAATCTTAACCCTCTGGGCCTGACACACACACACACACACCCACCCTGCATACAGCTTGAGACGAGGGTACAGGGGGCGTCATTAACGCAGCCCTGTTCTCACTATAACATCTTCACTTTGCCATGGGCACCAAGAAGAACCAAATTACATAAAAAAGAAGTGAGTGCCCCGAGCTGTCCGCAGACACCGTCTCTCTGACACCATCTCCCAAATGCGGGCCAATCCGGTTAGATAACCACATCCCAGTTAAAGCGATTCCCGGACACCCCCCCCCCCCCCGCCTCTCTCTTCCTGGAAAGGTAAGTCCTGATTTTTGCTAAGGCTGCTATATAGAACTCAAGACAGATGGCACGTCCTTTCTGCTCAACTTTTCGATTTATTGCGATACCGGACGCCCGGCGAAGGACGCTGACGGTGCATCCGTGCTTCTGAGGCCGTGTTCCCCGGACCGGCCTGCCTGCCAAGTGTTTATTTAATAAATTAAAATGGAAATGAGGGCAGCGGCTCCTACCGGCAGGTAGTCGGGCAGGCCGGGGCGTCCTCTCGGGGGTGCTCGAGATGCAGATAGCAGAGCTGAGCGCCGCTCCTTGTCTGGGGTTGACGGAGAGCCAGGGGCAGCCTAGCGCGGGCTGTCAGCTCAGCCTTCAGAGAGTCTGAGCGAGAGGGGCATCGCTGCCACTTATACTCTCTGGCGGGGAACAGGAGCATCCGTGAGGGAGGGGGAGGGGGGTGAGGGAGAGAGGGGAGGGAGAATAATGGGGGAGGGGCTGGTACTCATCAGGACAATGTGGCAGCCTTTTTAAGCTTCATTATCCCTGTTTTCAATTCATATGTGGGAAATTATTTTCATCCATCTATCTATATATCTATCTATCTATCTATCTATCATGTCTGTCGACCTGTATGTCTATATGTTATGTTATTTTTCGTTTTCACCAAATTATTGAAATAGGATCACTGACATACTGGGCCTCAAGACAAGCTTTTATGTGTTTTTTTTTAATGAGGCATACATTTCCATGTATACTAAAACTATTTCCTGTAAACGAAATTATTTTAGTTGGTGTTTTCAGTCTGTGAGCTTTCCAGTGTGTTGTTCTCATCTTCTCCCCATATGTGTAGGACAGAAATATTTATAAATGAATTCAACTGCATCCATATTTCCTGGTGTCACCAAAGGGACATTAAACTTGACTGTCATTAAAATAACTGGAGAAAGTAACAAACAGAGGCATTTATCACTGCGATATTGTCCAAGTTCAGGTCAATAAGCGAGAGCTAATGATTTGTGACAGTCAACTGCTGCACAACACAAATCCCTAAAAAGCCAAGCGTCAGAAGGGGCTTGGGAGTTATTTCCATTGCTTCAGTAGCCGAGACCAATCAATGCCAAACGTGCTGATGGAGGAAGGCGTCTCACATATCCAGGCCTAAACCAGTTCTGGCCCGGTTTGCCATCACTGCGCTACACTTCTCCTAGGAAGCAGACGTTTTAATTTAGCCCGAAGTGCGGCTCCTCTCAATGAAATATCACCCCTTTCCCAGGGGCTGAATGCAAGCCAGTCTGTTACTCTGGAGTCACCCTGCTTTAAATACTGGATCAGCTCAACAAGAATGTAACAGAATGTATAACAACTTAAAAATAAAGATCTGAAAATAAAAATGGCTGTTAGAGGTTCCGA
>JAODKN010000048.1:2616784-2644859 GCA_026774425.1 Petrocephalus zakoni | reverse complement strand
CTGGGGTTTATGCAATCCATTTTGTTAAACTGGTTTCACCCTGCTTTAAATACTGGTTCAGCTCAACAATAAAACGCAAATTTAATTTTTTTCCGGCCAATAACCATGCCCCCCCCCCCCCCCCATCCCCACCCTGTCACCCTCTTCATCCTTTACTTACTGGTTTAATTAAATCAAAATGGGCAGATTCCATACTCCAGGGAAACCACCCTTCAGCTCTGTGTCGTCTTCTTAAATAAAATGTTACGAGCATCCCATCCCATTCACAGTCATTGTGACTCCGAAAGGTTAAAAGTTTATAAGGTCATAAACCAAAACCACTTTAAATACACCTAAGGTACAAATAATGTATAGATATATGCTGGAGATGTTTAATGCGACACCCACACACATAGGTGGATGTGTATATTCTATAATGTGCCACACAAATCACATGCCAGATGCCTAAATAGGCCACGTTTATCCCTGTCAGCGCAACAAGTAATAGTGTGTCAGTCAGTCACTTACGAAACCAATTAGGTATTGTGGAAATGCTCCTCTCTGTGAGCTGCAGGGGATTTTTTGGTGCATTTGAACTACAAGTCACAGGACCGTCAAGCATCAAATAAAGTTATTGTGATCTGACCCTCACTTCAGCTAGACTCCAGCCAAATACCACGAGGAAAAATGGGTAATGCAATTAGAGACTGTGGAACCCGCAACATCAGATCCCCTGGCTGACTCACATTACATAAGAGTTTATTACTCAGTGGTCAAAAACAGGGTTCATTCCAGGGACAAGGAATGCTTATCAATTAATATTCATAAGGGCTATTTTTATATCATACATTTGCTTCCAAAAGTTCACATAAACACAAGTCACTGTAAGTCACTTCTATATTTTATGGGTTTGTGATAAACATTGAATTATCCTTTAGGTATAAGATACTTACCATACAGTAGAAAACCCAACCATGATATCAGAAACCATTTTCTCTATGCAAACTATAGATACAATATTTGACCTTTATATGGCATTAAATGGAATGTCCCCCTTTGGGACTGAATTTTACGGGATGATACAATGAGTGTGTGTGTGTGTAAAAGCTGATCTTAAAAAGAAATTTGCTCTTCTGGATAACCTTTAATTAACATTAAAATCCTGAGGCACCAGTGACAAGGGCCTGTATCATAAAGTTGGCTTTTTGGGTTACCAAGAAACTAGCCAGAGTTAAGGTAGTCTGGGCTAAATGTAAGTGAACGAAGATAGAGTCCTTTTAAACTGGGGTGTCTTATCCGACAAGTTACCACCCTAGTCAGCAACCTTTACTCAGTGATACAGATCTCTGATAAAGGTTTCCCTTTCTGGAGAACAGGGCAGTTATGGAGCTTCATTAACTTATTTTCTCAGACAGCTAACCCTAACCTACTTGTGACATTATTTCTTGTAACGACAACCACAACAAAAACAGCAACAACAAATGAAACAACAAAACAGCAACAACAAATGAAATAACAACCACCACAAAACAGCAACAACAACCAAAACAGCAGTAACAAATGAAAAAACAACAACCACCACAAAACAGCAACAACAAATGAAACAACAATCACAACAAAAACAGTAGCAACAAATGAAACAACAAAACAGCAGCAACAAATGAAACAACAAAACAGCAAATGAAACAACAACCACCACAAAACAGCAGTAACAAATGAAAAAACAACAACCACCACAAAACAGCAACAACAAATGAAACAATCACAACAAAAACAGCAGCAACAAATGAAACAACAGAACAGCAGCAACAAATGAAACATCAACCACCACAAAACAGCAACAACAAATGAAACAACAACCACCGCAAACAAAAACAACAAAACAGCAGTAACAAATGAAAAAAAAACAACCACCACAAAACAGCAACAACAAATGAAACAACAACCACCACAAAACAGCAACAACAAATGAAACAACAACCACCACAAAACAGCAACAACAAATGATACTAACAAACAACGACTGCAGTGTTTTTTCCTTATATTGTTATATGAGTCCACGTTACATGGTTTTTAAAGATACACTGTGAAACCATGGAAAAACTTGAAAAACTCCACGGGGCCACTCAAAAATGTAAAATGAATCCTCACATGATAGGTTTATAAGTTCTTTAGCAGCATGAGTAGGAGCGTCCGCTGTTAACGCAACAGTAAACCATGGGTAGATACTCATGTATGAGACAGCGGAGCCCACAGCTGGAGTTCATAGTGGATATTTTATGACCGCCTAAAATAGTAGCAGAAATCTCATCGCAGGTGATTCAGGTCTGTATATAACCCCGATGTGATGCCGTAAATTTGGTTACCAGGATTATTTGTCTTGCATAACAGCTAATTCCCTTCAGAAAACAAATGGCCACTGTCTTAGCTTATTTATATGGTTATATGACTGTTGGCACAAAAGGAAATTTAATGTGCTTACCAGATTTAGAAAGTGTTAGAATTTTAACGACTAAAACAACTCTCCTGTGAGCACCTTTCTTGGTAGAGGTGTCCTTTGCAGTTCTTTAATAAAAGGGGAAACGCAGAAAATGGGTAATGCGAATTGGAAAAGGCACGACAGTTCCAGCATGAACACCAGGTACACCAGTTACATAAGAACTTTAAAGGTCAGCACCTTTGAGAACAGCTGCTTTTTCACATGTTGTAGAAATGTTGCTTGATTTACGTAGAATTATACACACAAATGAGATCTCATCTACAGTATGGTGCACCTCATTGTATGTCGTATGTATTCTGGATCGGCGTGACCGTGACTGAATGTTACCAAAAACAGAACCTCCCCAGAATGACTGCACATCGGATTTCCATTAAAGACTGACTATAAATTGCATTGAGCTTTTTGCACTGGTATTCTGTAAAAGGTCTTGTCTGCCTTGTGCCCGTGTTTCCTAAAATAAGAAAAAAGTTTCAGGTCCACCACAATCTTATGCTGAACCATGTACAGATTCAAGAACTATGTTGGATGGATGGATGGATGGTTGGATGGATGGATGGTTGGATGCTCTAATGCAAGTCAACATTCCCTAGCTCACTTTAGTGACGAAGAGGAATGAAGTAAGTGGCAATGTACAATATAATGTTTGGAGAGAACTGAGTGTTGTCAGTATAAAAATGTCATAAGCAGCCGGAGGCAAACCCAAGAGATTTCATACCCAGGGATTTGTGTGTGACAGCTTCTTACTATACAGTCTATTGAAACTGAAGTAATATTATCTGAAAGCACTACCTTCGAAATAAAAGTGTATTATACTTGGAATAATGTTTTCAGCATTGTGCAACCGAGTAGCAGGGCTGTGCAGAGACTTTTCAATAGAAAGTGGTGCCCAGGAATTTCAGCCGTTCATGCAAAACAGTCAGGCGATCTGCCCCCCCCCCCCTTCTGTTTTATATATTGTTATATAATTCAACCAATAATCATCAATTATGTATTAATAATAAGCGTCTATTAGTTTCTAGTTCCTACCCCGGGGCAGCGCAGTGGCACAGTCGTTAGCTCTGTCGCCTCACACCTCTGGGACCAGGGCTCCATGTGTGTGGAGTTGGTAAGTTCTCACCGTGGGGGTTTCCCCCCACAGCCCAAAAACATGCAGAGATTAGTTACCAAATTGCCTGTGTGGGAGTGACTATGCCCTGCCATGGGTTGGTGCTCCATCGTGGGTTGTTCCCTGCCTTGTGCTCATAGCCTCCGGCCCCCCCACGACCCAGAATAGGACAAATGGCTACAGAAAATGGATGGTTTATTTATACTCCTTATTTATTACTTAGTAGTATATTTTTAATTTTGAATTGTAGTGTTAAATTATATAAACTTGGACTGCATATAGAGCAGCTGTATGATTTTTATAATAAAAGGTAATTTGTTACCATCGGTAACGTGACTAATTATTAAGGCTAAAGCCATCGATAAATGATAGGCACGGCCAGGATGACGAGTAGAGAGGGTGAGTAGATGTGCCTGGTGTCAGACATAATCAAACGAGAGCGAGAAAGCCGCTGCTCTCGGAAATCCCAGCATGTGAGTCATCAGCTGTGACGGTGACAGCAAACACCTTACAAGCTTCTCCTGCTTTCGTAACCCCATCTATAACCATAATCCTTTCATTCTGACAAATATTATCCAAATATTATCTAAATTCCATAAATATTATTACAAGTACAAGGGGTCTCGTATATCAAGGAGAATTTGACAGTATATAGAAATGGTTTCGAGATTAGAATGGACTGCACCCTTAGCTGTAAATATGACCTTTCTTACGTTAGTCATGGAGATGACTGTTAGCACTGTATAATGATAAAAATCTTTGAATCGCATTGTTAATACGTTTTTCTCATATCTGGGGGACCCCCAGCTAGTCCACTTTGTGGCTCCGTCCCAGCTCCGAACACACCTGAAGCAGAAATTCGGTGTTATCGATTATCTGAGACACCAAAAAGGTGGAACTGTCTGGGGATCCATGAGGACTGGGAAGAGGAACATGGTCTTAGAGGCACTCCTTTGAGCCCCGAATACCATTTGATGATACCTATGTATAAAAAGGTGTGGGTTAAGCTGAGATAAGATACCATTATAATACCATTATAAGTGGGAGCAGTTTCTCCCTCATTAAATTCATCTCTGTTGAGTCCAAAGGTGACAGCTAGTGCCCAACATGGGAGACCCAGTAAATTAAAGCTGGAAACTCATCGCCCGGGGATCTGGCGAACCCCGATATGTTACGGGAAGGGGGTGAAACAGATTCCAGGTCATCGATAATGGCAGATATTAATTATACATTATTAATGGAAATATTACCCAGAGCAAGACAGGGAAGAGACCTGTTTGGATTGAAAGAACCTTTATGAAACAATTATAGGATACAGGAAGGAAGATTGAGACCCACTAAAGTCTAATATGCTGATGAGCAAGATCCAAAGGTCCGACAGTCTCTGATAGAACTGGATCTAGAACAGTGTTTCCAAACCCAGGCCTTGGGGACCCACAGACGTTCCATGTTTTTGCTCCCTTCCAGCTCCCTGCCTGACAGTAAACATTTATGCTCCCTCCAAGCTCTCGGTAGGAGCTAAAACGTGTACCATCTGTGGGTTCTGGTGTGGCTTGTGAAACACTGATCTAGAATGTATAGCTGATGAGGCTGATAGTTCCATGATTTTATATATTACTTACTTGACCGATTTAATGAGAGCAAACTGTGTACTTCACACTAAATGGTATCAAGCTTAATGAGCAGGAATATACTCAGACAATGGCCAGCAATCGATTAATGTTCCACCCTTTAGGGCAGAGAGAGGCAGCCAGACATTAGTTAATAGTCAGTGTGGGGAATCAGATATCTGGGGAGAGTTTGCCGCACACCGGAACACCAGATCTCTTTCGCCATCCAAAACTGGTCTGATACTTTGATGAGCAGGGGTAGAGATAAGGTATTCTGCTTTGGGGGAGTTTGTGAAACGAATGTCTGATGCTTCAGGAATGGGCCATTCCACACATGTTTGGCAGGTGGAGGGCACAAGAGTTGTGGAGAGCCCCCTTTAGGCAACCCTTGGGAAATCTGCTCTGATGATGTAACTGATTATGGTGCATATATGAGATGGGCTAAGACACAGCGCACATCTGGAAGTTCTGCTTTACAAGTCCTGAAATGTATTAAACGACAGGTCCAGACCACAGGATATAATCCTGCTGCCCTTGGATCTTGGTATTTCCTGCAGAGTGATGCTCGGGATGTTTGTATGGCGGCAGCCAATTTGCTGCCGCTGGGGATATAGCTCTCTGCTGAGCAATGGCCTTACCATACAGAGCGGACACAGGTGAAGCCTGGGCTGCTGCTCGTCTTTACAGTCAGGGAGGATTTAGCCACAAAAATCCTCTCCCGTATTCCCCCTAAAAAGGTAGCAGTGGAGAATGAAAACAAAAATTAGGCCAAGAATACAGAACCCCTATACCCTAGATGGCGGTGGCGTGTACTAGCACTCAAGCCACACGTTTACCTGGAGCTGCCAAGGTCTGGGCGCCCCCTGTTGACCACAAACAGTAAACTGGCGAAGGCCAGAGCTCTGAAGTGCCTTTTTGAGCGGGACACCAGCAATAACAGCCCCTCCCAATCCTAGACCACAAGGTGGAGTGGGACACCGGGTACCCAGGTGGGTTAGATCATAAAAAAGACAAAAAAAAGCGGATCATAGAATCAATGTGCTAGATTCATGTCAGAGGCAACTACAAGCATCACCAGCAGAGGCCAGGCAGTGAGGGCAGGATAGGGCTACTGATGTAGGAACAAGATGGCAAGAAACTTGCCAAGACTAAGCAGGGCTCTAGTGATGCTAATAATTCAGGAAGGCAGAGATATGAAGAACAGGGACCTAAAGGAAGCTGGAAATGTAATAAGGTGCTGCTGAATGTTTCCGCGGTAACCAAGGGCTCTCCTCAGGGAACATCAATCAATAAACCTTTTGAATAGGTAGCAGACATAGTTTACAGAAACTCTCATGTTGGAGTGACAATTTTTAGAAAGCACCGTGTGTGTGTTAGATTCTGGTGTTGCTGTGAAAATGAATGTTGTGCAGGGAGAGAGGATGGAAAACTGAATCATACGGCATAACTGAAACGGTGGTAACCACGGGAACAACACAAATTCTACTTGAGATATGAATGGAAAAATTGAGGCGACACCTGGGTAGGTGGCACAAGGCTTTCCTGCGAAGGACACGTCCGGGATTCTCCCCGTGAGTTTGCTCTCCCGCCTCCTCTTTCATAAAATGAAAAGGTTAGGATTCACAGGAACAGTACGCCCTACTTAGCGCTCGGGAAGCACACCTACCTGATACCGGAGAGAAGAATATAATTCAGATTGTTCACAAACATCGGATCGTGTTACAGTCCTTTTAGAATCAAGTAGGGTTTGTGAAGACAGAACTGAGACTTTCTATGCAGAGGATTTTCCATCATAAAAAAGAGCATCCATTGAACTGTCAAACAATCCCATCTCGACATTCAAGAGCCCACCGGACCGAGGATGACATTAAAAAATGACAGCCCATAAAATCCTCCCTATACATGGCTCCCAAAGCTGACATAGGTGGAGAAAGGTGACTGATTACCAGGAATACAATAAACATAGCATGCCAGTTTGCCATTCTGCTGGCTCTCTCAGTAGCAGTCACTCGGAGGCTTGACATAAGCTCGACAGATTCTGCAAACCGCTCTCCACCCCGCAGTGTTATGCAGAAACAGCATTTACCTTTCAAGGACAAATCTCATTTATTCGGAAATGATCCGGCAAGCTGGTGGCACCAGGTGCGGAAAATATTTTACATGATGACGAAGGCTGCTTGGTATGACGGCCTTCAGAGCAGAGGCCTTGTCGAGCATGCCAGGAAAAGGATCCTGAGATATAATCTGTAGGCTAGTCATCAATGAGACCTTTACAAAAAGCTATTAATAAGGAGATCGTAAAAGAGGAGGTAAAAAGGTACTTGAGTGTCCTGTAGAAAACCGTAATCCCTTAGATGAAGTTTCCAGTGTTATTTGGGAAAGACGAACCCAAGACACCATTGTTCAATCCCGTTCTTTAACCCCGTAGTTCAAATGAGGTTAATCTCACTAATTTGCAGAGTCCAGTCCTGAATTGAAGGGACCCCCCCCCCAGTTAGATGCAGTGAACATTGCCATAATACTGCTATATCATAATAATGCCATAATACTGCTATATCATAATAATGATATTTGGCTGTCGAATAAAAACTGTTTCCTAAACAATTTGTACTACGAAAATATTATTGAAAATTGAACATAATTAGTTAATCCATAGACTCACTATTTGCACTTCAGTATTGTATAATCTAGATAGGTGGAACCCCACTTTGATTTCGGGTCTAGCAAAATAACAACCCTTCATTTGGGCCTGGAACAGTAGGGGGGAGAATGTTTGATGATTGGACTGAACAAGAGCAGCACCTTGACATACAAGGCAGTCGAAAGAGAGAAAAATGGTGCAATAAGACCAATAAATGTTAGGTCTGCAAGAAAGTCTCTCTTCCTACAAGAAGAATCATTAAGGCATAAAGAGGTTTGGGAGACCAAATAGTGGACTATTACTTTTTACAAAGCAAATCATCAGTGAGCATTTGAGAGATTTAAATTTAGGGCACACTAGAAAGGCATACAGCTATTAGATGGGGGAAGAATATCACAGAAATCAAATAAGAAAATTATATAATTAGCATGTTACACCTAGCAGTTAGTCAAGATATAGGATTAACGTTTTTCACACAGTGGGGGAAAAATAAAGAATTACAGATCACTAGTAAAAGGGAGGCGTTTTGTGACACCAACACACACAGAACAATGTTGTATTGTCTTCCTGAACCAAATAACAAAAGGCACTGAGTTAGCTACTAAAAACTTTATCCTCCTAGATGAATGCATTAGAGTTAAGGAGATAATCGATACCATAGTACACAGAATAGATGAGCCAAGGGAAAGCAAAGTTTGTCCATCCTTCTGGTTTTTACAAATTTATCAGAAGACTGTACAGGAGACCTCATAGGAAATGGGTCCATGTTACAAATATTTGCATCACAAATAATGAATATGAGAATTTCTCATTATCATTTGGGGATTAAGGCTTCATTCATCTCTATTTATATTAGATAGTAGGAAACAGTCTATTAGACTATTTTAAATTAGGAAACAGTTCTGCTATCTTGACAGGTATACAGAAGATGATGTTATTTGGTGTGATGCCTAGCGATTAGCAAAGATATGAGATGGAAGACTACTGTGAGATTAGGTCCTTCCAATGAGGCCCTGATACCGTTATAAAGTCTGTGTAACTGGCAGGGGAGAGTGATTTATCACAAAATAAAACATCAATCACTGCAAAGGTAGTGCAGGGAGTTTGATTCTGAATGGGTCACTCAGGCGAGCAAAGGGCCGTGTCCTCGATATGAGTCATCTAGCGGCATCAAAAGTGCTGCCGTCCTCAGTCACCACCTGGACCAGAGGCAGGACAGGAAGCCGATGATTCATGCCCTCTCCCCAGTGCTATCCTGCCCCTGTAGGGCACACTGAATGAATACCATTTCGTGTATATGCTTAAATGTGGCTAGAGCGTTATACTGACCATATAGAGATGCCCGCAGCCACGCCTTCACAGAGTCCACGAACTGCTCACTTTGCCAGGATTAAGCAGAAGCAGGTATCACTGCTCACAACTCAAAACCACCGGGGAACCGTCACTATGACAAGGATGTCCTTTCCCCCATGGCCAACCCTTCTTTCCAGGCCCAAACATTACCTTAAAGCTTCTGTAAGACACTCACACTGTACTAAAGGAGAGCTATTCTGACCTCCCTCACAGGACTCATCTCTGAGGACTTCATATGGAGGTAGTTAGCGACGTTAGAATGTGAGTAATAAGTGCCCCCATACAACTAGCAAAGCAAATTTTAAATGTTACCCATTTAAACTACATTACTTTGAGATGGGGAACAAAGCCAGGTGACAGGCTTCATCAGTCATCATCACAGTACAAGATAAATCTTCTTTTACACTTGCGGTTGAGTGGTTAAGCTGAAGGACTAGAAATCCACCAGGGTCTCTCCACCTAAGTTTGAATCCTGCTGACAAAGTGTTTTCCAGAATCCCCCCCCCCCCCCCAGGGATCCATCAAGTTTATCTTAATCTGTTTGCTGCTCAGACAACTTTTGCTGTTTTACACCGAAAAGCTTAGGTGTTCAATTAAGGGATGGAATGCATCACATTTCCTTGATAGATTTTATTTATAATTCATTTTTACAAACACAAGGCAGACAGCTGTACAGCTCCTTCCTTCTGTAAATGGGAAGCAGGATCTTTCATGTTGTTAGCTCTTGGCAGTTATTTCTCAGTATCTGACAGACGATCAATGGAGATATTCAACGATACAAAGCACCGATGAGTGAGAAGCCATTTCTTCGTCACATACGCGTTTTCCTTTTAGCGGGAGGGTTTTGCCTCCGTTTTTCTGCTAAGAGTTCTAGAATATATTTGTTCTGAGTCCTTCTGCGATTGAGGTAGTTCTGGGAGATGTTATGGTCCAAACCTGGTTTCCAATAAGGTACATCGATGAAGTTTGTTTCACTCAAGTCACCTCTAACCTTCTCTTTAGGGGGGGCGATGGATGAAAAGGGGGCAGATGAGGTCGTATCCTGACCGTCGCCAGTATCTCCAAGGGTCACCATAGTGTCAGTGTACTCAAAGGGTATGCTGGGAAATGTAGTACTGTACAACAAGGTCGTGGGGCTGACTGTTGTGGGGTACTCGTCTGTCGGATCAGAAATGGAGGACAGGTCCAGCCAGGTTGAATGGCTGCTGTACTTCATAAATGTGCTCACAGATGGGCTGGGGTCCATGGGAGTTGAGCCCGCATCCGTGGTGTCCGTCGGGATGACATCGGTGCTGTCGGAGTCCAAGGAACCATCGCAGGCCCGGCAGCACATCTGCTTGTAGCCTGGAATGGTGCAGTACCGGCTTAGCACCTCCACGCGACAGAACGGCGACTTGTCCCCCCGGCAGCGCCGATCTGCAAGAGCGGGGAAGTGGAGAGCTGAGAAGCCTGTAAGATACACAGTAGGCAGTAAAGAGAAGAGCAGGGAGAGGCAACAGTGAATAAGGAGGTGATTGTGTTAATTGTGCTCTCTTCTCAGACAGATGACAGTGTGGTGAGACTGCCATAAGCAGCGTAAGTCAAACATTTCAGGTTTCGACAGCGAATAGGTGAGCTCAGCAGCTTCTATAAATAAACACATTAGCGTGCCGCACATCACAAGGGCAACGGCGAGGAAGGAGACTGAAGAGGCAGCAGAAACAGACAGACACCAGGATGGGCTACTCTCTAATCAGGCATGGACACACAATCCTTTCCAAACCATTTAAGGGTTATTTAATTAAGGTTGTTTTTGATTTCTGGGTGTCAACGACTTTGATGTTCTTCCATATATCCTGCACATTCATCGATCCCTTTCACCCGGCAGCTGAATCCTGGCCATCAGTGGCAGAATAACATTAACTTATGCATGTGCAATGCAAATGAACTTGCTCAGATACTATAGTCTATATCAGGGTGGGCAGAAAGGGCCGTTGTGTATGCAGGTTTTCGCTGCAACTGGGTTTTTATTGCAAAAATTAGGGGACTGATTGGCTGAAGACTCCACATACCAGGGTTTGAACAGCTGACCTAAAGGTTATCCCAAAAACCTGCATACACACTGGCCCACTGCGGATAAGATTGGACCCCCCCCGCCCAGTCTATATCCAAATATCAGAGGTGGAAGTTTCAGGTTCAGAAACTCTAAATCCAGGTGAAGATTTTGTTTCAACCAACCAGTTGAGTACTCTGTGACTGTGACTCTTTATGCTCATGTGGTTGGTACCAGAGTATGTGAGTGGAGTGGAGCGGCAAGAATTTCCACTCCGCGCTCAGAGCATTTCATGATCATTCCTTCCAGCTCCACTCTGGCTTTACCATTTTCCGGCCCTCGCTCCCTCCTCACTTGATCCTCGCTCCATGAAAAAAATGTCTCTAATTAACGCTCCACTGTAATTTTTCATTATTTATTTATTTTTATATCGAACCTCTGTCCATTCAGTGAAAAACAAATACACAATACTCAGAGAAAAATATCAACGTGCTTTAGTAGAACAGTAGCTATATTAGCCCAAGCCAAATATATATTGGCTATCGTTTAGCTCAGTTTTGAACAAAATGAAATACAAATGCTGGATGTGGCTAGATTAAATAAATAACCAGAAGAAAAACATTACATTAAATAAAATAAATAAATTACTAAACTAAAATAAGTTAAACAAGTGGCCAAATGAAAAAAAAAATATGCATGTAGGCTATTATTGCCTTCTTTTTAAACCAAATTGTTGGTTGAACAGTCACTCTTTTAATGATCAAAATTAATGCTGCATTCACTTTGAGAAAAACAAGCTTTTGCAGAGTGGAGGGTATCAAGCACATGTGATTAGATCATTTTAAAGAAGGCCTGGTCAAGTTCACTCTTTCTCTCCTGTGAAATATTTATTTTTGCCATTCTTTGTTGAAAGAAGCTTTAAAATCTACTGCTCTCTACCTCTTTGCTTGCTTTCTGTGCTTCTTCCTCTGTAAATAAATTAAAATTACACATTTTACTGTGCTAAAATGAATTTTAAATAATAAAATTAATTGGTTAATTAATTATTTATTAACAAATTGATGTATGCAGTTGGTATTGGCAATGTGGGTTGTTAAAGCATTTCAGGTGAGACGGCGATTATATTAGAAAATTATAATTTCTACCTCTAATATTTAGAGAGACAAAGAAATGTATTTTTCGACCTTTAGATTTGCTGTCCAAGTGTGAGTGCAACACTGTATCGTGTTTTCTCGACACATGCCTTTTAAGATTCCACAACGAACCTTTCGTCGCTGTAATCACCTTCCCGCACTCGCTTTCTCCGTTGTCGTCATTACCTTTTAAGATACATTTGTATTTTTGATCACCTTCTTTAAGGTAGTATTTCAGAAAATCTATCAGTGGTGCTTAACTGTGCTTTGCACAACATGAATTTGTTCGTGCTATAGCTAATGCAGTTGCATTATGGGCCGGAGCGGTAGTGGAGCGCTCTCGGAGCGAGAGAAAATCGCCACGCTCCGACTTTCAAAACATCTGCTCCAAGCTCGTGGCAAAATCATGCCGCTACACGCCTCGCTCCGCTCCCACTCCGCTCCGCTCACATACTCTGGTTGGTACTCATCTTGGTCAGGATTTGTACTTTCTGAACTTGAAATTTCCACCACTGCCAAATATACAGGCAATTCCAGACCCTATTCCAGGGGGCGTCAACTTCCCAATTTTTTGTGTTAATACCCCTGAAGAAAAAAAAAGGATGACACTTTACATG
Organism: Petrocephalus zakoni; assembly: GCA_026774425.1. Classification (NCBI taxonomy): domain Eukaryota; kingdom Metazoa; phylum Chordata; class Actinopteri; order Osteoglossiformes; family Mormyridae; genus Petrocephalus; species Petrocephalus zakoni. Next base: position 2,631,889 of record JAODKN010000048.1, on the reverse strand, counting down.
TAGAGGCACAAGTAACTTAGTAACTTAGATACTACTGAAGTGCAAATCATGAACAAATATAGTAACTGAATGAAATACATGAACTTGATTAATGATGAACGACCATGGGATTAGTACAATATCAATAAAATTTCAGCTAGGCTTAATAAAACACTTGAAATTATCTGGAGTCCAGCCAGAAAATTGACCAGTACGGAAATAGCAAATTTAATAATTCCATGTCACTGTAAACACTGAATTTGCACATGAGGAGAAACATTAAACATTTGGGGGAAAAAAAACATTAAAGGAATCTCCCTGAAAAAATAAAGTGCGTCCGCAGTGCGTATAAGTCCATATGAACAGCGTTAACCAGTCCAACAGGAAGGCAGTGAATCTTCAGCGTTTATCCACAGTACAGAGTGGTTTTTACATCCGTAAATTTCATATAAAGACCCAAAGAGAGAACAATGATAGACATTATTAGATTACATCTTGAATATTCAATACAGGAAACACCCAGTTATATACAGTATAATGTAGCTTTCCAACATAGTTTCTAAAGGGACACAAACTTTACAATGCACAATATACACTGGTTACAAAGGAATACGTGACAGAGACTAAGTACCGGCCGAAATATCCCTGGTTTGCACCCGGACCCTGCACTCCGTTTATTTTATTTCTGAAAATCTACACACCTTGCGGTTTTATTTGAACCTCTGGAGACTGAGACCACCACATGAACTTCAGAAGGCAATCACAGCAAAACGCAGCCAATTCTTTCAGTTTTAACACGAGGAAGGCATTTTACGTGGCATTCTGTAGCACTTCCTGACTTTTAGGTGCACTAAACGGACGGATATTTCAAGATCATACAGACATACACGTACCATAGCACGCACGAGAGCAGCGGACAGCACAAACATAAATCTTTTGGAATATTCTTCCCAAAGCATTCTTGTACATCTCAATTAAACTACCATCCCTTTTTTATGCAGATACAATGACCCTGAACGCTACGTTTATACTTGGCACAAACATGTGGCTTCTTAAATTTCAGTACTACACTGACTATGCTATTATACTGACGAAAAATAAATATAAAACACACACATACTGTAACAGTCAAGGATAGTGATGGTTAGCAGGGTTAGTATAATTAGAATTAACAAAAGTCATTCAGGTAGAGTTTAGATTTCTTTTACCAACATTAGATTTTAACAGTCACAACAAGAGAATCAAGTCAATTACTGAAGCAGAAATATGGGAAACTGTAGCCTGAATGTAACACCCCATTTGGGCTAATGTTAACATAACATTTAGAAAGCAGAATGTACTCTGTTTTTCCACTCAGCGAGTTCACACACTCTGAGATTCCCCCAGCTGAGGATAAAGCTTCAGTTTCCGAGAATGACAACTTGCACAAGAGGTCAACCAACCAGATCGCACAGAAAAGCTCTCGGACCCCGAGGCATCCAATCACATGCCGGTCTGTCCTCCCCCTTAAGAGCTGCCGACTCGCTTAAAAGCTTTTTCGGGCAGTGAAGAGGACATCTTTTTTTTTTTTTTTTGGACACAAAGCTCCGGACAGTGAGTACGCGGAGGAGGAAAATCGCCCGGGGCCATGGAGTCGTCCTTGCACGGAAACGATCGGACATTTGGGAAAAAAAGTGTATAGAAGCAGAATAGGGCAATCAGGGGAGACGGCCCCAGAGACTAAAGGAGACAGAAAAAGGCAAGGTCCATACAGGCAGCGGCATGCACTGCAGACCAAGTTCAGAATTATACAGTGGAGGCCGTTTACTTGAAATCTTCTGCCTGGGGAATTTCAGCTCGGGTCGAGGCTGCCAGTGGACTAGGAGATTGCCCTTATTATTGTGGTCAGCCGAATTACCTGCAAAGCAAAAAAAGAAACACAGATTTTCAGATAGCTACTACGTCAGGAAAGTCTTCAATCAACATAATAAATGGATGAAGTAGGAGCTACATATAAAGTTTATAGTAGCTTGACAAACCAAACCTTTAATTCACAACATCCTACTACAGAGATCTATTTCTAACCATTTCCTGTACGCATTTGCCCTGGATTATGTTGGATCACAGGGGTCTTGAGCCTACACTGGGAATGTATGCAGGAAGAGGCACCAACCCCTCACAGGGCACCCAAATCATTCACAGCTCCAGGCAATCTGGCCGGGCCGATGCTGACCTGGACACGGTAGCAGCTGGCACAGCCGGGTGCTGGCCGGCCTGCTCCCCAGGCAGAAGCCAACGGTGTTTTCGTCAGCGCTGCAGCGCACGCCGCGCTCCTGGGTGCCTCTACCACAGCTTTCCGAGCACTGCGGCGGACAGAGGAGGACGTCACACGGAAACCTCTACGTCTGCCTTTCAGACACTCAGACAGACCCTTCTGATGGGGCCTGTTCACCTCGAGATGCACATTTCTGCCCCGCGATGCACATCCCAAGTCGGCCAGTGCTGCCGATGACATCACATTACACACAGCTTCTCAAAATCGCAATCAGTGGTGGATGTGATTGTTCCTCCCTGCACGGTTAATAATGCTCCAAAAAGACTCCCCACCTCTGTTTTTCTTGGCCCCCGCCACGACCTCACCTGCGACCAGGACCCGACGGTCCACTGGGCTGGGCAGAGGTGCCGGTTACAGGGCCGGCGAGCCTCGGGCCGGTCCTGCTCGCAGTACTTGCTATGGAGGGAGTGGCTGGTGCCGTCCGCCAGTGGCTGCACGCAGCGGACGGATCGCAGCTGGAAGCCAGTCTTGCCGCAGGAAGAGCTGCATGGCTCCCAGTCACCGGTCATCCAGCTGCAGAAACAAAAAGGGGCGTGGCCAGCCGGCAGGCAGGGGGATCGGATGCGAGACACACGTCTTTATGATGCTGAATCAGACCCGTTATCTCCCGACGGACATGACAAAACTGGGTGGTCCGAAGAGGGAAATGACTTGCTAGATATGATGATGAGGATCCACTGTCTGTTGTTAAACCTGAATCCTGCCTTGTTTGAGCTTTTAAAAATTGAGGATTTCGACATTGACTTTTTAAATTAAAAAACAGGATTCCACATGTCCAAGCAGCTCCGACCCGAAAACTTAAACACGTTTTAAGAAGGGGTCAGGAATGTTTCTATCCCCCCTGATGCCCCGCCCTATTCCCTGAAAGCTCTTTTTTGGAAGATGTTGTGTAGCTCCCGCTCCAGTCCTGCTTACACCTGTACCTGTGTTTTCACTGGAAGCCTGCACTTATGCCTGGTTCACTCTCTGACAACACGCATGTTTGTAATGGGCTATATGCATGACTTGTACAGGGCTGCCAGCCTTGGGCAGCTGGCTGGAGGGAGATTTTCAATTCGAGACAAGTCTGCACACACATGCACACGCATTGACATGCATGTAACAGTTGTATTACTTTTTAAACAATCTGTAGCATTTGCAAACAAACCCCAATGCATTCAACGCAGCTAATTTTAGGTTTAAAATGGAATAATATAGATTTGCGTGTGCGTGAGAGTCTGCAATCTTGCGAGGGAGCGGCGGGGCGAGCGGGAGGCAGACGTACGCGGGCGGGAGGCACTCGATCTGGTTGCAGTTCCTGCTGATGGCTCGCGGCTTCTTGATGCCCTCGCAGTAGGCGCGGTCCACCAGCTTATTGTCGGACTTCCTCCTGCAGCCGTACCGCGTATACTGCTTACCTGGCAGGGGCAAATCAACACTCAACCTGCGCGAACATCAGCACGGCCAGCACATTCCCTAACATTAAAGATCAGGTTCTAAAATTCAGACGACATACCATTTAAAATGTCCTTCATTGCAGTACCAGCGGCAATTCTATGTTTTTTTTAAGGTGGGAGGTTTCATAATTCATACAGAAAGGCTAATCTTATCATTAGTCAATCATATGTTTTGAATTGGTGAGTGACTGGGGAGGGGCACTCCAGGGGCCAATCAGCTTTCAGCTGGGTATATGCCTCTACTCACTTCATAATTTTTAAACAAAAAAAATCAACCCAGGAACTCGAAGGATAGACCATCAGCTAGACTGTCTTGCTAGATAGTCAAAGTACAGACTGACAGCAGAGATGTTTTCTTTGGTTTCGCATTCCTCGATATCCAGGAAATGGGAGCCTACCTCCCCCACAGGGTTTGGAGCAGTGAGACCACTTCTTCAGTGCCCATTCAAAATACAGCGAGTCCTCTGATATCACGTCATTCTCCACCGAAGCCTCTTGCTCCTCTTGGACATAATACTTGTATGACAGAGTGACCTTGGAGTCCCCAAAAGTTCGCACCTGGGGACGAAAACATAATACAGACCCACATTGCCTGGACAATATGGTACATTCAAAGGTCGTCAACCATTTGGGGGATTGGGGGAATCAGATTGAGTCCTAAATATTCAGAGCAAGTGGTCTGTATATGGTACATATATCTGTTATGATTTTGGTGGAATTTCTATAAAAAAATTTAATTTTAATTCCTCTCAAAATTTTTATTGTTCTCTGATTTCATTCAAAATTCCAACTGCCTCTGTATTTAAAATTTTTTTGATATTGCCTTAAAGCAAACCCCTCCAAAAAATCATTTGGGTTTCCTGTGACTCAGTCGTGCTGTAAAATGATAGCAAACATGGAACTCAGTGAAAGATGTATAAAATTATTATATGAACCTAGCTGGGATCTGCATGCCACAAAGCATAAGTACTGAATATGTTTCACTGATTTGACTCAGATGAGTTTATGTTGTGCGTGAGGAGATTTGGGCAATTTTGGATCTCGGCTATCCAGCATTAGCTCTCTGTGATGTGCCAGACGACACATATTGGCTGGCATTTGGTGGGTGAGGAGGCCGGCTATCTCTGCCTTGTTGCTCTACAGCGACACCTACTGTCAGCAACACTTCTGGCAAAGCTAAGCTGGGAGCTCCCTCCTCCCGCCCGGCCATGAACCCCAGAGATCTCAAATTAGCCGGTGGGTGGTGGCACACGCGTCGAAGTGTATGTGAGGTATATGTGAGGTGTATGTGAGCCAGAGGTGGGTCTGCTGTTTCTTGGTCCCCTAACCCCTCCATCAGATGTCTCAGTAACTAAATAAATAGTTAAGAGTTAAAGTCAGAAGAATGTAGTTAGTTAGCTGGTTAGCAGAACACGCTGCTTCAATATCTGCAAAATATGGAATGCGCGGTGACTGTTTGTGGGCGACAGGGGGCCCCCAAACCTTGGGAGGCCCCATGCAAATGGAGGTTTGAGCCTTGAGAGGGATGATTGAGCACGCCTCATAAACAAGAGACAACAGGGAAGCGCCACTGAAATAGGGGGCGTTTTTTAGTACCAAGAACACAAAGATCGTACTTGACGTCTTGGCATGACCGGTCTTGCTGACTTGCCTTCCAAGAACAAACTTGGGGTGCAATGAATCATGGGATTGGTCTCATTTGGCGAGGGTGCAACTGACGTATCGCTGCTATTTGGGGCGGGGCACAAACAACATCCGCGGATTTTTACTGTCCTCCATGCTTCAGTTCTTAGTATCGGACCTCGTCTTCGGCGACGGAATATGGCGTAAAACGGGTGCGTGAGAACCCAAGTTTGGTCAAGTACGCATGCTGAGAAACATCTAAGGTTACCTGATAGCTGCAGCCAGTAACTGAAAATATATTAAAATCAGCATAAAATCAGGGCCACAAGAGTTACCATGATAAGTATCCCATAATTCAGTGGGCCACTGGACTGGACGGTTTCTTCGTCGTCGTCATTCTGGTACTCCCATTCCACACCCTTCTCAATCACCGTCCGCGACTCTGGGAAGTCGCCGTGGTCATTCAGGAAGAGTCGTCCCGTGGCCTGGTTCTTCAACGCTGCAGGAGACAATGACGGACAGCCGTCACCAGATCACAGCCTCCCTCACTCTGTTTTCTGGCTATTATTGCTGAGGATGAAACTGCACGTTGCGGCGCACTGGAGAAACGTTCTGGATCCATGGAGTCATGGCCGCAAGTCAAAGCCCGGGCCAGATCTCCCAGAACACGACTCCCCTGCATCTATGCAACCTCTTCCCTTACACTACTGCAGGAGTAATGACGCTCATGTTCACGTTATGAAATAGGTGGTGAGATTTATTTCGGCGAGCTCTGGAAACGTACCGACAATGTGCGGCGTTCCCTTAAATTCCTGGATGAGTATGTGCCGTGCTCCAGCTGGGATTTCCAAAATCTCAAGGAAACCTGAAAGTGAAGAGGAACAGATGTACGGAATTCTGTGGCTAATTAACCGAATCTCATGCAGATCTCTTATGCAGAAATGACCTATGCTCTGCTCTTTAACCAAGAAAATCTATGACTTGTATGGCGGTACAATCATAAATCCCCCCACAAAAATTGTGAAAATAAGCATTCTTTTGTTAGGAATATTTTTTTCAGCCATACTAAAATATCCAGGTTAAATCCATGCAGAAAACTGTCTGAAAATCTTAATTGAAGGTCTTTAGCCAATTAATGTAATATTCATAGTCTGTCATATATTATTATTGTTATCATTATTATTATTAATATTACTAACATTAATAATATTACGACAGTGTAACGAGGACAAGCACTAGCTAAAGTAGTGGTGAGTGGCTCGGAAGGTCTTGGGTTCGAGCCCCTCTGCGAGGAATGATCAATAACTGGGTGGGTAAAGTTTTTCCTAGGGGACCTGAAAAGGCAGAGTTAGCCTCGAGTGTAAGTGACTAATTGTAGGACAGACACCTGACCGGGAAAGGGGGCATTCAGACTGGCTGCTTGGCTTAGATCAGAAAACGAGACCTTGTTTCTTGACACTGCGCGTGAAGGTGCCTTTGACGATCTTGCAGCTGGAGTTGTCCCCACCGCAGACGCCACATTTGTCTTCCTGCAGACTCGACCCGATGACAAGGTCACAGCCAACTTTCTGCAGAGACACAGCGCTAAGCTGAGTTACACAGGGCTTGGAAAACAGTCGTCCTTTAAAATCTCGGGCCTCCCGATGCTTACCACGCAGTCTCCTCGCACACAGATGTTGTACGGGTCCTTGTAAGAACAGCGTGTCCCGTCGTGCACCATCCTCTTCATGTAGACTGCGTCGCTGCTTTCCTGTGACTGGCAGTACAGCTGGCACCTCTCTTCCGCTGCAAGGAAAAAGACCATTAAGGGTGACTGGGTCGCCTCAGAGGTGGATAAATCCAATCCAGACCAAGATTTTGTTCCAGCCAACCAGTTGAGTACTCTGTGACTATGACTCTTTGTACTCAGCTGGTTGGTTGAAACAAAATTTTGGTCCAGACTTTTCACTCTCTGGACCTGAACTAGGCCTGTCATCATACTTATCTTCAGCAGAAATCCAAGCAGAACTGAAATCTTATATCAATGGGAAACATCTTGAAGGTTTTTAGAACAGAGATACTTTATTCATCCCTGTGGGGAAATTGCCTTTTCATCTATCCCATCTTGCTTTGCGTGAGGCACACAGACAGGTTGAGAAAAAGCTTGGGGTTAAGGGCCTTGCTCAAGGGCCCAACAGCAGCATCAGAATGATGGCCCCCGGGATGCGAGCCGACGACCTTCCAGTCAAAGACACAGCGACCTAACCTGCTGAGACACACCGCCCACCGAGAATGACTGAAGACTCATTCTTCAAGACAGCTGGTGAAGTCGCCTGTCTCTCTGTCTGTGTGGCCCAGAGGCATCAGAGCTTGCGGGTAAAGTAGGGTGTCGCAAACAGAAGATAAACCAAGACAAACAACCGGTGACTGAATGCCATTCTGCATTCGGGACTTTGTGCAGCATGTATTACATGGATAAACCTCACATCACACCAGCGGAGCATTCCTGCACAAACAGCCACATTAGAAGTGACCCACTCAGCATGTCCTTCTGACTGATGAACTTCCAAAGGAACTGGGCAAGGAAGAAGGGGGGGGGCGCTTTTATGGTGGGGACAGAAAGCCAGATGGGAAAGTCAGATGAGGGTCACTGAATGTACATGAGGCAAAGACACTGATGTCATTCTCTTTAAAAACATACAAAATACAAGCACTACCCCACCCAGTGGATGGCCTGGAACAAAAGAAAAATCCCCATTAGTCCCAGTCTCATAGATTTACTGGATCTGCTGTTAATTATAGCAAATGCCTTAATATTTCCAATTTTCTTCTTTCAAAAGTCATTCTCCCCCTTGCATAATTGGTAACTGCAAGCCGTGAAAAGACAAACAGCAAGATGTCTACATTATAGTAGAGAGATTTAGCTTCAGAGTACCATTGGTGTAAATACTTTGGGCTAAATGAGCAACCTGAAGGCAGCGGCTTATAGTTAATGCTGTCAAAGATGTTGAGACCTAGTGAGCTGCATAAATGAAATGTTAGGGTTAGGGTTGGGGTTAGTGTGCAATAGAAAAGAGTGGGTTATGGTTTGGATTTTGCTTGCAAAGTTTGTTTAATTTTAATCCCTCAGTACAAGGACACAGGGCAGTGGCTACACCTACACCACAATTCCATGTGTTCATCTCCAAAAGAAATGTTATACATTCCTCGGGTAGTTTAGAAAATTAGTATTTCCAAATTCCAATGGAATTTTCCGACTAGTTAAAAAAACGTACTGTCTGATGCAAAATTCCAGTGCGTTCATGCCAATATGAGAAACAATTAGCCAACCAGTTTCTTGCTGTACTTGACTGAACAGGAATGGCAGATGTGCATAAAAAGGCCACTTTGTTTTCAAAGGAAAAAGACTCAGTAAATCTAAGTGGCAGCAGACTATCTGTATATGTAAGTTAAAGTGCAAGAGGCTTAGATGTGATGAATATCCTGTGACAAATGAGGACACTTGCTGGCCCCGATCTTCATCTGAGAATCATCTGGCCGTAAGGTGCTAAGCAGCCAAACGCGACAGAGTTGACGAAAAGGTGGTTTGCGGGGACGGGGCGGCAGTTCATGCCTTTCACAGCATTCAGGTTTGGAAAGTTTCTGGACGGTGGAGCCCAGCTGGCTCCAATTAAGAAGAAGGGATTAAAGAAAACACACACACACTTGAAAGGAAGCCAGGAGAGCAGAAAGGGCCTGGAGCCGAGAGGGAATAGCCTCCGCCACTAAATACTCAAGCCTCTGCGATTGGCTCTGTTTACTGCATTTATCCTCTCTTTTCAGTTTCTCTTTCTTTCACCTGTGCTGTACTCGTCTACTTGAATTCTGAGCTTCTTTAAAGGGCAAGAAACCTATTTTTAGAGCATTAGATCAGAAGCCTCAAACTGCCGACCTGCCAGCCCTGTTTTTACTATTAAATCTGGCCTGCAGGTTGAGCTTTCGCTTTCCACTTTGTAATTCCTCACTGAAATGATCTGCATAGACTTGGCTTTGGCTGATCTTATAGATCAGCAGAATATGAATGTTACCGTGTGCTTTCCTCTTGTCTCATCTGGCCCACCTCGGGAGAAGGGCTCCTTGGCAGTGGCCCCCAGAGAATCTGAGGCCCCTGCCTTAGAGTTCGTGAGATCCTTGCTGTCAGACCCCTGTATTGACAGTACCCCCCCGCCCCCCCCCCCCAGAAAACTCACGGTCGGGGTGCTCGTACGGCAACCAGTGGTGCTTCCTGTTTTGGTATTCGAAGAAGGGGTCCCAGAGCCGACACTGCTCCTCCCGGAAGTCCGCCAGGGGCTGGCCACACTCCTTCGCACTGCAGAGGCGCAGCTCGTAATTCCTGCCAAAGCAGGTGTGGCCGCCATTTGTCGGGCTGGGGGGGGGGGGGGTGAGAGGAGGAGGGTGAGGACCAGGGCACAAGACAGAGGGCGCTGGAGGGCTAGGGAGGAGAGTCACTAGTAGGAGACAATGGCTAAAGGAGGCAAGACTGAAGAGGGGGAGAGTGCCCGGGAGCACTGTGAGATTCTCAGACATGAACGCCCATGAACGCCCAAATGGTAACAAATCTTTCTCCTCCATTTTGCTTTTCAACATAAAATTTTCATCAAATGTCCTAAAGTTTTCTTATTGTACTTTATCATCATATAAAGAATCGAAGAATATGAGTTAAAATATGATAGCAGGAAAGGAAAACCTTAATCCAAGGTACCTTATATTTTAAGTATAATAATATTAATAACAACAATAACAATTACGATATGGAGGTGGGGCGCCAAGATTCAAAGCTGTGCCAGCCGTGATCGGAACTCTTGGCACTATCAAGAAAGGACATGCCAAGAACATTCAAGAGCTACCTAGTCACCACACAGCCCAAGACGTGCAGAACAGTGCATTGATGGGAACTACTCATGTCCTCCACAAAGTACTCGGCTAATTACCTTAGGTCCTTGCCGACCAATGTCGAGAATAAGAGAATAATAATAATTTTATCTAAAGATACCTTTCAGGACACTGAAACACAATGAAACACAATGACAACAAAATCAAACATGACGAGGCAATTAGTCTTAAGCTTTCAAGTAGATGGATTCAAAACGAACATGTCATCTTAAAACAATGAGTTTTAATGGAAGTTCTAAATTGCGAAATAGTGTACTGGTGACGGATGTGAGGGGGCAGAGAGTTCCAGGGTTTGGCTGTAGTGTGGGAAAAGGCTCTAGCACCCGTGGTGCAGAATTTACTAATAATTAAAAATGCGCCCCAGTCATGTGATGCTGGATCAACCCAAGACAGGTGAAGTAAACAATGGCAGGCTTGCCAGGGCCTCACACTCACGCAGGGTTGTCGCACTGTCGCGTACGAAACTGCACGCCGCCACCGCAGCTCCGAGAGCAGGATCCAAACTGGCTCCACGGTCCCCAGTGCCCGTCCTGCTTCAGGATCTCCGGAGTCAGCCACATGCAGTGACCTTTGTAGCAGTGCTGCGGTGGGGGGAGATTTGGGGATTTTTTGATGGGGGTGTGGTGTATGTCGCAAATGTCGGAGGGCATTTTGGCAGGTTCTGGTAAGCCCCCAACCCCCGACCCTCCTACCTTCCCAGGTTCGCAGGTGGTACCGTCGAGTGGGGGCCCCTTCTTGGTTTTGCAGAAAAAGGGGTTCTCAGGGTGACTACACCAAAGTTGTTGACAGGGGTCGAGGGTGCTGTACTACAACAAAGAGAGTCCTCATTCTCACCCTGCCAGACATCAACCCCCCCCTCCCCAACCAGCACATACACAAACAAATATTATTCCCACATACTTAACCCTGAAATACTCAGCAAACCGAACAACATCAACATGCAACTTCACTTTTGCTCCTAGATCATCATCATCCTCATCGTTCATTCTGTTGGAAACCTCGCCCTTTTACTAATGCATGACGGCGAGACCCTCTGCATGCACTGAATTTTTCATGTGCACCAATCTAGCGACACCCTCACCCTGGATTTCCCTGCAAGAGGGGACCCAAAAGTAGTGGCGTCTGTTCGAGAACTGGGGGGTTGCCCGGAGAACCCAGGGCACTCACCGCGGTGCACATCATGTAGCCGATGCCGAACTCAAAGCGGCACTGCTCGTTCATGGAGTAATGGAGGCCCGGAAGCCGGGGCAGCGAGGGCCAGTCGTGGTTGAAAGGGTCGTCCCCAAGACAATCATAGGAGCTGCAGGGTGAACATGCTCACTTCATCACTTGCTGGCCAGCTCTTACTGCTGTTGTAGAGAAATTTGCCTCCCCTGTGGAATTCTACCATGCTTTTGTTTTCTGCTTGCTATTGTTTGTTCTGTTCTTTCAGTTGTTTGATCTGCACTTTATAAAGTTTGACCTCTGCTTGATAATGTTTGTTGTGACCTTGGTAATATTTGTTCGGTGCTGGATAATGATTGCTGAGAGTCTACTAATGTTTGATCTATGTTTGGTAATGCTTGCTGTCACCCTGATAATATTTGTTTTGTGCTTGATAATGATTGCTAAGCATTTACTATAATAATGTTTGTTTTGCGCTTGTTACTGGTTTTTCTGTGATTGCTAGTGTTTGTTCTGTGTTTGTCTATACTTGCTGTGTGCTCTGCGTATACCAGTTTAGAAGAATCTCATTTAAAGTAATCATATTTTAAAGGCTCCACCATTAAACATTATTTTGTTGACAAAGCTACTATTTTGTCAGCAATAATAATAAAAAAAACTGACAGACATCTCTGGTATAATAACTTAACTGGACTATTTGGAACCAAACCACCTTTGAAATAAGATAAATATTATTTGAATATTAATATTAATATTAAAAATATAACATGTACAAAGTAGCTAAATTCCTCATTTGGCAAAATATTATATAAAAATGTATTAACATAGTACTGAGATTATTGTTCAAACTCATTAATTAATGCTCTGACATTAATTAATGATGACTAATGTTCTGAGTATGAAAAACAGCACCCATTATTGTCAGCTAAAACGTAGAATTATGTTCATCAACAGCTGAGCAATTTACACAGTGGGAAGGAATGTGGGGGGTGCTTTAGTTTGCTTCAAGAAGTCAGGTAGTGTGTGTGTGGGGGAGTCTCCTTCAGGGATATCGGAAGTCAGGTGGGGGGGTCTGCTTCAGGGATATCAGAAGTCTGGTGGGGGGGGTAACTCCTTCAGGGATATCAGAAGTCAAGTGGGGAGGGGTCTCCTTTAGGGATATCAGAAGTCTGGTGGGGGGTCTCCTTCAGGAATATCAGTAGTCAGGTGGGGGCGTCTCCTTCAGAGATATCAGTAGTCAGGTGTGGGGTCTCCTTCAGGGATATCAGTAGTCAGGTGTGGGGTCTCCTTCAGGGATATCAGTAGTCAGGTGGGGGCGTCTCCTTCAGAGATATCAGAAGTGCAGAAGTCAGGTGGGGGGTGTGATGGGTTCACCTTCAGGGATATCATTAGTCGTGTAAGGGGATGGATGTGCACAGGGAGGGGACTCACTGGAGGTAGCGGCTGAGCTCCTGCTGGCTGCAGCGTGACCAGTGGAAGCGATGGAAGGCGGCCTGCACCAGTGGGGCCATGATGCTCCCCATGGGCACCTCGTCCCCGCAGATGTTGCCCTGCCCGTCGTGCTCCATGCCCAGCCTATCCGTAGGGAAGCAATCGTCAGTGCAGAAACTTCCATCAGCACGCCAGCGGTGCAATATCTGCGTGCCACTGCGTGACACTGCAGACGAGACAGAAAAACACTGCATCTGGACTAATACTGATGTGAAATTTAACAAATAAATAAGTCACCTGGAAATGAAAATGTGACATGAAAAAATCTAAGAGTCTCTGGCACAAATATGAAGGAGGTTAATTGCTGCTTTTACTCAATTTGAGCTTCTTGTGTCTATATATATATATATATATATACACATATATATATTATATGATCAACAGTACTTGTGCTAATGGTGAATAAAGCATCATTTATATGAACAGCAGTATATTCTACAAAAAATATATAAAGACAAAGAAAGCAGGTTAATTACAGCCTGTCATTCAGACTACAGGGCTACTCAGCCTCGCGCATCCATGTGCGTGCACCTGTGTGTGCGTGCAGCAGCTTACTCACACGTGTCCTGTCTCATGTGCCACCACGAAGGCAGAGGAGAAACCGTCCTCGTGGTTGAGGGTGCAACTCCGCACCGGATGACACATGCCCGTCACTGGTGCGTAACCTTGGCGACGGAGGGTCACGTGGCAAAGCACAGAAACAGTGACTGAGAGAGGGCTCAGTCACAGAGATAAAAGGGGAGGACAAAAAGTGGCAAAAAAGCAATGCTGAATATGAGTGGGGGGGGCAGGACCCCAGCTGTCTTAAGAGGTCAGTAACTTGGGATATGCATGACCTGTCTGTCATTCTAACAAAATGTATACATCACTGTCTTCTCTCTCTCTCTCTGTCTCTCTCTCTCTCTCCGTTCCCTAGCAACCCCGACCACGGTCTAAATACGAGTCTGGAAAGCGGTTTCTGTTTTTCTTTTGTCCCGAGTTTTGTTTTTCTGTGACTGTTTTTTGAATTTTTCTCGGGGCCTCAGTTCAATCTAGAAAGCAGAGCTCCGAGCGCGGCCTTGGAGACGTCTCAGATCTCAAATTAAAATGATCACAGGACATTCTAAACAGAGAGATTACTGACATTACTGTAAGTTCTCAAGTGTTTCTGAAAAGAAAAAAAGCAATCCAGCAATCCTGTATCTGTATAAAAGATCATGAGACTCAGTGATATCTTATTTTGAATCTCTTTTTATTACTTTTTTGTGTGCCCCATGTGTGTGTGTCTGTGTGCCCCATGTGCGTGTGTCTGTGTGCCCCGTGTGTGTCTGTGTGTCTGTGTGCCCCATGTGTGTGCATGTGTCTGTGTCTGTGTGGCCCGTGTGTGTGTGTGTCTGTGTGCACCATGTGTGTGTGTCTGTGTGCCCCATGTGTGTGTGTCTGTGTGCCCCGTGTGTGTGTGTCTGTGTGCACCATGTGTGTGTGTCTGTGTGCACCATGTGTGTGTGTCTGTGTGCCCCGTGGGTGTGTGTCTGTGTGCCCCGTGTGTGTCTGTGTGTCTGTGTGCCCCGTGTGTCTGTGTGCCCCATGTGCGTGTGTCTGTGTGCCCCATGTGTGTGCGTGTGTCTGTGTCTGTGTGGCCCGTGTGTGTGTGTGTCTGTGTGCCCCGTGTGTGTCTGTGTGCCCCGTGTGTGTGTGTGTCTGTGTGCCCCGTGTGTGTGTGTGTCTGTGTGTGTGTGTGTGTGAGCTTACCCTGCATGCCACTGGGGCCGAACTCCTGCCGTGTTAGGAAGATGGCATGGTCGTGGTGCTCTGCGTCGCCCTTGTCCTGCTTCTGTTGCAGAAATGCCCAGCGGCAGACATTCTCCAAACTCTGGGACGGGTTCCCCAGCTCGATTAAGCTCATGGACTGGACAGAGACGGACAGACAAGGGCTATGTGTGTCACAGCAGCGCAGGACCCCAGGGCTTGGGGGGGTTGCTGTTTCGATTCCCAGGGTTAAAAGTGTCTGCTGAATAAATATCTTGCAAAGAACGGCTACATTTAACCATTCATCTCACTCACACACATAATATATCATTACGAGCCAACAGTAATAATTATTAGTGATGTCAAACGATTAAAATTTTTTATCAGATTAATCACAGGGTTGTTGTGGATTAATTTCGATTAATCGCGATTAAATGTAATTTATTTTTTAATCTATAT
>JAODKN010000048.1:2575231-2587860 GCA_026774425.1 Petrocephalus zakoni | reverse complement strand
CCCCCCCCCCCCCCCCCCCCCCCCCCCCCCCCCCCCCCCCCCCCCCCCCCCCCCCCCCCCCCCCCCCCCACAGGATTATCTAAGCTCCAGGATGAGCCAAGATTATGTTTGTGTGGGCCTGGCACCCCATGGAGCTGGGGCTGATATTTATTACTCTTATTTTTTTTTTTATTCTGATTTTTGTTTGTTTAGGCAACAAATCCTCTTGTCTCGGAATATTTCTCAATATGCGCATCTGACCGCACGTGTGTTTCCGCGTTCCCGTCTTACCAGGTCCAATTCTCAGAACCAGAAGCACAGAAGGTGGTACAGTTCCCCGGATGTCGCTCTTGCCAAATGTCAAGGACACGCCGCTCGCACCCTTGCCGCACGACCAATCCCATGATTCATGGCTCCCCAAGTTCATTCTCGGGAGGCATGGTAGCAAGACCGGTCTAGTGATCTTTATGTCCTTGGTATCGAGAAATACCCTCAAGTCTCTTTCCAAAAGCCGGATGATGACCACTAACCCCACAAGTGCTCGGGAGCAGTCTCAGCCACGGCGGAGTGACTCTGGATGTCTCACTGAGAATCCGGCTCCATCGCTCCCCACGTCCACCTGAAACGTCTCTCCATTCTTTAAAAGTTCACTCAACAATCTAACTGGCAAAGACGATGTAGGGGTGAAGCTAAACCAATAATGATAATACTGATTCCTGAAGTAAATGAGTAGTGAGTCTTAAAAGTGAGTAAAGCAGCAATTGGGCTCTAAAGGAAGCTTCCACTGTCGTTCACACATGGTAGTACTTCTGATATGAAGCCCCGGGTTAGTCTGCTGTGAGGTGGAGCTGTTCTGGAAAAAACTGTAACTCTGGTATTCGGTTCGTCAGCTGGGGACATCACTGAAAAGCAAGGCCAATGACTGTAACTCAGCTGTGCTGGAAATCCAGAACTTTTGAGGCAGGAATCCAATACTGATAAACCTCGCTGGTTCCAACGGACACAGCTCACTGAAGACCAGGGGGCTGAAAAGGCTTCCTTACTGGTAGAGAGTAATAAGGACAGTGTTTTTACAGACCGGACCCACAAACCCCCCAACCCATGAGGCGAAAGTCACCCACCCATTGCAGCAGCCAGGTCCACGTCACAAAACCCGGGCTATGGTACCGAGTGAGTGATAATGTGACGGAGGAGCGGCTGCACAGGCCGTGTTGGAGGACACGCTGAGCCTCCATAGGTACATTTCTTACAGTATGGAGTAGAGAATTCCACCTGACAATATCTTTCTGTGACAAACTAAAGAAAAGGAGTGGGCGAGCGGACGGCAAATCATCCTTCTGCCTATAGTATGTGAAAAATGGCTATCTCTTCTCACCATCACATTTAGGAACAAAATGTCAAGAGCTATAACAGGAAAAGATACTAAAAACTAAATTAGAGATATGAGTATCCTGCACTGATTTCCTCTTATTTCTGATGTTTTGTTCCGGTGGATGGATGACATGTCCGCACACATTTAAATTCTCCTAATTTCTTTCTCATTCCTCTGAACGAATCCCAGTTTTGGCTTCACATGACGGCACGGGTCATCCAATACGTGTGAAAAAGGCACATATTGTTCTGCTGGAAGAGACCCATGCCTCTGGACATTGTGGGGGAAACACACTCACTTGGCCTCCTGGTGATTTATCTGGGTTAAAAGGGCATGCTTTAAATTAAAAGAATGCCCGTAACATTAGTAACAGCTGACACATTCTCACAAGGTTACTACCAGGACGAGTCAAACTTAAGTAATACCCACACGGTGCCAAATATTTCATTTAAAGTGGCAGACGATTTAGGTCTGGAATTTATAAGATAGGAGAGCTACATGGCACGAGTCCTACATTCTGCTGGCCGGTGGCACGCAGTGCTTAACGTACATGTCATAAGGCAGGTTTATTCCAGCCGTTCAAATGATAAATGTTGAGTTTCAGGCTACCGTGCCTGTGGATTAACTCTTCAACTCCCCAGGCCCCATAAGATTTATTTTAAAGACAACCCAGAGAAGGAAGTCTACAGTGAAAGTGCAGGACACACAGGAACAGTGTTTCCCTCCTGCCTCCTCGCCCAAGCTGATGTCCTTCGTAAACGAATCCCTGCAGCGCTCTTTTGCTTGGAGCACAACACGCTTTCTGGTGTCTCTTACTCTTAAGCCTTGGATTGTCTTTGCTCAGAGAAGATCAGAAAAACTTGCCCAGTGTAATGTGGGAAAACTTAAACATAAACTCTTCATTTAAATGACCTCATTTTTTAAAAGGCAAGTTCAGTTAAGCTCCGAAATGATGCGTTTACACATGCGAACAGGTTGCACTTTAAGTTTTATACACCACCATATAGATCATTAAGAAAGTTTATGCTCACCCAAGGCTTTTTCCTGCATTTCACCAGCCAACTCAAAGCACAGCCCTTTCTGAAGCTCGTCTGAGAAATGTGATCTCTATGGTAACACTGGCTACATTGTGCTGCCGCACTGTTAATTGGACTGTTGTACAGAATCACCCCACCATTCATTACCCCCATAATCACTTCCAAATATCCGTGCCTGTGTACCTGTTACTCAGTACTCACAGTAAGCAATAGCAAATCAACGAAGGCATGCCATAATTTAATTAGCATGATGTACAATGTAAAATGATTGAATTCCACTCTTTTGCAAGTATTCATCATATAAAATATCAAAGGACATTAAAAATTCAGAATACTACATCATTTCACAATAAATCTTCACTGGGTGAATAATGTTAGAAAATCAGCCAGCTGGTAAGACAGTGATTTTCCAAAAGTGTTTCTATTGGACTTGTAGCTTTTTTTAGTATTATTTTGTCATGCTTAAAACCATACACCTATTAAGGAATATAGCAAATACATAAAGACTAAACACAAGTGTGTATGGATGCAATGTGTGTGCTTTACATACTTTTCAGGATGGATTTGCTTACGAATTATATTTAAGTAGTTTTCCAGGAAGGAGATGTGGAATACCCACAGATAAATATGCCATTGTGTTCTGTTTCTTTACAAGGTAAATATTGATTGCATAAAGGCAGAAGACATTTTGTTTTTGACCAACATTAATCCTGAAAAAAAAAATCAGATTAATGGCCTGATGGTATGTTTGCATGTAACCCTGGACCCTAGCTGATGTAATAAATGATGGAAATGTTACTGAGCTCTTTGGCTGTCCTCCAAACACAATTCCTTAGTCGGCCCTACAGACCGACAGAGTGAAACCAGTGAATTAGGAAAGCAGGCAGATGGAGGTGCACTTCCAAAACAGTTCATGTTTGCATCCTTACCCGAGTTTTCCATTGAGTCTTACGAGATCCTAGTTTAGATAAGGAGATGTATGCATTGGAAAGATTAGGCGTGAGTAGGCAGGTAGAGCGCAGAAACATACCAGACCATCGCAATTGCTGACGGCCACAGATGCACCTTGCATGTCGGAGATGTCACCCACGTAGAGGCAGTTGGCCAGCAAAGGCTCCACCCGCCGGCTGCTGTTCTCCTGCCACTCCACCTTGGCTCCAGGGGCCACCAGGCGCCGGTTTCGCCGTAGACGCAGGTGCAGCTCTCGGCCAAAGACGGTGATGTTGTAGAAGAGCAGCTCTCTGCTGCTGCCTGCATGCTCCGGCCGCTCCGCTTCCCGGCTGCAGCGGCTCCGGCACGGCCTGGCCGGCTGCTCGGTGGATACGGAGTGCGACAGAAACCTGCCCCGGGCATCGGTGCTCACCGGCGTTACCAGCTGGTACTCCCTCACCGCATGCCTCAGGGAGTCTGTGCAAAAAAAATAAGGAATATGCACACGATCGGGAAAAGGATCCGCATGCAGGCACTTAAAACAACACGGGACAGGCACATAGGGGCAGGGCAGATGCTGGCGCACGCGCCGGTGGGGGTACCGGCTCGTGCACAGTGAGTGTCCCATTGCATCTGGAGTTTCCTGTAATGCGCCTATCCATAATGCACATGCAACTGCCCACTTCAGCTGCGCAAAACTCGGGACTTTTGCAGCCGAGCGCTATTTCGAAATATTGCCGATGCACGAAGCCAAAGAAAATGTGTGGCAGGCTTATTTTACGGCTTATTTTACTGTTGCATCGTATCGTTAGCACGTCTGAAATTGGAGCATCGTGTAGTCACAATTTTCTGACAATCTTACCAAATGTCCGTTTACTTTCACTCCTTCCAAAACAATTATGCTATATACTTTTATTGTCTATATTACTTTCGGGCCATAAAATTGGAAACGCAGATTCTCATAGCACCTAAAGAGGGGCAAAGCGTCCTTTTTTCAAGCTCCTGAGCTCCATTCCGCTATATTGTATTATGATTACTGTCAAAACGATACTTGATTCTATACGCATTGCTTTCTTAACGCTATATCTGTTACAGATCGTCCATTAAAATACATTTTAATCTTCTTTCATTTTAGGATGCGGTTTCTGGTATTGTGATAAAATAACAAGCTGTATGTATCCAATCAACGATACACGATCACTAAGTTGTTATAACCACGCTTTCCTCCATTGATCTACTAATGTCATGTCGGCACGTCGTTTATGTCTTGCACTTTTATGAATAAGCAGGTTTTTTAGCACAAGCAACAGCAGACACAATTTTTGCCACTTAAATGTTCCGGTCCCGTCCAATTTGGGAACACAGGTCTGCAAAATAAAAAATTATTCGGACCCGATCCTCTATAAAGAGCGAGTCCTGGGTACTTAATTCCCGTCTTAACCAGGCTGTACCGCCCGGGCAAAGTGATGCTGCCTTAACGCGAAAAAACTGATGACATGGCACGCCACAGACTTCCTAAGATCATTAAAATCGGATAAAATCTGATTAGCGGCTCGACATAACGGTATAAAAGGGGCGCTTCACCCGATCACAGCGCCTGTCAAAGTTGCCGTCAGTAAGCGTACAGTAAGGCACACGCAGGATAAACAGTAACACGTACCTATACTACTGGAGATGTAAAGGCCATTCGAGTGCAGAAGTAAGCGTATAAAGATAACCAATGCAAATCCAGGCGCAACATCCATAGCAGTCTCCAGCTGCTCGGGGGACCAAATTAATTTTATGGGGAGTTTTCGATGCCCGCGACCCGCTCGGCGAAAGAGCACAACTCCGTAAAGTGCCCGCGGTCTCTCTCTCTCTCTCGCTCTCTCTCTCTCTCTCTCTCTCTCCCTCGCTGTCACTCTCTTTCCCTCCCTCACTCTCTCTCCCCTCTCCCTTTCTCTCTCTCCCTCAGACTCTCTCTCCCCGCTCTCCCTCTCTCTCTCACTCTTCTTTTCCGACTCGCAGGCAGCCAAGTATTACTTCACAGAGATAAGGGAAAGAACATGTTCGCAAGGAAAACTACCCAGATGCGCCCTGATGATAATACCATGGACATAGATTGTATTTTGAAATTAGCCAGATGCAAGTGTCCCGTTCCAACCTGTAGTCAGTTTTTGTCCAGTTTAATTACCGTGAACCTTCACTAAGAAAATCAATTTGAAAGTGAGTGGATGGATGGATGTTCTAAAATATCTAAAAACGCGAGCAATAATCACATCACCCGTCAGTGAGGCCTATAGTGTTAAGTAATAATGTCGTGAGCCTTTGAGAGACACTGCAGGGAGAATAATTTTATCCGGTAGCCTACAGATGCTGCTGTTGGGAACCTAGACGCACCCAAACGATCCCACGCTGCGTGACAGTAATTGCGAGTTTGAATGTAACTGAAGTGTATTCTGTGTTATGAGCATGTGGTAAAGGTTATATGCACAAATAATTCCTTAGCGATATGCTGACGCATAAGGCACGCATGCGCCCTCTTGCTGGCTCCCAGAGGCTTGCGATCAGCAGCTTGCCCCCATACCTCCAACTCGGCCTGCCCCATGTTTCCACCACCCAGCCCCCCATCTGGACGGGGGTATCTCCTGCTGCAGGGAGCCTCTGAAGGTACGAGGTTCTAGCTGCCCATTCCTGGAAATGCCACCAAAAGCAGCCAGGGCTGCTCGCATCTCACCTCTGCATATTGTTGGGCTGGATTTAAGGCCTGGAGTCACTCTCCGCATAGCTCTGGGCTGTGGAGGACACTGGAGTACCCAGAGGAAAACTGCAGGATTTGGGGGGGGGCGTCCACACATGCAGAGTGGGGGGCAGGAACCTCACACTCAACCAAGGAGGTGTGAGATTACAACCCTACCTACTCAGCTACCTTGCCATCGTTCAGTTATTATTATTATTATTATTATTATTATTATTATTATTATTATTACTCCTCTCACTTCTTTCCCGTTACTGCTGGACTCTGTTATTAAAAGTATTTATTTTGATTTACCCGACACATATCTAAAGCTATTTATAGTAGACGGAAGGGTCCGAATATTCGCAGGGTCCTGGTGCCTTGAACCTACGACCCTCATGTGGTTAGCACATCCCCATGCTTATTGAGCAACAATCAAAAATCCATAACATTCTATTTTGCATATTTAATACATCTTTTTCCACACCAACACCCCCATTTTACTTATCTTCTTACATGCCCAACCTTTTTCCCCCTTTTTGTCATTTTTTCTTTTTTTAAGCTGTGTTGTGATCTTGCACAATGTCTTGGCACAATCTCCCTCAGGATGAATAAAGCTTTTATATGATCATATTAATAATAATTGCTATTATTATTGCTGTTGTTATTATTGTTGCATCTTGTATTGTGGACGTTTATGAAATCTAGCATGCCCAGAAATACTGCACTGAAGCACCAGAAAAGGGCCAGCAAATCCAGCGGAGGCGAAATGCAGTCGAGTACAATGAAAACTGGCCCCTGGAACGCCTGCGACGGTGGGGAGCCCCTCACGCCGGATCTGTAATAAGTGCCTAGTGTTTTTAAACCCAGTTACAAATGGCTACAAGCCATTCCAGCAAATCTACAGCGGGCTACCACCTTATAAATCTGCAATAAGCCAAATAAACAACAGTAATTCTATTCTGGGAAGTTTGTAAGAGAAAGTTATTATAGCTGGTTCTGGGCTCTGTTGCATTGTTATATTTCATTAATTCATTTACCTTGCGATGGGCTGGAGTAATACTGAATGCGCAGATGTGAAGTCAAGGAAAAATGACACTCCTGAAAGGCAGGATGTCAAGTCTATGTTTGAGCGGCTCATAGTCACATAGAGGACAATGCAGGGCTTTGTCACCAGAGTGTTACATCGAGCACTCAGCTTCTCACAGAAGCTTTACAGAAGTAAAAGCCAAAGTTATCTTCCTGCTCTTGCTTTCTTTCTTATACCCAAGGAGACGGTGACATGCTGCCTTGCAAGGAATTCACTATTGTGAAAAGGGTAAGGGGGTCGAGGGCGAGTGGGCGGGCTGGCCTGCAGGATCCCACATGTGAAAAGCACCATCAGCTCTCGTGCAGAAGCAGAGGCGGGGAGCGGAAGACATAAAGCAATCTGACGGCTTTGCCGGGCCAGTCACAGCGGATGAGTTTTGGTCATGGGGGGTGACGGGGAATGGGACCACCATAAGAAGCCTCTTACCAGGCCATACACCATCTCACTTACATTCTCCTCTTGGGCAGGTAGCTGGTAGAAAATGGTCAGGCTGGGGAGGTTTGTGCTTAAGAGGGAGGTGTGGTGCATTGTGGGTAATGTGCATGGTTAAACGCTGAAAAGCTCTGCTAGAGTCTCGAAAGCAAGACCTGGTGGTTAAAAGGCCAATAGTTCACTGGAGTGGTTTTGGCACAAAAAATGCTTACAAATTGAAACCTGGGATATTTTTATCAGCATAATTAATAATCTAAATTTTCAATGAATGACATTCAAGTTGAAAATAAGTTACACTAAAAATACAAATGACCCACCTGACACGCACATTTTCCTCTTTATCATTTGTTTACAGTCACAAGTTTCTGTTACAGTCACTTTCTGCCACAGTCAATTTAAATCATTTTCGTGGTAATAAACCAGTATATTAATATGTTCCAGAAAGTGAAAAACGCATGAAAGCTGTATAAAAGCCAAAACTGACATAACAGTAGCACACACTCTTCCATATGTCACATATGAAGCCCTTTTCTATTTCATTATTCGCAAATTCCGCGGTATGTATTCACGACTGCAAGCACTTTTTTCCCCAGAACTGAAAGGGTTCACTACAGCGACGACAAAGAAAACTTCCCAAAGCACGAGCGCTGCTTCACTGGCTGATTGCTTTTTTCTGATCCCTTTTTCATTAAACTGAGGGGGGCTTCTGCCCACTGACTCACCAGCATCTCTGTGCTCCCCTCCCACGGACCCGAGGGTATCTGGGCAGGACTCTATCTACAGCTATCCCTCTGACCCTCCGGCCACTCTATTACCCACTGGGCTTGTTATCTAGGGTTTTCAGGACCCCTCTGCCAGATGGCATATGGCCCTGAAGAACACACACACACATACACACACACACACAGACACACACAGAATAACTGCACGTACCGAAACTATCATTCATTTTCACACACACACTCCTTCAACTCCAAATCTTTTCATCCTGCTGGAGACAGCCTCTCAATTCCTAATAAGATTTTTGGCAGTCAGTGTGATTCCATTATTTTCCTCACCACAACAAGATCAAGTTAGCATTCTACAAAAAACAGACATGCATTCATATATATATATATATATATATATATATATTTTTTTTTTTTGGCAGAAAGTAGAAAAGCTATGGGCAGGATGGCTGCTCAGTGGTTAGCACAGGAACCTCATATGTCCAGCATTCGAGTTCATTCGCACCCCTAGCTCCGTGTGCCTTGAGTTCACACAAGTCCAAAAACATGCGGTTAGGTAACAGGTCTCTCTAAATTGCCCATAATCCGTGAGCGTGTGTGTGCGGGTGCGCACACCCTGCGATGGACTGGAATCCAGTCCAGGGTGCCTGCTGTCTCGTGTGCTATGCTTCCTGGGACAAATTCCAGCATTATAGTGGCCCTATACTGAATACTCACTGTGAAGATTAATGGATAGAAAACTAGCATTTTTCATGTATCAGACCTTTTTAACCTATGGGTGACATACTCTGATAATAACACGAGGGAAGAATTTAACAATAGAACACAGACACTGGTACGGAATGTTCCGGCCATTCATCATGCATCTATGATGGGAGCGGACATTAGTTCTAAAACCAGGCTGAAGCAGTGTTACGATACTTATTATTGTTTTAATAATGCAATGCATGTATTAAGGGTATTCATTTGTGCAGCAGCTTTTATAAAAAGCACATTGTTGTGTCTTTTATTACTAACAGGATAAAGCAAACTGAATTAACACAGCCCTTTTCTTGCTAAATTACGAATGGAATGCATGGCCTTGATTATGAATGTCCAATAGCCTATAAAAGCCTACAAATTGCCATACGTTTTGCAGAAGGGAAGAAGAAATTCACCTTTAACTGTGGAGCAGTCCAAAATCAGACATTCCATAATTAATGTGTTAGTTACTTACATTTTAATGCCCATTTAATTTCCTTAAAATTTACTGACAATTAAAATCGCACTGCATGTTTTTTATTGCAAAATTACAGTACAATTTATAGGACAATAAAAGCAGGACATGATATATTTAAATAAACAAGATTAATCAACTGATTTAACCACAAACAAATACATAGATACATACATACATCTTTCCGGGTTTGTTTCTTAGATTGACCTAATAGAAAAAGAACTGCAGTATTAAATATTAACCACAATAAATGACATAAAACAACAGGTACCTGGAAGTCCTAAACGCTATGAAGCAGCCTGTATATCTTGGGGACAGTTAAAGTAGATGGATACCTTAAGGGGGCAGGAGAAGCTGATGGACTGTTGAGTAGGAGATGGGGAAATATGAGATGTCAATAGAACGAACCAGAAAGAGCAGGGTCACAGCTGGGAGCCAGAGCGGAAGCTTCAGGTCAATGACCTCGTGACCCTTTGACAGAGATACACCCTTTGCTTACTCGTCTGAGAAGGAAGCCTGCTAACGTTTTTCTGTGGAGAAGGCCTTAATGTAAATGCAGCACCTTCCACTTTTTTCATTAGACTGCAGTATGGTAAATTCCACACTGAATTTATCGCATTTCTGAATGTCATATTAAAAGGAAGCTTTTTGGCCAGGTCTGCCCGTAACAGTCGCAGGAAGAGCTGCATCGTGGCTACAGAGAGTAAACAGTGTTAGGAAGTGAGCGGGTGAACTGCAGCGTGGGGGGGCTGGCGTCTTACCCAGAATCTGAACAGCTAGCTGTTTAGGTGCCTTGAAGCTATGACATTTACTTTGGATGAGGGGAAAAAAAAACAGAGAACGAGAGCAAGCAATATATGTAAAAATGCGACTTTCTTACGAGCACATTCCCCAAGTTGCTTTAAAACTGTCATCAGGCATGATGCTTGGGCCCACGCCTGGGAGTTAGTAGCACACCGCTCATATTCAGCGGAGACTCCCCAGCCCTCTAAAGACACTTCTCAGGGGAACTTCGCACAACCATACACGTGGGGCTTCTTAAGATGAAAATGGTCGAAAGGATCATCTGACGAAACCAACGACAATTAGTGGCAGAAAATCTGCCATCTGCCTATATTTTTTTTGTAAGCCTGAATTTACTTAAATTGGTTTCGTGCAAATTGAGTGCTACCTGTATTTGCGATTTTTAAGAAGAAAGCAATTGCTGTTAATGAAGCATGTTTGCCTGCTATTGTTAATATTTAAGACTGGAATACACTACATCATCCACAAACAACCAACCATCACTGTGTAAATTGCAGACTTATCACTGAATGTCTCCACCTTCCATTTAACATCTGATCGACACTTTTCGGGGTGATAGCCAAGCTCGTTTTCCCCTTTACGTTAAAGTGTTGTCTGGCTGTGTTTATTTCAGCGTCTCCATCCCTTCTTTACAATTATTCATAGATCCACGTCGGATTCTCTCGGCGTGGTAAAATATTCCCGATTGCCTAAGACTGCACAGGGCCACACAGAAGATGTGTCGTGGCGTTAGCAGGAACTGGTTTGGAAGGCTTTGCTTCCAAAATCTAGTTTGCTTCTGATGAATAAATGAATCCTATTACTCTGGACGCAGAGTTTGGGAGGGCAGACCGGCAGGAAGCCAGGCCTGTCAAAAATGGATGCGCTTCAGCTCAGGGAGAGCTGGGTAAGCCTAATGGGCAGGGGCCATGGCGGACCTACCGCGAGTCCTCTGCCGCGTGGAGATCTCCCTAATGGGCAGGGGCCGGAGCCGCTGTGCATGGCGGACCTACCGCGAGTCCTCTGCCGCGTGGAGATCTCCCTAATGGGCGGGGGCCGGAGCCGCTGTGCATGGCGGACCTACCGCGAGTCCTCTGCCGCGTGGAGATCTCCCTAATGGGCGGGGGCCGGAGCCGCTGTGCATGGCGGACCTACCGCGAGTCCTCTGCCGCGTGGAGATCTCCCTAATGGACGGGGGAAGCCAGGGGGCCTCGCACGATTCAGGAAAAGCAGGCAATAAAACACAAGGGGCATTTACCATTGTGGCAGACTTGGCAACATTCTGAAGTTTAATTTCTTTTTGTTATTTATTATTTTTTGCAAAGAGACATTTTGTTTATTTAGCAGAAACTTTTAGCCAAAGTGACATTACATTTTTTTCTATTTTCTGAAAACAGGGTCAGACAGCCCCTGGAGCAATTAAGGGACTTGTTCTGGGCGACCAATGGTGAAATCCCTCGGCCAACCTGGGATTTGAACCGATAACCCTACAAATCACAGGCAGAGCCTGCATCACCGCACTGAGCCATGCAGGATTACAGGTGTGTTGTATTCTATCTAAACTATACAGGACAAAGACATTTCCCCTCACAGGGACTGGTACAGTTCTGTCTTACCAACCCTGCATTGTTAAAGGCTCACCTCATGAACAGGGGTTGGAAGGCCGTGCTTTAATTACACTGCATGTGGTTCTGTTCCTCACCAATAATGGTGCAAGCATGTTGCACTATGAAATATCTGATATTTTGAAAATAGCTTCCCAATGGAAATTATCTGGCAAGGACACCAGAACATTTTGTATTTAGTCTGTAAAAACAGACTGTGAAATGTGTTGAACCCATAAATTTAAGACAAACGGGGACTCTCCAAAACACCAGCAAAATTCACGAGAAGACGGGCAGCATGTTGCTTTGAGTTGAAACTTTGTGGAAAGTTTACATTTATAAAAACACGGAGTCAGTGCCGGCTAATGTCATTCTGAAAATGTCTAATTTTCTAATGTCTAAAAATGGCTAATGTCTTCTGCTCATAAATGGTCACAGGCATGAGATGCAAAGACCAGAGGGTATGCATAAACTACAGGGTAATTACAAGAGACCTGCATTATAGCATTGCCTCTATACGAGTCGCATCCAGCATTTCAGGACGAACATGGCTTTACACAACACAAGCCGATCAGGAGACAGATCAGTACATAAAAAATGCATGGACCAATTAACCTACAGTATACATATTAGGAAAAGGAGACGTATACACTCACCTAAAGGATTATTAGGAACACCTGTTCAATTTCTCATTAATGCAACTATCTAATCAACCAATCACATGGCAGTTGCTTCAATGCAT
>JAODKN010000048.1:2558269-2573910 GCA_026774425.1 Petrocephalus zakoni | reverse complement strand
TATTTGTTGGGGGTTCCTAATAATCCTTTAGGTGAATTTATATATATATATATATATATATATATATATATATATTGTAACATTCAGCGACTCACTGATAACAGATGAGTGGAAATTTAATTATACTAGTGGTGGCACGGAGAACAGTATTGCAGTATAAATATTGCTTTGCGCCGTGTGCTTTGTGGAATGGGCTCCAGCGTTACCACAATCCTGGATAAGAGGTGCCGATAGCAGATGGATGGATAGACGGGTGGATAAGATTTGTATATGCTTGCACATTTAAGCAACGCTAAATGCTTTTGTTGCAATTTTAATGTTAAAAAATGAGACTTCAGATATACTGGTACTCTGACAGTACATGTAGTTCAATACCAAAAAAAGAAAACTGCATTATAAATGAATGATTCTCTCCGCTTTTACTATACTTTCTTGGGTGGGGCTCAAAAACATATTTAAACCTTCTAGTAAGAACATAATCATTAACCACGAATATACATCGTACTGCCTCAGCGATAAGAATAAAACACGTATCCGCCAATAATACACAGCTAATTACAGAATTAACTAGTAGCCTATTTCCACACGATTTCGAAAAATCCAAGTCAAATAAAGTCAAGAAGCGACCATGACGGGTGGATTGCGCTTTAATAAATACATGAATTATTTCCTCAAAGGACTGTGCGGTGTAGCGACGTAAAATCACCTTTGGCGGCCGGTCCTTTGCGGCTTAATTGTTTTCATGGCAGTGGGAAATGGCCCGATTTGGAGATCACCTGGGATTAATATACGCACACGCACAGACAAATGAACAACAAGCTGCTAGGGGCAGACATGTATCCCCACTTACAAATCAGCATTCAATTAAAATAGGCTGCATTAATTCAAAACGTATAATTATACTGGTTTTGTTGATATATTTTAGACTTGACTAAGGTGTTAGACTGACCTAAACCCAGCATGAGATATGTGTTTAATATGCTCTGTTTATGAATCATTAAGAACGCATATATTGCGTATCTATTTAGATACGAACGTTAAGCCTAATATAAAACAATATGCCGTATCATGCCGTCACACTTCAGTTTTAAACACACCCACCGGACCTGGCTTCACGGGGTGGGCCTGGCCCACCCAATCACAAGGCTGGCCCACCCAGCAAAGAGGGAGAAGCGTATTTTTTATATAATTGCCCCCCCCAAAAAAAATCTTACCGGCCCACCCTGTTACCGAGAGCTGGAGCCGAGCCTGACACCCACAGTAAACGGGAGTCTAAGCCGGCTGCCCCAGGGTGACGTTTCGCTTACGGCGTCCTGCAGTGCCACCTACCGGTCGGATAGCTGACTTACATTTAAACTGCAACTAATTAAAACGGTATTTATACTTACAATACCAATTTATCGAAAGCACAATTTAAAAAAAAAAACTGACCTAACTTCCAAGAAAAGTTTAGAAGTAAAGCCTTTCGGGCAGAAAACTCTAAACTGATTTTTTTTCTGTGCTATAGTACACCTTTGCACGGACACATTAAGTAGGCCTGCAAATGTGCATTACATGTATGGGCCTTCATGAGTATAGATAGACTACTGAATGTGCAGTGAAATGTTTATCAATTTACAGTACATATGGGGTTCTAACCAAACTTGATTTCCATTAACCGTTTCATATTGCGGCGAATATACTTAAATAAAACATTTAAAACGCTTCAAGTCTTTGCATTTCGTGACTTATAGATATGCTTTCATTTACAGTCGTGCATATTACATACGTAATAAAGGTCGGAGAGCTGTACTGCACTGTACTGAGGAACAACGTAGTTATCTGCGTCTTCCATTCGACCGGCAATTAATTCTCAACGCACATTAATCATTGGCAATTAACGCTGCTGCACCAACAGATCACCGACACCTATTTACCTTTACTTTTAACAACGAAATACCGACACATCTCTTCAGTTAGGACGAGTCAGTGAAACGACTACAGCACAACTGGACTGAAACAGATATAGTATTTATTTTCAACCATAAGTAGGAAAAATACATAGGTGTAAAGGAAACAAGCAGACCCTGTTAAAAACAAACTAATCGAAAAGGTAACCAAGACATAAGGACAACAGTAAAATTGAAAAAATCCTTGTTTACCATTAGGCCTTTTTAATAGTTCCTAGTAATGATTTAAAAACAGCTGCCTATGTCTATATTAACATTCTTAAAACATTGTGCAAATGTTTTGCTGGTATTCAATGAATGGTAAACAAGAGTTGGTCCAGTGCATTCACATAATGACAATCAATATATTTATATATATATATATATTTATATATATATTTATACACACGCACACGGCCAGCTACGGTGCTCTTTGCCGCACAACTATTACTACGTGAAGGTTATAACCAAGCGAGTGAGAGAACAGGACAGAATGAAAGAATGAAAACTGCTGTAGGATAGTACGGTCTATTAAAGCGTCGTTCTCAGATTTAGCATCTTCCAAAGTCGACATCATATTACTAGACTGCAATGATCTTTAAAAAATGACAATCCAATACCCAGCAAGTACATTCGTATAATTTTTCCCCCACCGGCATTAAAACGGCAGAATCTTTTTTCCCTGCTATTACGTTTAAGCAGCAGTAAGAAAACCTCGACATGCACGTGATACGGATGCAACTGGCCAATGAGCGGCGAGTAAAAGTGGAATGGGGGCGGGGCTACCCAAACAAAATAGTCAAGCCCTAAGACAGCTTCAGTGATGATCAGAGTGCAAATAAAGACAAGCAGTACCACCACAAAAACAAAACACTGAGGCCAGGGGCAGGGGTGGTCGATGTGCATGTGCAAGTGGCTGAAATTTGGGAAAGGTAACCTCCCCACCCTGACTAACCCTTTGCCTCTACAGCCTTAGCCACTGAAAAGTAACCTACAAAATTGGATTTGTTTTGAGGGAGGTGGACTGGAAACAAAGCCCTGAAAGCATGAACCAACACACCTTATAAGTGACAGGAGACCCAAATTCCAATGTGGCCATTACCAGCTGTGCTTTTAGAAAAACACGTCACATCACTTCAGAAGTAACCCACTCACTAAAGCGCTTACCAAAGCAGTGAGGAAGCAGCTTTGTACGCACTAAATGGAGGGTACAGCCTAATGCTTGCAGAATGACGGGTGGAGATGAGATTTCCCATGCAGTGGCCATCACTCGTGTTTAAGGAAATGTGTTTGAATGCAGTTTCAATGGACACATGGAGACAGGAACTCTTGATTCTCAGTTAAGAAATCAAACATCTATAATTCATTGCATTTATGAAACTTTTATAAAAGAATTTGGTCTGTGCATCATGGAAAACGATGGGTTAAACAAAAAAGATGAAATCATTCAACCACAGGATAATCATGATATACACATTAAACAACAAGATTCATTTCAAAGAAAGAAAATGAGATACAACGTTTATTCACACTTTACAAAAACAAAAAAAGGCTGTTTTAATCAACTACAATAGTATCAGCAATTCAATATAATCAACTGGACACTTTGTTCAACAGAAACAAGTGAAAAGAAGGAAATTTAAATAGGCAAGAGCAGGCTCTGGGTAAAGAGGACATCTCAGACCTATCGCTTCACTGTATCTCTTCCTCTGGACAATTAAAATTCATTAAATTAAAATTGATTTTGCACAACAGCACATTTTTAAAAGCCGTAATAGTTGATTTTAGGTAGTAGCTGCACTTGTTACCAGCTTTAAGTGCTTGTCAATCCAGTTCCAATTAAAAACCTTGGGGAAATATTAACCCTTTTTGCACTTACATGGCCAATTATACCAGAAATCGACAAGCTAGACTGTGCTCTTTTCTTAAAGCCTACACACAAAAAAAAAAAAAAAAAAAAAGCTAAGTTACAGTAACAGATTAGCTTACAAATTGGCTTCATAAAAGTATTCAACAGATGGCACTGTAGGCGGGGGGGGGGGATACATATACCCATGGTCTAGCACTTGGGAAAGACCTAAAACAAAGACGAGAACTGCCTGAGTCAAGGAAGAGGAAGTGACCCTCTGGCGCTAACTGCTAACTGGTTATTAATGAGAGCAGGGGAGGGAGGGTGCTTCTCTGGGAGGCAGTGCAGCATGCAAATGAAAGGGCACTGATAGTACGAGTTGATAAAAATCAGACAGATCCCAACGATTAAAGAGTCACCGATTACTACAGAATTCCATAAACCCACAAGGAGACCAGAAACAACAATATTAACTTCCACAGCAGATTAAACTGGACAGAATCCTAAAAAAAAAAATAATTCCATAGAGCTGCTCAGCTATCCGACGATCGCACAACCCATGTGACCAACAGAATCGTTGAGGCACAATGTATTTTTTTTCTTCTTCAAATCTCCCTTCAGCGACCAGTCTCCTCCACACATCTTTCCCTATTGGGGGGAGCCCCGAAAGCAGGGGGGGTGGGGTACTTCCCTCTATTTCATATGCACGGGGGGCGTGACTCGGAGCATGTTGGTGAAAGCTGCCTGAACGGGCAGATCGACTCCCGAAGTGCTGTCGGATTCTGCCTTCTGAGTGCAACGTTTTGGAAATAAACACCACTGCGGTACATCTAGGACACATAACCCATGGGAGTGCAAACGGTAGCAGCGATTACCAGGAACAACTTTTTTTTTCTTCAATTATTTTTTTTTTTTTTTTAAAAAGTCTTTTGTACAAGCTGGTCGTGTCTTTAAACACATTAAAACTGATATAAATTTAGTTCACAATACAATCTTTTTTCCCCAAATTTGATTAGAATTCCAAGTACAAAAATGCAATAAATCAGGTTGTCTGCAGTTCATATACAATCATGTAAACGCTAATTCCAAATTTCAATATTATAAATACTTGTATGAAAAACCTCTACAATGAAGCATGGAAGGTATGGTTGAGAAGGTCACTACTGGCAGCTAAGTCTAAGTGTATGTGTACGCTGGTGCCAATGGCAGCTTTAATGCCACGCTAAGACCTCTAAGAGTCGACAGTCAGTCACCCCCTTGGTCCCTGCAAAGGGCGCTCAGTTACTGCAGCAGAGAGGGCCACTGAGCTTGGCCAGGACATCACTCGCGCCCTTAGGAGAGAACCTTCCCTTGTCTTGTGCCCACAGTCAACTCCCTCCACCCCAGTCCACAAGATGGCGCTACAGCCCAATTGCTTATTCGACCGACGATTAAAAAAATCACTCGGTAAAGGAGAGGGGCTACAGAGAGGCCAACTTCATTCCCACTGTTTGAAGAGAAGAAAATAATGCTTAAAAATAAGAAAAGACTGACATTTTTAGATACAATATTAAATTCAGGTGAATAAATTAAGCTGCAGAGCTTCTAGAAGTCAAATCGAAGGGGTTCTTGTAATTACAATCACCAAAAAAAAAAAAAAAAAAAAAAGCAGTATGGCTTTAAGAGCCAGTAGACGTAAAGCATTACTGCTATACAATGGCAATATGAGGTTTAAAATTAAAGAGAGGGGAGGGGGCAGGACTTGTAGCAGCAGGAGAGTTGGTTGGTTGGTTTCAGCACCATAAAATGTAAAGCAAGTTTGGCCGACTCTCTCCTTTGCTAACAAGTCCGTCACTTAAAAGGAACAATGCATCACACAGGAGGATATTACTATGCGCAAAATAAGGGGGTTCATGGCAAATAAAAGGCAAAACAAAAGGTGAGGATCTTTAACACAGCCGGAAAACTAGCCTGGATTTGGATTTCTATGGATGTTGCACTCATTCCCCTGTGTGTGGTACGGTTCCTGTGTGATCCTGAGTTCTTCCACATGTGAAATCACTGCATTCCTCTATAGAGAATTTAACGTGTGGACTGCTGATAGAGAACATAATTAACTTCAATGGGTATCGTCACTGTAACAGAGGGGAGTGTAAAAAGTATCTAAGAGTCCAGATCATTACATTGCGCCTGAAAATGGTAAAAGTATTACCAGGATTGACTTTAGCGTCAATTAAAATCTATTAAAAACCATTACAAAAAGAGAAAAATCCCTGTTGGCCATACCTCACTTCTCTGATCATATTATTATACAGATTATGTATTTCTTCAAAAATTTACAGAAAAGCGCTCGGGGAGAAATGGCTCCCTCCAGTGGCTCGGAAGACTACCTGCGGCCTTGCAGGTGGATTCCATTGACTGGTGGCGTATAGGGCAAAACTAGCTCCAGCTGTGCAAATAGGGAGAAGTGATCGGAGGGGATATGAGAATGTGGACAACCCCTGACATTGTTCTCAAGCCAGTTTGGATCCACAGGCCCCAAGACTCCCAACACATTGAGCAGAGGCTGAGAGTAGAAGATGTAATCAATGACACCCTGAAAGAGAAAAGGAAAGCATTTTCAAACCCCTCCTGCTTCACTATCCCACAGACACAAGCAGGGAACAGAGAAATCTTTAGCTAGCTTGAGGCCACATTAACTGCATTTAAGTTCTTAACACAGAGTGCACTAAAGTGAGGATTAGGTCAACAATGTACAGCCATGTTTCAGAACTATTTTGTCAAGCTCTGAAAAACATTTGAATTTAGCACTGCACTAATCTCATCCAAACAATGACCAGATGGGTCAAGCATAAATACTCATATTTCTAAGCTACACTCTCAATTTCATAAAAGGAACCCAGCTAGACCTAACTGATAGGTCTCATGTAACTACACAACCATCAAGCTTTGGAAGGAGCCTGGAAGCTGGCCCTAGAAAGATTAGCTCTGAAACCATTTAACAGGAAATGTGTAGTTCCATACACAGCTTAAAGCAGTCGCTCATATTACTATTATTTCATTTATTACCATTTTTGCTTTGACTTCAGCGAATTAGTTCAAGTTAGAAGACAACTGACAATTCCAAGATTCGTCGGACAGAGGCAACCAGAAAATGCCAGCATCCAGAGAGAGTGTAGGGACAGTACCTTGAAGTCGAAGGTGTAGTTGGTGTAAGGCATGAGGCCGTTCTCGTATGCGCTCTTCAGCTTGAAGCCGTGCGTGATTCTGCCGTTGGGTGTGCCCTTCTTGCCGTTGCAATTGAAGTTGGTCAGGCTGTCGACGTAGCGAAGCTCTTTGAAGTCCTTGTGCGTGCTGTCCACCCCTCCTGTGCTCAGGTACTCCACCACACCTGCAACAGACACGCATCACACCATTTCACATTCATGGAGCTATGCCCACTGCCTCTCTAGCACTATCCACTTTTCACATTAAGTCCCCTCTTAACTCCAACTAGTCACACTGTTCGTAAGTACCAAGTGTATATTTGGCTGATATGGCAAAGAACTTACCAGAATCGGGCAACGAATTGAGGTCGGCGCACAGCACGAGGGGGATGGCATTGGTCTCACCAGAGACAGAGTTCAGCTTGAGGCTTCTCGTGGTGTTGTCAATGATGTTCTTGATCTCAGACAGGAACATCATGGTCTGGACTAACTTGACGTCAGAGTACTCTGGGTCCCAGTGCATGTGAGCATTAGCCACCAGGAGGAGCTGTTTCTCCATCCCATGCAGCTTGCCAGCTGGAAAAAAAAAATCTTAAGTCGGAGCATCATGGTACATGAATCAATGAGTGTGCTGTAAGCCTGGAGGCCCACCTGTCTGCTCCATCATCTCCTTACGAATCTCGAGGAGCACCGCAACCCCGATGTTGTCCTTGGTCATAACGCGGTTCAGCATGGCTTCTGAACCCTCCGAGTTAGCCATGGCCAGTTGGTTGAACTCCACAGTATGTTTCTGCACCAAGACAAACCTGTAGGCGATGTGAGCAAAATTTAATAGGGCGGCACAGCTGATGCAGGGCAGAATGTGAACAAAATGGTCTCAGGAGACAAGCTCACTTTTCCGTTTTGAAGAATATTGCACACCCATCCACGTGCTTACGGTCCGACTCAGACATAGTCCTGGCCCTGGACTTAGGGCTGAAGAAGCCCTCGTATCCATGCTCTTTCAGCTCTACCAGAAAGTAGTTAAAGTACTGTTCCGTTTCAACTTCCTGTAAAGACAACACAGAGCAGACATAACCAGTCAAACGTCATACAATGCCAGTCACCTATTTCTGCAAATATTTCACATGGGTTATTAATTTTTCAGGCATTTTTTTTCTTTGAGAGGAGCTGCCCCTTTTGTTTACATATTAGATGTATAATATAAATGATGATAAGCCTCTACAGGGAAAACAAGATTAAGAGCATGACTATACATATGCCATGTGACCACTTAAATGTAACTGATCGGAATGCTCATCTTTAAGCCAATCAGATGCAGCCACAGCACGAGCCCCACCTGCAGACTAATGATGTCAGCACAGCAGCTCAGGATTTCCTGCATGATAGCCTTCTTCCTGTACTCCCAGTTGAGCGCCCATGACGGGCAGTAGCCGTAGAGCTGGCGAGTGGCGTACTTGTCACAGAGCACGTTGTAGCACATGACAGAAAACAGTGCTACAGTGCAAAGGGATGGGAAGGGTTAAAGCAGCATGACCCAAGATTACGGCAAAAACAGAGGGGAATGGCACGGGTGAGCAGGGGGCCGTACCTGCGGGGCGCGTCCTGTCAGGTTCCTGCAGCACAATCCAGGACCTGGGTGGGGGCTGCTCTGTGGAGACTAGAGCCACAAAAAAAAGCAGGATCAGTGCACCTGGGCTCTGTTACAGCCTATTCAGGTTCATTAATTAGTCATCTAGATAATCAAATCGTCCTGTTTGCTAGAGGAGGGATCATGTTTCAGCTCTGGCAAGGGATTGATTGTGAGGGGTGGGTAGGTGCTCAGAAGACCCAACAGGGCACAAATAATCAGCTTATAGTAAGTGAACAATATTTACATGAACACACGAGTCAGCATCCCAAATCACAGAACATCTTGTTTTCATCCTCCTCTCGTTATGTCAGAACAAGGACCACAAACTCTGCCACGGGTTTCACATTACGTCAAATGTGACATCTGCAGAGAAGGTCGCCATTAAAACTATTTTATGAGTTACGCCCATCACGTTCCGCAGCTAAAATACCACACGCTCATTATTCGTCATTTCCACTTGCCTGGAGCAATGTGATCAAGGAAATGTCACATGATGCAATCATGATAAAATATACACCACTAATATCCTGTGTTCACTAAACAAGTCCTAGGTAGCAGTAGAGCAAAGAGGAGGAAGCATTAAAGCAGCTACTTTTTTAATGATATTTATCCAAGCTCTAAATCGCAACAACACAGCAGCTAGTATCAGATCACTGCACTACGCAACAACTCTACACCAAGTCCATTTCCCTATCATAGTCATATATTCCTCTGTCAGTCTTTACGCCAATATAAAAGGTGGAACCTGATTGGACAAAAACATGGCTCCTGGCAAAATACATTAATATTCATCAGATAAAGGCAATAAAATCTAATTTCTAATAGGCTGTACTGGGGACAAATCATTTTGGTCAATCTGCCATAGCACAATAGGCCTGTGAACAAGAAATAGCAGGCCAACCGTTTCAAAATCAACACCGAAGTACGTTAAGCTAAGGAGGAGTGGGAGCACGGAGTGTAAACAGCCTCCCTGCATGCATTAAACCACAAACTGACCACTGCCAGCACTGCCAAATTTCCAGCCAGTGGAAAAGGAGCACTCACTGCGTTTGGTGGTGCCGGCCAGGTTATCCAGCAGGTAGTTTAGTAACCGACGTGTTCCATCAGGTTCCTGATAGAGGCTCAAGATTTCTTGTGCAAGTGGGTTTCCTAGAGGGAGCAGGGAGACAATAGATGAGGAGTGTTTAGTCTTCACAAAGACTTCCACTTAATGCTTGCTATTAAGGCCTTAAATAAAATCCAACTCAAGTAATATATAAAAGTTCAGTTATCCAAACAAAATTACAAGTGAATGTGTGCTCATTTTATCATTAACTAAACCTAATCAGCCTAGCAGCATAGACCATTTTCAAATAAAATGTTATGGTGGTTTCCTTGACTGGACATACAGAAAGAGTTGGACACTGGAAGTGCAAGACTCACCTTTCAAGCCCAGTGTCTGCAACTGAAACAGCTTCCCAAGTTCAAAAGGTAGAACCCGCAACTGGTTGTTATTTAAAAGTAGTTCCCTGAAAAAGGACGAGAAGTGCCAGCTAATGAGAACAGCGCCTGCGATGACTTGCTGCACCTGGAGATGCACTCCAGCTCGTTAATACCGCGGGCACGATGCATAGAAATGGGCAATTAGCAGAGCTGGCACATGAAGCAAATGGAGTGGAGAGGACAGAAAAGTAATCGAAACTTAGAGAGACTGACAAGGCACACCAAGCCACAGCTTGAAAGATGCCAGGGAAGGGCAATTTATACAGTGTGCCCATGCACTAGAGGCCAAGCATTTGTTGTTCCACCTGCCGTATGACTGCAGATCTCATGGCTCGGTATCTAAATAGAGAAGCCCTTGTCAAAGCATTCAGGTATGTCAAAATAAACCTACGTATTTATACGAAACAGAAACCAAAGCTGGGCGGAGACACAAAAGCACCCAGACTGCGTTTCCTTGAATCAAACTGTACCATGTGGCTCTTCCGATTAATGAACACCAACAATCCCTCTTTTCAGCCATTTAATTACATGCTTCAGACAGAAAGAATATTCTCTAAACAGCCCAAAGATGTGAGATCTTTTGTTCAATGGACCAAGACAGACAGGGTTTTTTTCCCTTTTAAACACATCATGCCCATTTCTTGAAAACAAGTGAAACCTTATACCATTACACTGATCTATCCAGCTGAGGAGGAAGACAGTAGCCACGGGAAGGTTTTGAATAATGATAGCAGAAATGAAATGCTTATTTTAAGAAGCCCAAGTCCTTAGAATTGTTAGTTTTATGTTGCAGATGTTTCAGGGAGTAAAGCCTAACAGTTTGCTTGCTTTAGCCCTATATAGCAAAGCTGGGGGTGTTCCACGAAAAAGGATTTCTAAATTAGCTGAAAGTCATGATCTTCCAACTGGAAGGCTCCTTACCCAAACTCTTATTGGATAATCATAACTTCTAGCTTAATTTAACTAACTGCCAACTGAGAAGTCCTGCTTCATGTAACACCCCGCAGGATTCAGGAATTACTTAGGTGAGGCAGAAAGGAGAAGGGACTGGGGGGTGGGGGGCTATCTCACCTGAGAGAGACCATGTTGCCGAGCTCAGCTGGTAGGCTCCTGATCTTGTTGGATGAAAGATCCAAGTACACCAAGTTCTGGAGTTTGGCAATGTCAGGTGGAATGCGTGACAGAGAGTTGTCACTGATGTGCAGGGCAGTGAGGTGCGTAAGGGACCACAGTGCAGAGCTCAGACTGCGCACTCTGCCTGCACGTGTCAAAGACAAGTGCCGACATATTACACACGGTAACCTACGTAACCACTTTCACATAGTGTGGTGCGTCACTGCAGTGAATCAGGCTTATTATCTGACTCAAGGCCATTTGACAAGGGTCTCACCTGAGATTTAAACCACAACATTCAGGCTACAACACTGTAGCATTACTCACAAGGCAAGTAACCCAACTTTTTACAAGTATGTGTATGTATACCATTTAAACACAGGGTCATTTTCAGTTTTAAAGCCAGCCAGAGGAATTAAACAGGTTGACATTTTTGTTAGTTAAACTGAAATGTGAGATTGTTCAACAGTATTTTGTGAAGCTGAATGCACAGAACACTCTGGATTTCAGCCTTTTTAAATATCTGAGCACAGGCATCCTCCAAGTGAAACAACTGCATGACCAAACAAAGACTGAAACTGTGCCAGGATCCAATTTAACGATCCTTGCTCAACACTCCAAAAAGAGGACCACAGAGTGTTAACAGCAGCAGATCTAAACGGCGAATGATAATCGTAAAGCCATGCACCGCCATATTAAGGATCTAAAAAAAACTCTTCTTACCGCTGATTTCAAGCTCGGCCCAGTACGACTTCTTCCCGTTGGCCGCCTCCTCACTTGACATTATCGTGTACATCCGCCGAGGGTCTGGCGGATCATATTTTTCCTTAGGCATTCCGGTTAACACTACGAAGAAAGAGTCACATGCACATCAGAGGCATACAAGGAAACCACGCCTCATAACATCAACACGATTTTAAAGTTTACAGAGACTACATTATGCATGCTAACGCCTCATGATTCATGTCACTCCGTCCCAGAAACACTCTAGGAATCCAATCTACAAAAGACGAACAATACCTTCCTTCAGATCCTTTAAGACACAGAATTGCCATTAATAGATCGGTGTCAGTGTTGCTAACTGATGGTGTTAAATGCAGCTATACAAAAAACTGAACAAGTATACAATGTGAATGTATTCAAGATGGAGATTAAATTAATTGGTAGATCTTAGTTGATCATTCTCTCTAGATCTGGCAGGTAAGTGTCAATGCCAAAAACAATGGTATTCTTATACTGTTCTGTTCAAATCTTATTTTTAATGCATTATAACTTTCCTAATTTAAATAATGTATTTAATGAATAGTATTTCTATTGCAGATTTAACCCTGACAGGATCCTCAACCTTTTCTTAGAATAAAACACATTACAGAAAATTCCATCCAATTTACACAAAAGGAACAGGGAATGGAATTGAAGGTCAACAGCTCAGAAGAGGTTCAGTTCCCTATGTAACACTACAAGATGAAATATGCTATATGGATTTAATACATATGCTCCTATAAAACCCCAAAAGCATAAAAAAACATTTAAATAAATTATGAAACAATATTCAACAAATTAGCTAATTATGTAGTGTTAAGATGTGGTAAAGAAGTTTGATATAAGCAGTTCTCTCAACAAACTGGAGACATTACTTCCTTGCTTTCAGCATCTCCGAACTGAAATGGATATGATATGATCAAAAGCAGTGTTTCAACTTTGATATAAAACATTTTCTGATACCTGACATGAAACACTCCCTACCTAGTGTATAAGCAAAACTAGATGTAAATATAGATTAGACCCTTACTCGCAGCAAATTTATAAGTACATCCTAAAACATGACATAATTACCACAAAACCCTAGTTCCACATTTTCCTATATTGTTCATTTAATGGTGGGTTAGCCAATACACAAAAAAAATCTCTTGGGGGAGGGGGTAAAGCTTTAAATTATAATGGCACAGTCTGCTCATGCCACATGGGCCTGGTACTTAGAGTGCAAACAAACGGCGGAATGTAGCCGTCCTCTCCAAAAGCAGCAGAAACACGATCGGGGGCGTGACTCTTGGACAATGCCGGACAGTCATTGGAGCGCTCGTCCGTCAATCAAAAACGCATCACCCATTTCCTCATATATGTTTCACCTAGCCAGCAGTCAAGCAACAATCTAAATGACGCTTTAGAAACGGGCCTTAGCACCGAGATATTGCCACTCGTCCTTATTACAGTCAGAAATACACCCTGATGGTTAGATTCACCTGTTTTTTCCTAACAAACGGTTGAGTTGCTAGCCTGTTCACTATTATACGCAAAGCGGTCACCACACTCCGCGTGAGCTAATGTTACCTGGAGGCATATGCACACATGGCTTTGCCAGCCACGTACTCCCAGATATGATTAACCTATAAAGGCAAGCCGACAACTTTAATCCGTATTGGTGACAAAAGAAGTTTATAACCAGCCAACTAAAACTATTTTCCTCTTTTTTTGCCCCACACTATTAGGACACCAATTCTCAATTTCCTAAAAAAATGCGCGCCTAAGCTTTTAACTGCTTCGGGGGAATTATTATTCTTTCAAAGTGAACCAAAAAATTTGTATTTCCCTGTCAGCGGGCTTCCTGAAATCAACTTACAAGCGTCCGGCGAACATGTGTTTACATAGGTAGCCATATAGATTAGCGGCTAACCCACTAAATAACAAAAACTACTGATGGTCAGTTAGAGATAATTACTAAGTCGGCAATAACTCAGTATTTCTTCTAAGAATACTCAAAATAACCTAGGTGGGTAAATATATTCTCCAAACTGTCGAGGTCAATGTTACATAAACAAT
Source organism: Petrocephalus zakoni (assembly GCA_026774425.1). Taxonomy (NCBI): domain Eukaryota; kingdom Metazoa; phylum Chordata; class Actinopteri; order Osteoglossiformes; family Mormyridae; genus Petrocephalus; species Petrocephalus zakoni. Next base: position 2,559,900 of record JAODKN010000048.1, on the reverse strand, counting down.
GATCCAGCTAGCCCTCCGTGGGATAACTGGTTTGTCAATATTGTTAGCTAGCGGATAATTCGAATTCTAGCGCTTAATCTCTTCACATCGGGCAAATGAGCGTCGAAACTCGGTCTATAATTCCCCTTCCGTGGGGGAAAAACGTGTGCTTTGCAGAAAGATCGCTGGTGATTTTCTGAGGTAATTAACGCGGCTGCCTCGCGCACGTAACCAACCTCCAAAAAAACCACGAAGAGAAAGAATATACCTACGCCGAAGCTTAATACGCGCAGGTGCTAAAGTTCGAGCTGCCTGGCCGCGCTTTCCGCGTTCGCCGTCCTTTCGCTTCGCTTTCTTTTACCTGAAAACGCATACCAGTTTGCGAGGGCGAGTGCGTATTTCCTTTGTTTCTGGTTCAATGTGTATCCGCCGCTTTCCCCACACAGATACGAGCACAAACACGCATCATGGCGGCCCTGCGCCTCTTAGTTTACGAAGACGACGCCGGCCCCCATTGGTCGGCGCGGGGCGCGAGCGCCGGACGCGATGCCGACGGCGGCCCTCATTGGTCAGTCCGCGGCCCGCAGCGCTGCCATTGGGCGCCAGCTTCGCACACAACGCCCCCGCGCTGGGTCTCGCTCGCACGCCATTGAGGCGCACTGAGCTACACTCGATCCGGAACGAGTTGTTGCAGTCCGTGAGCGAAAGAAAAAGACCAAAAAATGATAACAACTAAAAATATAAACCCCCGCCTTCTGTAAAGGAATGAAACCACATCTTTTACACGATACATCTACTTGCATTATATATGCATGTTTAAAATGCTAAGACGCGTAATTGAATAGTAATGGAACATACAACCACTTTCAGAGTCACGAGGGGCTTGGAGCCTATGCAGGACACAAGACTGAGGTATACCCTCGAAGGGATGCCAGTCCTTCACAGAGAAGATGCACATGCATAAAAAACAATTTAGAGACAACAGTTAGTCTAAGTGCATATCTTTTTTTTGAATGCTGAAGGAAATCAGAGTACTGGTTTTCTGTTAAGTGACGTTTTAATTACACATACAAAGTTACAGTTTATGTGTTTAGTTATGAGGGAGAGCTTTGTGGGTAGCACTGTATCCTCACACCCCAAGGGCGCTTGGTGTGATTCCTGCTTGCATGCTCTCATTCTAACTCCTCTGGCCTCTCCAGTATCCCTGTGTAGTCCAAAATGATGAAGGTCAATTAGTGTTACTGGTGAGTAAGCGAGTAAGAGTGTGGCCTGTGAAGGCTAACATCCTATCCACCCAGGGACAGGCCCCCGCTACTGTTTATTACTCCTCATCCATCCTGCATAAGTGTTCATAGAAGATGGACAACTGCAAGAGTAATACATTGTAGAGCAAGTCCCCTTCTACCCAAAGGGATTATGGTTGCAGCACAAAACAAATTAGTGAGCCTGCCTCTATAGATTTATAAACCAATGAATCAGACAACTAACTGATGTTGGTATTTCTGGTATAGCTGAATGTGGGTTGTGACTTTTGTGACCAAAAATTATAGTAAAACTTAGTAGAATCCTTTAGTAGGGGGGGGGGGGGGGGGGGGGGGGGGGGGGGGGGGGGGGGGGGGGGGGGGGGGGGGGGGGGGGGGTGGGGTGGGGGT
>JAODKN010000048.1:2485546-2511151 GCA_026774425.1 Petrocephalus zakoni | reverse complement strand
CCCCCCCCCCCCCCCCCCCCCCCCCCCCCCCCCCCCCCCCCCCCCCCCCCCCCCCCCCCCCCCCCCCCCCAGAGAGGCTCCCATCCTGCAAAATGCTAATTCAACCAAGGCTGCTGCAATCCAAAGGACCATGAGCCAAGAGCTCAAAAGGGACTCGCACCACGGATAACAAGTGTCCCAAATTCAGATGCATGGGGGGACTGAGGACAGGCCAATGAGCCATTTACAACAAGCCAGTCTCACACGTACAGAGCTGGGGTCAGACTCTTACAGTGTGGCAGCGTGGGTAAGCGAGCTACTGAGCAGATCTACTTTAAGGTTTCTGTACATGCTGGAGGCACCACCAGGCTTTGTGAGTGGTGCCTCAGGAGCAACAAAATCCCCCCCCAATCACCTAAATAAACATGTTTAATCTATATGTAGTGCAGTAACTTTCTGGGCAGCAGGGGGCATGTGCAGCACTCACCTCCTGGGAGCCCAGGAACTGGCTCCAGCTTCAGCCCCACCTCAGCCACTCCATCCCTGTCCCTGCCCCTCGTGGCCTGGGACCTGTAGGGTGGGACGGCGTTTAGCACAGGGCAACGAAGTTTTTATAAAACGCTAAACAAGTGGATGTTATGGAGCAGGGCTAACTCGCCACAGAGGAGATGCCTAAAGAGAAAAACCCTTGAGACAGGTCAGGGTTAGCAAGTGCGCTAATAATATGACTAGCGTTTAAGGTCAGCAAGCACTATAACGATATGACTAGCATTCAGAGTTAGGGTCAGTAAGCACAATAACGACATGACTAGCATTCAGGGTTAGGGTCAGCAAGCACACCGATGATATGACTAGCATTCAGGATTAGCAAGAGATTGGTCATCGGAGCGTTTTCGCGGCCCACTCACCTGCCCCACTTGACTGTGAGGCGCCGGCCATTAACGATGAGCTTGTTGAAGGACTTTTCGGCGGCAAGTTCAGCCGACTGCCGCGTGGCGAACTGGATGAAGGCGCACTGCTGTCTCTGCACAACTGTCGTGGTGCGGATCTCGCCGAACTGGTAGAAGTGGTTCCTGCGGGGGGGGGGCGCCAGGGACACAATCAGCAGCAATAAAAGTGCTGCACTGAATGTGCCCTCTGACTTTCATACAGTCAAAGGGTCTTCTGGTGTCAACTTTAGGAACATTGAGGAGTACTACTCCGATGGCTGAGACAGAGACAGACACGACGACCGTAACATTTTAAAAGATGGACAGACAAAATAAGTACAGTTCACCAACTGACTGGTGGGGAAAAGCACACAAATCTGTCATTGAACAGGAAAAGCAGAATGTGCGATAAGTGGATTTTACGATGAGAGGAGCCAGAATGTTTAGCAGTCAAATAGCTTATTCATCTCTCTCTCTCATATATATATATATATATATATATATATATGTATGTGTGTGTGTGTGTGTGTGTGTGTGTGCGTGCGTGCGTGTGTGTGTATACCCAACCCGGTCCTCGGAGATCCACAGACTGTATTCGAATTTGCTTCCTACCAGCTCCCGAGCAAAAATGTGGACCATCTGTGGCTATCAGAGAACTGGATTGGGAAACGCTATCTCTACACGCACGGCACGCGCACAGACAAGCGCCGCGCACAGACACACGCACGGTGTGGGCCCCACCTGAGGTCGGCCTCGGTGACGCTGTCCCCAAGCCCCCCCACGTAAAGCGTGGTGATGCTCTTGTCCTCGGGCGGGTCCAGCCGGGGCATGGCTGACGCCTGCTTCAGCAGCTTGTGGGCAACCGGGTCGTTGATTCCGTAGTAGCGGTCCTTGATGTTCTGGTCAGCCAATGGGTCGTCGGGGTCCGTGGGCTTCTCGTGCCTGCGGGGGGGGGTGGGAGGCAATCACACCAAGCGTGACTCTCAGACCGGGGAGGGGGGGCTACCTTATTTATATGGCTAATTCAGGCCATCTACCATTGAGATCAAATTGCAGTGCCCCCTATCAGCGAGGAGGATGTACTACCACACACTGTATCCCCACCCCTCCACACAATTCTCAGCCACCCACCTGTAGGGACACTCCTCCCCCCTCTTGCACTCGCCCTTCACCCAGAAGGAGCAGATGTGCGGCCGGTTCCTCTTGTAATATGGCGTAGTACGGGCCAGCTTCAGCAACATGTCGCTAGAGCCGGGCACCTTGCCCAGCTGGCCCACCGGCCGCGTTCCCTCCGAGTTCTGGATCTGCCGCAGGCCACCAGAGGGAGACACTGCACAGTTAATCTGTCATCTATTACCATGAACCAAGGCTGAAAATTAAGCTTTTTTTATACAGATGTCTGACTAGCCAGTCAAGAGAAAATAGCAACAACAAGCATCACCAGAAAGACAAGCCAATCCCAGCCGAACATGAAAATGAGTTCCTAGCACAGTGTTGAAAACCTGGAATAACTCAGGTATTTTTAGACTCTGGACAGCAGAGCAACAGGTGGTAAGCAGACCTTCTGCGGGCCTTTTCTAAGTAATGGAGACAAAACAGCTGACATGCGTGTCCAGCAGGCACCAAAGAGCACTATTAGGTGTGGTCAGATAAAGAAAGTATCAATCCACCTGACACTAATAAAGTGATGAGATTTGCAGAGGCCCTCTGGGGACCAGCTGCGGGTTAGGGGATGGATTGTTAGCCAGGGTCCAAAAGGGGGTGCTACCTCTCTCTCCATGTTCTGCGTGTAGTACTCCTTGTTGACATCCGACCTGGGCATGTCGTCTTTGACGGACAGCCCTGTGTCCCGAACCTGGATGGGCAGTCCTTTGGGGGGAGGGGGGGAACGAGGCAAACGCAGACTATAAGTGGCACGTCTGAGGGCACATTCTGACAGGTGAGCCCCGGCTGATGGGGTAGTTTAAAAAGACATCACAGGTATTTAAAAACACAGTGGCACTTGGCTGGTGCACTGGAATGTGTGGCGAACCTGAGCCAAGGCCCCCACCAAACAAGGCCTAAACTAACCACACCACTGCTCCCGATCTCCCACAGAAAATGTACGCATTCACCCGTCTCCTGTGCTACAAAAGGACAGATTTGCTGCTACACTGGCAAGCCAAACATACTTATCGTGGTAACACAGATCACTATACACTGGGGGTACAAAATGTACCTGGGCAGTACCCTTTTTTCTGACGGTGTACTATAAATACTGTTAAGTGCATCATCTTGTACATATAAAAACTTATTAAAAATTTAATGCAGTAGAATTTATACTTGGGAAATGGCCGTTTTGTATGACAGAAATGGCAATAAACAACCAAACTCCTACATTAGTGAGAAAAGCCAGATGTGGCTGGAGGACACCCACCATACTCCAGGTCCAGCAGGCACGTCTGGCACACGTTCTTCATCTTGCTGCACGTCTGGCACACCTCCGTCTTCTTGAAGCGCATTCGGACTCCCGGGCACCAGCGAAAGACCGTGAAGGGCCTGGCGCAGATCTGAGGGCAGACAGGTGCTGTGAAATGCCTCCTTAATGCTTACGGTAAACTCAGAGGAAACCCCCTGCTATAACTGAACAGAGCCAGGTTTTATGTAAATGGTGCTTGTCTGACTTCTAGAGCCACGAGTTACGTCACTGATGGACTGTCCCCAAGGACCGGGTTGAAAAACATTAAATTTAGTATAATCATCTGTAGTTAGGAAACACCCCACAGGAATGAATTACCACAAGATAACAGCCTCAAAACTTCAAACAGTAAAACAGCAGCTTAAAACCACAGATAGATAGCTGATCATAACAGCGATATATACACAAACTACAGACAGTTTATAATAATAAACCATTTTTATCATGCAAACTATTCAACTTACTTTGCATTCTTTGCCATACTTTTCTTTGGTCTGCCAAAAGGAAAATCAAACAGAAGCATAAGAAAACAGGAATAGGTTGTGTAACGATGGAAGTGAGAGGGGGGCATTAAGCTAAAGGTAGTGGGAAACAAAGTCATCACAGCAATACGGGGGGGGGGGGGCATAGTCATTGTTCTCCGACGGCACGAAGAGCTCCTTTTATTTAATAAATAACATTTCGTAGTTATGTGATCGGTGTCATCTGGTGAAGGTGATTAATCGTCATTATTGACGCACCACAGCACACCACAAGAAAATGTGTCCTCTGCTTTTAACCCATGTGAGACCGTGGCACAGCAGGGGGCAGCTACATGAGCCAGGGAGCAGTGCTTGGGGACGGTACCTTGCTCAGGGTACCTCAGCATACTTGAACCTTTCAATTACGCAGTTGCGTCCCTAACTACTACACCACCTGCCTGCCCCAGATTTTGAGTTGTGCCAAGTTAAAGAAATATACACTCAGGATATTTTACTTTAAATACCACATTTTAAACTGGCACAAAAAAACTAGCAGTTTTTTAATTGTGAGCGAAGGCCTAATCACTTACCATACGAATATAGGGATTTTCACCCAGGCATGTCTGGCAGAGAATGGGAAAATCCTGCAGGAAGGAAGCAGATTTGCATATTCAGAAGCCAACACACGCTAGACTGTCTCCCTCGCAAAATCCCAAAGGGTTCTACCCAGAGCTGCTTTGAGCTCTCCGAATCTCACGGCAAAGGCCTATGAAGGTTTCACAGGCTGCCACCCCCCAAGTGTAACCAGGCTGAATTTACACCTGGCTGATAATTGCCCTGCAGTGTCACCTGACAGGGGGGTTCATGCCAGCCTGGGACAAGGTTTTAATATGTAATGCCCTATATGTCTATTTAAAGGATTTGTTTCATTGTTACCACACAACACTTCAATATTGCAAATAACTCACTTATACTTATTGTCTCCTATTTACTGTATTTTATCTAGCTTTCCTTTAACTGACATGCACTCTTATTAACAAACAGAACATATGCAACAACTGGCTTAACTATGCATGAATAACCCGTACATGTCATGTAAGCGCACCTGGCAGCCTTTGGCAGCCTGACTCAGAACCCCTGTGGCTGTGAACATACCCAGACAATTAACTGGTCTCCATACAATTCACACCATGAGAAAAGCTTCAAGCTTTAAAGATTACTTTAAGCCCAAGGATAATATTCCCCCGTCCGAAGTGTTCCTATATCAGTTCCTATATTTAATACCGAACAGCATAAGGGCTACAGTTTGATCCCAGAAACTATTTCGACCTGTTATTAGCACAGCTCAGCCCCATCAGCACCGGGAGTCTAACGTCACAAGCGTCCCAGGCAGCCCTCCCAGGGTTAAGGCGGCTAAATACGAGTCTGGCTTTGCACCCCGCTGGACACCCCCACCTGCCAGCCACCGACAATGATTTACCCACCAGGCACACTGTATCCACTGACTGAAATACTAACCTTGAATATACTGGGTTTTACGCCAATGGAAGACTTCTTTTATACTGAACAGCTACATTTTAACCACTTTATTTTCGCCTAAGCTCCAGAAACCTGAACCCAGAGCACCGGAGACGGTGGCTAATGGGCGCTATGCATAGGAGTCACAAGAGTCCACCATAGGCCAGGCCATAAGAACAGTATGCCCTAGTATATACATGATATTTAGTCAGCCATGAGTTAAAGGAACATTCGACATTTATTTTTTATTATAAAATACTTAGATTCCGGACACACACGCTCAGTCGGCAGCTAGCTAACGCCGCCGAAAGGAAGCGTGCCATACTCCTTTGTACATAACGCCTTCGCACGGGACGCCCCCATTATGTGGCATGTTTAGTGAAGTCACACGAGTCGCTCTCCTTGTTCATGGCGTCGATTTAAAGCCGTAATACGAAATTAAAGCGGCGGCATCATTTGTGGTTTTATTTTACTTAAAAGAATCAAACTACAGCTCATTTCAAACGTACCGCGTCTTCCCAGTTCTGCCTGTTGTACGTGTTCGATCCGAGCGACGTCGCCATCTTCCCGCCGGAAGTGCTCCCGGCATGCCTCAGTAAACGTCGCTATCACGTGACCTGACGTCAATAAGCCCTTCGCCCGTGATTGGTTAAATCGCTGCAGTTGCAGTTACAAAACACGTATCGCAATCTCATTCATCGTAAAGCAACTGAACCGTTGTAACTAAAAGAAGTTTTGGTCTTGTTGTGATGTTACTTATTTTCCCCTTTAATTTTCTACAGGCATGAATGAAATCTAAAAAATAATCACTAATGCTAATTAGTTTAATCCCCAATCTAAAAGATACGCTATACGGGAGAATGTGAGACTGCAAATTATTTTGGGTGCATGTCTGTGTGCATATCTATTGGTATGGGCGTGACTTAAGCAAGAGAATGGGCGATGGAGAAAAACAACAGAGGAATTTATTTCCTATTCAGAGTATTTATTGCCTGTATTATACCTCTTCTGGAAAGACACAAAATAAAGGATTTATGGCTTTGATATACATTTCGTGGGAAATTCATTCTTTCTATGAACTTTCACAGTGATTTGTAATTTTCCAAAGATGCAGAGAAAATATGATATAATTTTTTCCATATTCAATGGACGAGAATTGCGAAAGTTGGAGAAAACAGATCTCTGAAATCATGACAAGGCCAAAGACAAACCAATTGACAGTATTTGTTTCTTAAATTGGAAAATGGTACTTCATTCTTTTTCATTGCTGAAACACTACCTTACGAGACATACTCATACTTGGCTGTATTTTGATTATGGCTACATAATATGCAGTATCAGATTGTCATTTACTTAGAGGACACAATTATCTAAATAAATAACCAAGTATCAGCTTTCACAGATATATGCTTACTGAACTGTAGCATTGCTCAGACTGATGTATGAAAACAACAATTTATGTGCAAGTCTAATTTCAACACATGCCTGCCTGGAATCGATCATGTGTATGAAATCTCAAATCAGTGCTTTTAAATGCAGGTTTTTATTCTGGGCATATAAACTACTTAAACACCACTGTCATTTAGTTACAACACATTGTCTGCCGCGGTGACACAGTGAACCAGACGTCTCATCATTCCTTCTTCAGGCTCTCATGTGCAAATTGTGTTCCTTGATCATGTGACCTGTAACGTGGGCCTGGCATGAGGTCAAAACTATGCAAATACTGTTGTGCAAGTCTAATTTTTATTCAGCCACTGAATTCAATCTGCCATGCTTACATAGACCAGATTCACATCATGCGCTCTGGCACGTGTTTATCATTCTAGAATCTGTGAAACAGTTTCAAAAGCAGTTTTAAAGAATTACAGTACTAATCGGTATTTCAGGCAGAATGCATAACAAGCACTTATCTAGCAGAAATGAAGTAACTGACACAACAAAATACATTGTATAACTGGACAAAAAAAACACTCCATTAGTTAGAGACATAACCATCCACTCCACAAGAACGCATAATCAACCGGCAGGAAATTTGCCCGTGTGACAATTCTAATTGCTCGCTGAAATGTAAGCACTCAGCCATGACATTTACATTTGGACAAAAGGCCACCCCAGCAATAACTCAACTCATCCCACATACACCTTAACATCCCTGGATGAGTGAGTCGTCCAGTCCCTTGGTGGGTATTTTCAGAGTCGGGCAAAGACTCAAACTGGTTCTGCATGATAATGACGATGTATAACATCCATTTTCAATGGCTAAGATTAGCTTTGTATGGCAATGACACAGAGCAGAACTCAAAGGATAATTTTCAAAGCATAATTTTTTATTCATTGTGGGAAAATATATTATTATTAGGAAATAGCAGGTTTCTGGGATATGTGTGGGGCTGAATGCATCTGCAATTTGTGGTGTGGCTGTGTTACAAAATGGAGGATGATTATTCATACATAGCACCAACATTAGAAAGTTTAATGTAGACAAGCACTTCTAGCCTGTAGAAAAATAGTTCATGAGGCTTAATTCATGTTAACTCAGACAGAAAGGCAAGCAGGCAGGCAGACAGACAGAGACACACACATACACAGACAGAGAGAAAGACAGATAGATAGATAGATAGAAAGCAATATGTGAAATATGTGAAGATAATATGTGAAGATAATGTAAATTAAGTGGTATAATAAGAAAATATTAGGACAAATTAATAAATTTCCTTTTTAGTACACCTCCGCGCAAGGGCATAGGGTCTGGGAGCGGGTGTGTACCCCCTAACATTTAATTTAGCTTTATTCATCCCCCAATAAATAAACCCTTCTATTTAAATTATTTGTCCCCCACCCTCACCAATATCAGAGCCTCCCCACACCATTGCCTACACACCACAATTTTGGTCGAGTAATGTTACCGCTCCTCAGGGTCTGTTTGGGAGGCCAGGTGACCCTATATTCCCAAAGGATTTTAATCTGGCCTTATCCTCTCAGATTCTTACTACTATGCAATATTAATTGTTTTATAGTAACTAGGTTTAATTTTTAATTCAGTTCACCCAGTCCTTGTGATCTATTAATTTATGTTTTTTAACAATATAACGATAGAAAAAAAACTCTTTCAGTACCAAATTTTCACGATACACATATGGATTTGGAATAATGATTCATCAATAATGAATACATCAGGTGTTCAACATCTCACTTCAAAAACACAGCTAAGTGTGATATTACAGCAAGCCCACATTTTGATTTGGTTTGCTGAGGGGAAACCCCAACCAAGGAGATCATCCCCCGTCAGCTAAACGTGACCACCCCCCCCCCCCCCGGGCAGATTTACCGTACACTCCTCTTCCCCACGGCGCTGTTTTTCAGTGTTACTAACTGCACTCTAATTAGATTAAGCGCTGAAGAAAGAGCATTGAATAGAAATACCGATGGCGCCCACTAGCGCCGTCATTTCGAACGACAAGGACAAACCACAAACTACGCCGTTCTGCTCTTTTCTAACTGTATAATACATAAAATAAAATTAACAAATGTTGATAAACGGAATCGAAGCTTAAACATGTGCACAGTGCTTTCAGGACTGCACCGTTTTATCATCGCTAAGTCCGTACTTCTACCCATCCCTCCATCCATCCGTCCGTCCACTTATCCAATACAGGACGCACGTGCGCCAGTACTGATCAGCTGTGCCCCAGTAAAAAAAAAAAACTTCCTTCATGAACATATCTCTACATTTTTAGATCAGGTGGCAGGGTGTGCCGCAGTAAAGCTTTACCACTAGCAACGCCCCCAGGTGGTAGGGGCCCGGAAGCTCTTTAAGACAACACAGGCCTAAGGGTAGAGGTACACTCTTAAGTTTTATAATTGTGTCATATATGGTTCCGTTCTTATTAATTAAAAACAAAGGCATTGTAAATAAATTAATAAATTGAGGGTAAGTTTTTTGTCTGACCCTGTGGAAAATTCAGCTTTATTGACACTGGTTGTAGTTTATTGTTTAAGAAGATGCTAGGTTTTAGGCAGGCAGACACACTCTGGTAGCAATCTGAACCTGAAGCTTGTCACTGGGGCTGTACCTTCAAGGGTCTGTTACCCTTAGCTGTGGGTATCTTTTCATCTAATTTAAGGTACAGAAATGGACTCTAAGGAACATCACCAAGGTATAAACAGCATTAATGTAACCCCAGTGGTACAAAATGTTCCCCAGAGTCCATTTCTGTACCTTAAATGGTACAATGGTACAACTACAGTTAGTATAGAATTGGCAGACCCTTGAGGGTACAGCCCTAGTGACAAGTAAAGGTACGAATGGTTCCCTTTCTTGTAAGAGGATAGACAGACAGACAGATATATAGACAGATAGATGTATGTATGTATAGATAGATAGATAGATAGATAGATAGATAGATTATCGCCAAAGGGAAATTTTACTTGGACTCAAAAAAACTGGACCTACAAAAACAAGAGGACACGGCACTACCTCATAAAAAGACGTCAGACGGAGAAATAAAAAAAAAGTTAGTCGTGGAAAATAATTATTAACGAGATTATTAACCGAGACGAGCAGACGAACCGAAGCCCATTTAATGAGAGGCATCGCAACACTTTCAGTTGATTTTGTGACATTATTGATTTTGTGACCTTTACAGATGAGAGGATACAAAACCCAATCGTTTCCAGAGCTGAGCTCAAATGACAAAGTAAAACGTAGGGTTATATTTTACGTCCATTTATCTATGTCTGTTTAAGGTTTCACATTTTAAGTGACACACGTTCTTAAATAAATCGACGGAAAGGGTTTGCATGTTATAGCTTTTCCCACACACCCAAGACCAAGTTCATATGTAATGACATATAGAGCACAAACTTTCCTCATGCATTCAATTTGTTGATTTGGTTAAATGCATTGCCCCATCTTCTCTCAGACATAAACGTGTGTGGTTTTAGCCTGTATTTTCCCCTAGTGAGTTGGAATGGTATTTGAAATGGTCACCGTGGATCACTTCCCTCATTTTACTGGCGCTCCATTTCTATATTAATGTGCAATTTTACAAATCAAATAATCTTAAACACATATTTACATTCACAGACTGTATAAACGTCGCACATTCAGCGGCTTGGAAAACAACGGGACAGAAAATGCCAGTGGGCGGAAAATAAGGTTCCATAAATTGTAATTGGGTCATACCCCTCTGATAAATATCCCTTATATTTATACGTTGTAGTTAATCTGTCGGTAATTAATTGTTAACTGTTTGTTTTTTAAATATATAGTTTCGCTGTGGTTGGTGCTCGTCTTTGGAATAACGTGTAATAATATTAGATACGTACAAGCATATAAAAAGCACTGAAATTCTTTCCTGCTGTTACAAAACTTTAAAACGCATGTTTTGTACTATAATGCAAACGGGGACGTCGGATTCCGTTACTATCACCCCTGTCGCTGGAATGCATTTCGTTTTTTTATGCAAACGCCGCTGTTAGGCTGGGCTCAGCTCACACCCCGTTTTATTATCGGTGCGCATCGGGACCAGGCAGAGCGAAGCCGCGACTCGCGGGTCTTGTTGCCCCATCGACGGTCTTGGCGAAGCGTCTCACATTTCGCCTGGGCTATCCATCCGTGTCAGACGGCCGGGACGCCACTATTTAAGACCTCCCTGCTTAAGTTCAGATAAACCTCTCGGCTGTGCTGCATGGAGCTCTTCCAGGAGAAGTGGGTGAGTAGCGCGACCGCCTTTATAGACGCATGCTGCGGTATGTGGCTCTGGAGGAGCGGCCGGGCTGGAATGCAGCTGGCTCGCCGGGTATGCGCGGTGCCCCGGCGGGGGACGCTGCGCCGTCTCTCTCCGTCCGGCTGTCGGAGCCAGAGAAACCGGCGATCGGCCTTGGCGGAACGTCTAAGCCGAAAAGCGGAGCCCCCTGGATCCCTCCAAGGCTCCCGGGTTTGGGTCGTGCGCGATAATCGGCTCCTTTATTCCCAACTCGCCAGTGCGAATCTTAATATGGAGTCTGGTCGCTAAGATTCCCCTCGAAGTACACGGGCGGACAGCGGCGTGTGACTATTTAGATGACATGCATTTAACATTGGGCTAGTTAAATTAAAATTCATGTGTGTGTGTTTTTCCAGGGGTATAGTTGCCTATTTTGAAACAGCAGAACGGTATTAAAGTTGCGAGTTAAGCGCCTGGAACAGGCAGGAAGACGCGCAAACATACCGGGCGCAACTCCTGCTAGTTAGGTAATAAATCAGGGGAGGCACCGTAAGCTCGATCCGCGTCTTTTTATCAGTGATATTAGGCATTTACTGTCTGTATGAAGGAAAACGCACGCACGTGTTGGAAAGTTTTTCATTTTTATATAAATTTTGGTTTACAGGGTGTGCAATTATGAAAAGGCACCCGAAAATGCACGCAGAGCAACGTGAGAGCTGTTTTTTTCTTAACATTTTTAATCAGTCGGGTTTTAGTTGAGCTATTCACCGTTTTTCTTTTTACTGTGAATTTATTTTATGCATTTTTCTCGTTTCTTTCTGTTTCGTTTAAAAGTGAAAAATACAAAAATAGCGAAAATAAACTTCATGGCGATGAATATATACTAAATATAATAATTACCTTAAATTACACAATTATCACTCCTAAACAATTAAATTAAAGATAATTTAATGGGATCTGTAGGTTGGTATTAAAATGTATCGGTTCTGAATCACACTTTCGGTTTTTTGCATCGGCAGCAAACAGTCGCCAGGGTCAACAAACCATAATAGCTGCTAAATGCCACTTCCAGATTAGTTCATAACCTAACTTCATGCCTAATCGAAATGATACTAAAGAGGACCCCCAGGGCATTGTTTGAAGATTTTCTTGGCGCTCGAGCTCAAAAATGGGACATCAGATTCCATCCATCCATCATCCATCGCTCTTGTCAGCTTCACCTCCGCGTTTCACTATTGACAGTCTTTACATGCGCACGTAAAAGCAATCAGACGGTGAGAGGGAAAACTGGATTCACGCCCACAGCCTGGAGCGATCGCTCAGTAACATTACAGCCTATTACAAGACACTGAAAGAGACTTGTCAAAATGCATTATTCCCTTGCATTGTCTTGGATGTTTTTTGGCCAAGTGCCATGCAGTCTACATACCAACTAGTCTGTTATCATTGTGTATACAATGTGAAAGCAAAGTAACTTTGTGAAAGATAACATCTGATTCATACGTGTATTAAGTTTGCAAAATACAGACTCAAACATTGGAGCTGAAACAGAAAAATGCCCACAGTGGTTTTTGTCCGCCACTTTGTAAAGCAGAGCCATCTTTAGGTTTTGTCTGACAGGAAGCAGGTTGTTTTATAGGGTTAGACTCTTCTGATAGAAGCCAGAGATTTTTACTATGGGTCAAGAACAATTGTGTCTGTTAAATGGAGGTGACAGTCTTTATAGAAGTAACCTGTACTCATTTTCATATAGGATTTCAGTAGAAGTGGTATGGTTGCCACTAAGTGCTGTTTGTTTGGTCCTGAAGTTCAGCGTTAGATCATTGCTGACTCTAGGGGCCTTGGTTCATGCAACTTTTTAGTCCAACTGGCATCTTATTTAATTTGCTTTGAAGCATCTGAAATCATTATCATGCCCATATTAGATCAAACTGAAGCCATCACTTAAAGCTGCCAGTTTAATTTCTGGTTACATAAAATGCAGAAGTTTCATGAATGCACGTAATAGAACACGGGTTAGTTAAGAGCTTTCAAAAACTGTGTGCCTATATAAATTGATGCCTCAAGGAATAATAAATCATAATAAAGTGTGTTCGATTAATTGTTCGGCTAAACAGTGGTAAATTAGTCGTTCTTGGCTTTGACAAAGTTCATTCTCCTGCAGATTCATCTGGATTTAAATTTCATTCAGAATGGGTGCCATTGATACCAATAAAAGAACATATAATAACAGAGAAACAATGTTTATCTGGGCACATTTTATTGAGATGTTATGTAATAACCCTTGGCTAGTCACAAAGCCACATTACATTTCAGGGCGAAGAAAGGTCAGTTTAACCCAAAGATGTACCGTTGAACTTTGTAATTAAGCAAGGGAACAGGGTTTTGATTGCTGGTAACGCATGATGATTACCATGACGGGAATCAGCTGACCTTGTTGCTAACGGTGTTTGAACTGGCGTAGACAATAGTTAGACACAGCGTAGTGACTGTAATCTCAGAATTGATTTATATAAGCATAATGTATATTAGATTACTTCACGGATTTACAGATGGACGATTCTCTTCTTTGTTAAATCTTCTTGATCAGAAGAACAAATATTCTAGAACGAATCCTGTTGTGGTAACCATGTCATTTTAGCAGCTTGTAGCTAAATGTGAGATATGGGTGCCTATGAAATTGACTAGCCTGAGCAGAATACCTGACATCAAGAGACTCCATTACTGTTAGTCAAAATGTCATTGCAGATCTATTATAAAACTTCCATTATGTCACGTGGAATCTCAGCAAATCAAAATGACATTGCTGTTATTTGCAGTTCATTTCCAGCATATGAAAATTAAGATGGTGATATTTTATTCACAGTTATAAATATTTTTAAAATGATATCTGTGAAACTTAAATTATAATTGCAATGTGTCAGTTGTGCGAGTCTTTGGATGTTTAAAGTGAGACTGTTTTTGGCAAAAAAAATATTTTCTGGGATTCATTCTGCATTACACCAGTGATTATGCATTCTGGAGTAACAGTAATTTGCTGTGTCGTGGGTCAAATATAATTGTACTCCTTTGACTATCCCAATTGAAATACACTTTTGTATGTCAGGGTGTACTATTTTCTGCAAATTTTGAATCACTCTGCACCATTTTTTTGTGCTTTGAAAATGATTAGAGACTCTGACACTGAGAGGCCTATAAAGAGTGTCTAAAAATCAATTATACAAAAGACTGAACAAAAACATTAGGAATAAAAAAACATTATGGTGCATTATCTGGTACTTTGGATAAACTGCATGCTCTCATCACTGGTAAAAATCACACTGTCGATCAGTACTTTATCTGTACTTTATCTATTAATGGTTTACCAATGTGCTCAACAGACCAAGAGCTGTATTTTCCTGTCATCCCATTTTTTATATTTAGACAGGTACATATTATTAGGGAGTTTGCTGCATAAAAGCCCATAAGAGTTGCATAATGAAATAGGCTAGTCCTTATTCTGTGAGTAAACTCGAGATTCAGCTGAAAGTGCCCTGGTAAAATTGCTGGCTTTCGGGGGTCAATAGGAATCCTTTTTAGGACCAGCACTATGTTATTATTTTTGTGTGTCCAGCTGTTAGTATAGTTGAATGGAGAATTACATTTTTCTTTCACCTCAATGTCCTTCAGTCCTCAGGTTGTTTTTGAAAAACCTCTAAAGGGGGTGATGGCTTCGGACGGCGATGAGAGCGTTTAGCTTCACAAAAGGGCTCCGTCTGGTTAGCCTGGTCTGATTGCATAACAGGCTGATTACATAATATTACAGTGGGTCTGTGAAGTGCTTTGTAGGCCGTTACCGGCGGACCTCCGACGTCCGACCTTTTACAGCGAGTAAGCACTCACACCCTGTGTCGCTTAATTCGTGGCAGGACTTAGGGGCGCTGGTCTTCGGTGCCCATGAAGTCTGGTGTTTTACGTGGATCGGGGCCTGTCAGGGTTAACCTCGTTCCCGGGGGGACAGCCTCTCAGTCCACAGGCCTTGACACCTTTTCTGTTCTCTCACAGTTTCCTGCTCTTCACAGCCTCACAGACGTAACCAGGGGCGGATTAACTTATCTGGGAGGCTGACGTCAGCGTGGACACTCCAGTGTTCCTGATTTATCTAACCGTTCCACTTTTCCCAAGGCCAGGAGGGGCCCTGATCTTTGTTGGGGCCCTAGGCTATAGCCTAGGATAGCCTATGTATTAATCTGCCCCAGGACATGTCTCTAAAATGAAATGCCGCATAGCAACCTATTCCGCGGTTTGAATGCCATCTCACCGATGGATTAGTTTATTCCCATGTTTTTTTTTTCCTTAAGCCTTGTTACTTTGTGAATGCTGTTAAAAAGACAGTAGTTTTTAACTTTCCTTCTACAATAATAGGCTCTGTTCTGAGATTGTTGGCGACAGGGATCAGATTTATCATTTTCTCTAATAGAGCGGTATAGTATAATTCTGTTGCTTAGTAACATAGTACTTGACAA
The DNA here is from genome assembly GCA_026774425.1 of Petrocephalus zakoni. Lineage (NCBI taxonomy): Eukaryota > Metazoa > Chordata > Actinopteri > Osteoglossiformes > Mormyridae > Petrocephalus > Petrocephalus zakoni. Next base: position 2,495,590 of record JAODKN010000048.1, on the reverse strand, counting down.
AGAATGTCAACCCTTTTTTTGGCCTGTTCTGCATCCCCCAAACAAAAGAGCTCCTCCTGCCTTCGATTCCAGGCGTGTTCTGTGTCCCTGTCAGAACCCTCTGGCAGCAAAGGCTCATGATGACAAACCTGAGCGGATGGAAAGGCCCGCACTCTCTCGCTCCCGCGGCTCAGTACACCGAACGGGGTTCTGCGTTACAGCACGTGCCCTTGAAGTGAACCTGCCTTAGGCCCAGAGGGCCATAGCAAGAGTGAGGAGTTTGCTGACGGAGTCTGCCGTGAGGCGTCGAGGCGACAAGTTGTGCTGGAGTGTGTTCCGATGGTTTGCCGCTAGGGTTGGGTACCGTGGTTGGTAGTTTTTAAAGGTCCCAGTATACTACTGGGCATCGGTTCACATCAAATCAAACGCTGCCAAATTTAGGTACATTCATGCGCTCATCATCAGCAGCGTGAATGAGCTGAGCAGGACATATAGGTTTCAATTAATCAGCAGTTATCTCAGCATTTCAATGCCATTTACATTTGCAGCAGCAGCAGGATTAGGCTTTGGTACTGGGACTGGGTTCCGGTATATAACAGGTGCCAACATGAAGTAGTAGTAACCTTACAGAATGACACCGTGAATTTTGGTGCAACGGGAATATGTGGTGATAGATACAGGTGGGGAAAGTGTGTTTTCTTTGATTATTATTTTGAGAAATCGTTTACATTTAACACAATGGACATGTTTTATTAGATGATGTATATCTGGCTGATCTATGCATTTTACCCCTTATAAACGTCACGTTTTATGAGATTATGTATATTTAGCTTAGTAGCAACATGTCTTGTTGATTATACACATGTATTTAGCTTGAAAGCGTGAAGTAAATAAAATACATATGCGAATTACGTATTTAGCTCTATAGCTAAATGTTTGCTGAGCCGGCATGAACTGAATAATTATTACCTTGAGAAATCTACAATATTAGGAATTTTACTTTACCGATATGCATTTGATTGCAGTCTTAGTTATATTACCAATAATTTACATTTTTAGGCGCAGATTGAAGCAGCTATAAAGACAAAGTTAGCATGTTCATATAAGCGTGTAATGTCCATGTGATAATCAATAAAGCCGTGACAGTTAAAAAAACATATTGGTAAAGACGTGAATATACATCAATAATGTAAAACTGAATGTAATATACATAAATAATCTAATAAAATGTTAGTAATCGTCGATAGAACTGTCCACTATGGATCTAAATATACATTAATAACGTAATGAAATGTCTGCATAATGAACAAAGTACCATTTTGAGTACCGTTTAGGAACCGGCACCGTTTTAAAAGTATCAATTTGGCACTGGTATGAAATGAAACCCAAACGGTACCCATGCCTATTTGCCGCTGACTTTGGTGCGAGTCAAAGCAGCAGACTGGCAGCCAATAGCTTAGCTTCAGCTTTATAGTCATTGCTCAAAGTCTACGTACTCAGACAACATTAGAGGAGACCACACCCACACCAGGGAGCTTTCTATGACTCGAATCCTTGATCCTTTCTTTTTGATTTGTTTGTCTTTTTCCTCGTCTTAATGGCATGCAGCATCTCCTAAGTACCATCATAAACCAAACATTGGATCAAAAACTAGCTTAATACACCTGTAACATAAAGTAAATGTTAAAATGGCAATCTCAAAGGAAACCACCGAAGATGCCATTCTCTGCATTTTTCAAGCATCATGTCCTGTGCTATGTGTCACTGCTCGAGCACAGTGTGCTCCGTAGCCACAGGTATGTATGGTGATTTATGCAAGGTTTCCCTTATTTTTCTGAGTAATGTGCAGGGAAGTTTAAAAACATGTATTTGCCTCCACGCTGTCTTGAAATACTGCCAGTACCATGTTAGAGAAACACAGTGTTAAAGATGGATGGTCAAAACTGAGAATGTATGCCCGACCTTCTCGGCTGGTGAACTTCCAGTGGGCAGAGCTGTGATCTCCTGCTGGGACAGCCTCCCACACACATGATTTGGTAAGTGCCAAGCCAGCGCGCTGGCAAAACAGCAGCACCGTTCCACAGCATTTTTTGCCTGTTATCTCTGGAGATGTACCTTGTTCAGTTCCCACCAGCTTGCTTGAAACAGTCTGTGTCCTCTCTATCGTGGTAATATGGTCATTTTTCAATTCATTTGGAGAGGATCTGGGACTGAAGACATTGACTTGCTGGAAGAGGGGAAGAGAGTACTATGGGAAATGTACCTCTTAGGGTGAGTGTACCTCTTAAAGGGAATGTACCTTTTAAGGGGAGTGTGCCTTTTTTCTCCATTCAGCTCCATTAAAGCTCTTCAGTTCCATCCCAGACAACGCGTGTTATTCTTGAAAACCCAAGTTAGATAGATCGGTGTTTCCCGATCCGGTCCTTGTGGACCCACAGACGGTCCGTATTTTTGCTCCCTCCCAGCTCCCGAAATGTGGACTGTCTACAGGTCCCCGAGGACTGGATTGGGAATCACTGGTTGTCTCAGTTAATAATCTCTATCTATCTATCTACCTATTAATCTATCTAAAGTATCAAGGAAAAACTACTATCTACAAAAATTGGGTGTGCCAGACGTGCAGCGACAGACAATTATGATCTGGTAGACGAGGTCAGGAGACCGACTCGTTGTAGAGTCTGATAGCAGCTGGCAGGAAAGTCTACAGGTTGAGCTTGCGAGAGCAGCACACTTCTGTGGGTATGTTACTGAATGTGTTCTTTTGTCTGGTCAGGGAATTGTGCAGGGGCTCTGTGATTTGTCCTCCATGATGTTACGTAATCTGTTAATTGTCTTCTCTGGTACAACTGCTAACATGGCACTCTGGGTCATCATAACAGGCTGGGGGTTTGTGCCGTATTGTTAATCTCTTACTTTATAACTAGTTGGTGGTTTGTACAAATATTTATGCATTAGTCTCTCACTCATTTTGTTTTAACGTCCGAATCAAAATAGCACACAGATTATATTGCCTGAGTAAGTATTTTCGATTGCGAGCTATATTTACTGCCAACGGGCTGATATTACAGCAAAGCGATGCTGTGTGACTCAGTTTGATGTCAAGTCAATGCCTTCGCCTGCTGTTTGGAACATTGTTAGGGATTAACTACCATTCCAAGGACGCCTTGCATGAGATCAGGCTTCATGTGGGAAGTGAGACCACCTTCCCTGTGGGCCATTCTTCAGGATTACTTCATTATTGAGATGCAAGGCTGCCACACCTCTCTACTGCAACGTGTCGGGTCGGTTCGGTTCTGCGGCATTTCCTTTGGTCTCGCACATGAACCCACGTGAGTCTATCTTCTTGTGCAATCACTTTTTGGCCCCGAGATGGTTTTATGATCTGTGCATGAGCCGAAGCAGCAGCTGTTTCTGCCTTGTAATCTTTAAACATAACATGTTTTATGAGTACGGTTTAAGCTTTCAAATGCAGCTTAACCTTTGTCTTTTTGCAAGGTAGATTATTAAGTTGCCGTCAGTAGTGTTCGTCGGTAGCATGCTGGGTCAATTTACTGCCGATTAAATATTAAATTGAATCTGAGATCAGTGTGTAATCCCGTTCAAATCTCGTTTTTGACTTATACAGTTTACGCACAGCTCGCTTAATACTGTGTTCTACTCTCTTGACTCTCCTCTCCGTAATACTCTGCAGGAGTAAGAGCACGAGCGGGCTGTATCGCTGCTGTGCCGTTGCAGAAACGGCAGGACGTTGAGCGTAAGGTATGTGGCACTGGGTACCTGTATTGTTCTTGCTGCTGGCTCCTCCGGCTTTGCCAGGGTCATGCTTGCTGGCAGGACCTGTGGAACAGGCCTTAGAGATAGCTTTGTGTCGCTGCCCTGAGCTCGGATTGATTTACACGATATCGGCACTCCTGTTTCCCACCGTGCACCCCCCTAACCCTACACCCTGATCACATTCCGGCGCACAACAAGAAGGGTGCAATTAGTTTGTAGGGGCAGTGGGGCAGAATAAGACTCTATAGTAGGGTTCCTCATCTGTGAGTTCGAGTGGGGGGGGTGGCTCTTATCTGCACTACTTCCCTCAGTTGAATGAGCTTGCCTGTTATCCCGTCTGCGTGTCATTGCGCTGACGGGCAGCAGGTGGCCCGGTGAGCGAGGTCTTCACCGCTCGTCTCCGACACAACTTGGTGATGTATCTTGACATCTCCTCTCTCCATGCCCGGTGGATGGTAAAATGACGGGTGTTCCCTTTTATTTTTTTAACGAGGACCCTCATTTAGTATTCAGCGTGGCGCCGTCGTTAGCCGGCAGCCCGTGTGCCGCATGCCGCGGGCGAGCAGGTGCAAACTGAGCCACGTTTAACCCCGCCGCCCTGTTTTCGTGTGGCATGCCGCCGTCAGTCTGAGTTTCCTTAAAAACGGCGCCTTTTAAATGTCGCTGACCCATAAAAGCGAAGGTGAAACTGAACAGGAAGCAGGCAGTAAGGAGCTTACTTCTAAAGCAATGTCAAAAAACTTATATATAGTCGACTTATATGTATGTATAACTATGATTTTATAAGCCTGTACTGGAGAAGTTGTTATGGAAGATATATCTATTACAATTTCAGTCACAATTGTTGTAACAATGTGAGTTTATACTGGGGCGATTTGTATGATTTCTTTTAAGGTGGTGGGCATAAGAGGGGCTATAATTTATACAGAGTGGCCATCGATATCAGTAGCCAATGATATATTTTCAGTTGGTGAGTGACAGGGGAGGGCCACTCTGGGGACCCTTTGGAACCGCCATTGCATACACTTCTGGCTTTATATATGATAATCTGTTATATACAGATATATTTTACATTGACAAATCTATAGGCATACAAGTATAGTGTCTGGCATGTTAATGTGTCTTTGCAGGTGAATGCACGAAAGATCTATGGAGCCTGACATATGATCTTGTGTGAAAATTGCACTCCTCCATCTCTCAGGCCCTCGTACATCTCAAACGTTTCTATCCTCAATGCATCGGCCATGTCACGGCATCTGCGATCGCTCTTATTTTATATATTTTTTCCCTGCCAGAGTTTTCCCGTAGCAGTTAGAATTAATTAGGCCTAGGCTCTCTGGCTAATCTCTGCCGAGCGGCACATTTGGCCGGCGAGTGTCTCCGCACCCCGACAGATGGACAGAGGCGACAGAAACCGGCGATCCGAGCCGAGTGGGATGTCGGCCTAGCGATGAGCCTTTAACCCGCTAGTAGTAGAGAGAGAGGGAGCGGGAGAGGGAGAGATGTTCTGAGGATTCTGGGCCAGTAGGGAACACGATGGCGCCACTTCTGAGCTGGCCCGCCATAGGATAGAGTGACAGCTGGCAAGGGAGCCCAGGCAGTGCCAGTAGAACCCAACCCCCCAATCTACCCCCACCTCCGCCATCAGAGTCCAGGCTTTAGCAGGTAGCTGGACACAGAAAGGGTAGCTTTCTACAGGTACATCCAAGAACCCATCTTCAGAAGCTGGTCTATATATCAGCTGTTCCCAGAGGCTGGGATTTGCCGAAGATATGGCTTTGTGATTACCATAAAAGCCCTGAAGACAAGCTTTCGTGGCACAGCGACCTCCCGCTGGGCACCGATTAACCTGCACATCGGGGAGCATCGTAGCCTGGTGCCCAGCCGCCCAGCCACCCGGTGCCCAGCCGCCCAGCCACCCGGTGCCCAGCCGCCCAGCTGGCCCTTTGTTTTTTTTCTCAGCTGTGGGCGTGGGCGATATCTCCTCCATCAATCCACATGTGACAAAAGGAAATGGGCTGTTTAAGAGGCCCGGCAGGCTGCAATGAGCACCCCCCCCCACCCAGAAGACAGCTAGCCGCTGTTTTCAGAAGGAGGTCAGAGTTGGGGGGCTATGCTGATAGGGTGGGAGAGGGGGTGTTAAAATGAGTCACTGGTGATCGGGCTAGCTTTCTGGAAAGTTCCTTTTCAGGGAGGCTTCCTCTTTGATGAGGTCGGAGACTTTTAATACATTTTCTGTGGAGTAGCCTTGGGGTCTGGGAGTTTCAACATTCCCATCAGAGGTTAGTTTTGTGTGCGATTCCGGAAAAACATGGAGACGGCACATGCTAAAGAGGTTTTTACCTTCCCATTATGTGCCTCTGTTTTCATGTAAATTCACCTTTTACCACCTGCCTGAGTTCCCAGAGATAATCATTGCACTTTGCTCTTTAAGATTTTGAGGTCAGCATGGAATCAAGAAGGAGACGTACAGCATGACTGTAAAAAATAAATAAATAAATTCAATAATTCCCACCTCTGCCCCCCCTGCTCCTGCTGGGTGCCCTCTCCCCCTCGGGATGCCCCAGATCATCACGAACCATCATCCTCAGAACTTCGCTGAAGGTGCTTTAGGAGGCTGCCAGCCGTGTCTAGCTACCAGCTCGGCGTGACCCTGTCTAAATAAAGAAATCCGTTTACCTTTCTGTTTTCCCTGATTCCAGGGTGCATCGTTACCCGGTCAGAGTTATTATCCCCGCAGGCCTCATGAGTGCATAATGCGATTCCTTCTGGTATCTATAGTCTGGAAGAAGTGCACTGCATTTTAAAAAGGCCTTTATGCCTTTTTGATGTTTATCATATGCATCTGCATTTCTTTCGTTTCATGCACTAATCTCTGTGGCTCTCAGTAATTTATGTGATGTGGGTTTTTTGTTCCTCTTTTGTATGTCCTCTTTATGACTCAAATGGAAGAGTGATACTTTTGTTTTACTGTCTATCCCTGAGGGGTTGACATCACTCCCACCCCACCCCCCAGCAGAGGTAAATACCCAACAATTATTTATTAACACTAGGTGTATTCATTATAGCAAAGTAAATTATAAAGGTGTGCAGTCTATAAAAATAATATATAGATAAACGAATAGCTGCAGGTTGAATGGGGGAGCCACCATAATCCCCCGTAAGCTTGTCTGCACGCTTTGCGGTTTTTTAAGCGATGCAAAGTATTATTTCTTTGGGAGACAGGCTCTGCGCTCAGGAACGTGCTGGTATGTCAGATCTTTGATCTTCCGGCGGTATGAGGTCTCGGGCTACACTGTTACCATGGGTACCTTAATTGTACAGTGAGCCCGAGGGCTTTCTCGCCATCTCCATGAGAATACCCACCCATCTTCAGTTACCAGCTATACAAGGAAGCAGTTGGTGATTCAGGTCTTCTTCCTGAAAGGCACAGGCAGTGAGACAGCGCAGCACGGGGCGCCAGAGACAGGCAGCCACACACGGCAGGCACAATTCACCTGGACTTTTGGACTGTGGGAGGAAGCAGAGTGCTGGGAAGCGGGACTCTCACAAACGACAGGAGGAAATGCTCATTTCCGCTTTTGCCCTTTCCACTGGCATACCGCAACTGAGCTGCACTTGAGCCATACAGCGATGGGAGTCGCAGCGCAGCTGAAGGGTTCGCCTCAGTAAAGGCGTTGCCGGGTTGGGAGAGCGACAGTGACGTAAACTCGAAGAGGCGTCTTATTACCGCTCACATGGCGTACCTCATGATTTACTGTGTGCTAATTTCCACGAGCATGTCTGTGAAAGTCAGTATCTTGGTGGGGTTAGCATTCGCTTGCATAAATTTGCTTTACAAATTCATTACGTTCAGCTGCTCTATGATCTTTTTTTAAGTAGGTGGTTGGAAATGTTCAGGGCCCATCTTATGGGGAATGTATCTATACAGTGCGATATGCAATATAACTAATAATGAATAATATACCCTTTTTCCCTTCAGATATGTGCCAGAACACCGTTATTGCGACTAGTCAGATGGGTTTGGTCACGTCAGCGTGGGTACGGCTCAGGTAGAGCTGCCATACTTTTTGGTGGCAGTGGAAAAGCACCAACAGGCTGGGGTCGGATTGGAACCCACGGCTCTGGGGGTGCGAGGCGATACTTGCCCACCCTTCTGCCAATCATAATATTTCCATAACAGTAGGACCTGCTGCTGTACCACGCTCATCCTTAGTGCGGCACCTGCTCCTGGTGCAGAACTATTGTCTCTTTCCACTCCTTTCTCTAGAGTGGCACAGTTTGTTTTTATGTATCATTATTGTTGTTATTACTAAATATTTATAATAATAGATTATCAAGGGCCGCCAGTGTTTTTCCACGCTCCCTCTACCACTCAGACGGGGTCGGTTTGCTGTACCAGGGACCCAAGTGATCGGGAACACACAGGATCGGTATGTTCATCATAACAAAACCGTGATTTTATTTTAGCATTTAAACGTGACCCGCCGGAGACAGGACTTGTGGGGGCCACGTGGAGCGTTCGGCTGGGGCGAGGATTATGGTCAGGCAGAGGGACTGCACTCTGTATTCCCAGCTCCCTTTTCCCGTGTTCTGGCCTGGCAGTCAGACGGGGTAGTAAAAGCCCTTCTTTGAAAGTGCTGTGTTGAAGTTCATTATTGTTCTGGCTCAAACTGGTTCCCCTTTGCTTTGAAAAGAAACCGACTTTCATTTTGATTTCTCGGTTCGCCCGCGCATGCGTACGGTCGCTCGCGGCCAAGACGAGCGTGCCTTTGGCTCCCACAACTCTGCCTCGGCATTTTTGCGGTTAGAAAACACAAACCCTACATTTTCGGCTAATTTTTTTTTTTGTCCCAAATTTCTTTTGCATTGCTGCACCATGGAAATCCCCAGTTTTCCAGGTTTTCTTTTTCCTTAGCACTTTCTGGAATGGAAGCAGAAGGACCAGTTGACTGGGTTTAAAGAGACCACCCTGCGCTGCGTTTCTTCATTTTGAAGAGAGCTTGCGTCCTGGTATCTAATTGACACAGGGTGGATTGAAGCAGTCATAGAGCTTTTTGCATGCCTTCAAAGTAATTGTAGGGAGAATCTGTGAACTTAATCATTCTGTGACACTCCCCGCCACCCCCCCACCAACTCTTAGATGCAAGACAGATTGGGTTCCTTGAGTGCGATGATAATGGTGTTGGCAGCAGAATCCCTAGCAAGGGCAAAGCAACTGCAGCTTGCTGACTTTCAAAGAGCAGTGCTCTGGGTGCTCTGTCCCCACGGCCGTGTCGGGGACCCCCACACCATTCAGGCGGGTTTCCATTACAGTCAAACCTCCCTTATCCGGACCTCCGATATACGGGCACCTCCCTCTACCGGGCAGCGCTAGGCACGCGCATGCGCACATTAATGTTACACAACCAGCAGCTGTTAGGAGCCCCAGTGTAGGGTTGGGGCGTGACAGAGTGAAAGGGAAAGGGGAACTGGAGTAAGGGAAGGATAGGGTACAATGGACAGGGGAACACACGTAGACAAAGGGGTATTTATTTAATATATATTTCTGTTTTTATTGACACACCACGGGCACAGAACAAATAAACCCAGTGCAAAAGGACTCAGGAGTGACTATAGCAAAAACAATAAACAAAACTCAGCTTCCGAACGCAGCCCAAAGCTAACTTACCTAAGTGCAGAGAGAACAAAAGCACAACAACAAATTCTACATCTTACTCCCTATCCAAACGACAGCATGCAACATAAGCTGGCACAACAAACTGCAGTCACTCCCTATGCACCTGACACACACAGAGCATACACAGGGATCAAAGCGTCAAAGTCCGAGGGGCGCGCGAAGAAGGTAACCAAAAACCGAATAGCAAGTAAACCAAAGCGAAAGTACAGAAAGGGCAAAGCGAAAATCCAATAAACCAAACAAATCATACACAGTAATATCCATCAAAGAAAAGCAAAGCAACAACAATGTGAGTTGTACGTTGTACTGTACTGTTCATATTCTAAGTTATGGGCATTTCTTAATTACGGGCACCCATTGGTCCCATTCTGCCCGAATAAGGGAGGTTTGACTGTTCTACCATCTAGTTCTTATCACCCAAACATCTACTGCCACTCAAAAGCAATCTGATTGGTTGAGCAGCATCCAATAGTCGTGCTCGGTACATCTGTATTCAAATGAGCCTAGTCATGGTTTTGAAATGCGTCACCTGCATATTTATTTATTTATTTTATTTTTATCAGAGGAAATCAAGAGCTAGGAAATTACATTTTCCTGATAATATCAGTAAT
>JAODKN010000048.1:2432712-2466054 GCA_026774425.1 Petrocephalus zakoni | reverse complement strand
ATCTCTGTATTGTTGCATCTGTTGTATCTATTGATTCTGCAGTCACCACTGTATGTGTATAGCCCTGCGATGGACAAAATGCTGTCCCCTCCCCCGCTGCCTGGGTCCCTAAGGCTGAGCTCTCTTCCAGTTTTTTTCCGCACCCTGCTGCTCCGCCGTACCCTCTGTTCTCCTGGTCTTGCGATTCGTTAGGCCTGAAAGGGCGAGAGTACGACTGTCTCTGAAATGGAAGCGGGGGCCGGCTGTGTAGGGCCCTATGTGGCTTAACACCAATCAATCCAGGAGTGCAGGTGCAGACTGCAGACAAGCATGCTGGGAGGGTGTAAAGGAGACATGGGCCAAAGCTGAAGTGCTTTGGCCCATGGACACCTGCCGAGCACCTCAGGGTACTGCGTTGTAGTGCAGCAGACAACCTTATTCACAACCATCCTGATTATTTGAGATATTCAAACAAGAATTGAGAAGAAAAATCTACCTTAGAATAACTGGTAAATATCTGGAAAATTCATGTGTAGTCGATGTTTTGGCCATGGCCCCAGTATAACACTTCACGCAGGTAATGCGCATAACATAGAAGTAAGTGAACAGAAAAGATGGCAGTTATGAGGCAAGGCGGTCTTACCAGCATTGTCAAGAAGCACAGGCGCATTATCAAGAAGTTGGTAGCGGTAATGTTGCGCAAAACCCGAATATGCAAATTATTGAGGTGGGAATAAAAATCAGGCGAATATTCAAAGATTTCTCAAAGACATTGGTTGGTTGCAGCCCTAGTAGAACACCTCGGTTGACGTGCGTACTAATGGCATGCTTCATGGTATAACGTTGCTTTTAACCTGGCTGACATATAATGGAAAGGTATCACCGCCTCCCCTTTGTGCCAGGCCAACGAGAACAGCCTGCTGAGTGCTCAGCTGAAGGGCTTCCCTCTCTTCTTGCACTCGAACCTGCGCCTGAGCGACTGCAGCGTCAACCCCAAGTCCCCCCTGCTCTACATCACCAAGGCCAGGGCCGCGGAGCGCGGGCCGTTGCCGGGCGACGACTGGACCGTCTTCCAATCCAACCACTCAACCTACGAACCGGTGCTGGTGGCCCGGGCCAAGTCGCCGGAGGCGCCCCCTGGGGCGGGCGCAAGCCCCGTCCTGCATGCCACGGTGGTGCAGGACCTGGGTCTTCACGACGGCATCCAGCGTGTCCTATTTGGCAACAGTCTCAACTTCTGGCTGCACAAGCTCATCTTTGTGGACGCCGTGTCCTTCCTGACGGGGAAGAGCCTGTCGCTGTCTCTCGACCGCTACTTGCTGGTAGATATCGACGACATCTTCGTGGGCAAGGAGGGCACGCGAATGAAGGTGCCCGACGTCGAGGTAGATGTTCGCTGATACGTCTCGTTGATGCTTCCATCAAGTGAATGTAATCAAACGTGGTTCCTGAGTCACTAACCCTGCTACCCCTCAACTGCAGACTCCATCAGAAATGCTTGTGGTAGATTAGCCCAACAACACACGTAATTAACTGATTATCTCACAGTGAATAAGTGTAGTCGAGGCCTGCAGGAGTTGCATAGAAATAAGGCGGGTGACAGCTTTCTGCTGTACTTGTCTTCCTCTGAACCAGCACTTCTTTGAGCCTCTAGAGAACAGACATATGTTCTTTGAAGCCGAACAGGCAAAGAGAAAACCCGTTCGCTATATATATATATCTTTTGATCAACAGTTGTCCCAACTCGTAGAATTATCTGTCAGCAGAATCAGCCGAGTTTCAAGCTCACTCTAAACTTTTTCTTTTTTTTCCAGAGCTGCTGCTCGACAGGGTCTTACGCCACCCGAGAGCATGAATATTTCAGAGGCACAAAACTTTCTTGCTGCTTTTGATTTTTAACAACCTGACGCTAATAATTCAGCATAGAACAGCAAAATAAGAAAAATCCGGTGGCATTCGATCAGCCTTAAACCTGAATCATGAAAGGAAGCAAAAAGTTGTGGGGGGGGGGGGGACAGGTCATCGTGTTCAGGTGGAAATGAACAGGCAGATTGGTAACAGAAACAGGCACATTCCTGAGCTACACAGGAATGGTGTCACTGGTGTTTGTTTGTCTGATGTCACTGATGCCCCCCCCCACCCGCCCCCAATCCCTAAAGGCCCTGCTTCAGACCCAGAATGAGCTCCGGGATTACGTGCCTAACTTCACCTTCAACCTGGGCTACTCAGGGAAGTTCTTTCATGCTGGTGAGTCGACTGGGAATCACTTTCGTATTTTCGTCTTTCGTTCTAGGAATGTTTACTAAACGTTATGATTAAGGTATGGAAACGTTTTCCAGATGTGCCAGAACATTAGCCCACTACTACAACTACTACTACAAATAAGGATAACAATATAGAAACAAAGGGCCTACTAGGGCAGCCAGAGACACTCAGCACTTTTCATTTTAATTTTTAATTGCGTTAAATGTATGTTCAGGTAATAACATTATCATGCTGACAAATGTTCTCTGCCAGCTTTGAGAAAACTTTCACATAACGTTGGCTAAAGTTCTGGAAATGTTCTCTTTTGGCTGGGATAATCCCTCTGCCTACCGCAGTTGGGTCCTGGTAGAGTATCTGTATTTGGACCAGTGTCTTCTCCTGGATATTTAGCACATCTGTTGGTTCAACACGTGGAAGAAGAATGAAAGAGAGAACACTGTATATCCAAGGTCTATTTTAAATGATTCTGGACATCACTTAATTACAAAGAATCAGAATATCTGATCAGCACATGTGTATTAAAGCCTCTGACGACGTCTCTGTACACCGCAGATCAGAGATCAGAGTTACCTTAGCTTATCCGTGTGGTGCGTGATGTCACACAGGCACAGATGAGGAGGACCTGGGCGACGACCTGCTCCTGTCCTATGCCACTGAGTTTTGGTGGTTCCCCCACATGTGGAGCCACATGCAGCCGCACCTCTTCCACAACCAGACCGTGCTGGCTGAGCAGATGCTACTCAACAAGAAGTTTGCCGCAGTAAGTGGGCATGTCTGTGGGACGGGGGTGGGGCCAGGCCTCCAGTAGCCAATCAGTGTCCTCCAAGTTTGTTTGAACTTCCTGCTGAGAAAAAAAACCTACTATATTACAAAATAATTAGTGCAGAGGGTTTATCCAGGCGGGCTGGAGTGTGGCTTAGGTTCAAATCCTTTTCCTCTGCCCCCCCCACCCCCATAGGAACATGGCATCCCTACCAACATGGGCTACGCTGTGGCCCCCCACCATTCGGGGGTATACCCTGTTCACGTGCAGCTCTATGATGCCTGGAAGAGGGTGTGGGGCATCAGGGTGACCAGCACGGAGGAGTACCCACACCTCAAGCCCGCACGATTCCGGCGAGGCTTCATCCACAGAGGCATCAGCGTAAGGACGTGTGAGCTCCTCCGGGCCAATCTCACGGAATTAGACAGGAAGACGGATCTTTAACAGACTCTATCCACCAAGAGCTGTATCCTCATTTATTCCATATGTTGATAGGTTGTTTCAAATCATAACCTTGATAAAACATGTTAACATCAGTTAATAGAATAGAATAGAATAGAATAGAGTAGAATAGAATAGAATAGAATAGAATGTGTCATCGTCATTGTACACATTGTACGTATGTCACCTGGATTGGCAACCTAGTGTTTCTATAGCGATGTCAGAAGTGACCAGTTCACATGTTTAGACAAACAGTCCTGGGACTTTCTAGGACTTACCATTGTTTTCAAAGCACTTTTACCTGCTTCCTTTTAACAGTAGAATGTTGGGGTGGAGGTGAAGCTTTCTGAACATCTGATCATTAGGCAGTTTATTCAATCAGCTGTCCCAGCTCAGAAAGGATTAGAGATTTCTCACAAGCCTTGAGTTTACCCCAGAGCCTTCAAGCGGCATTCTCGGGATAAAGTTCAGCAGTTCTTCTGGACCTTCTTAGACTGCATCTCCATAATAAAGACCACATGTCCTGGGCCAATGTACAGTATCTACTGTGCGATTGAATGTGGGAGTGTCGGAATCCACTTCTGACCCTCAAACCTCATGTATCTGCTAACATCAAAGTTGACTTGTTACCGCCGCTGGGGGGCTCTCTCTGCAACACTCACTGCCCCCCCCCCCCCCCCACCGTGTCACAGGTGCTGCCCCGGCAGACATGCGGGCTCTTCACCCACACCATCTTCCACAGCGAGTACCCGGGTGGGCCGAAGGAGCTGGATCGGCTGATTAACGGCGGCGAGCTTTTCCTCACCATCCTGCTCAACCCTGTGAGTGGCACGGCATTTGTCTATGCACCTCAGTGCAGTGACAGGACTTTAAAATATTACTACTTGTGTACAAAGCACAAAATTGGTATGGGGCACCCAGACCCCTGAGGGCATCTGGGAAAGGTTTACTGAGTGTTCCCAGAATCAAGGCCAAGCAAGATGAAGCAGCATTAAATTTCTATGCTCCCCGTCTGTGGGACCAGCTTCCTGAAGACCTGAGGTCTGCTACAGCTGTCAGCTTATTTAAGTCAGGGCATAAAATATTACTGTTTACTGTTGCAGCTTCTCAACAAACTGAATCAGTTTAGTTATGCACTGTCACTACTATGTAACTATTTGTTTGCTTTTGCTGTTTTCATTTTAATGTATCCTTGTGCTTTTGTAAACCGGCTTGAATTGCCAGGCGTCTGATTGGTGCTATGCAAAGAAGCTTAACTTTTGCTGGTCACCTCAAACATCTGCAAGAAGAATGAATGGAAAAACATTTGATATTCGATATCAAAATAACCCTGAACCTCACTCAATCGGTCAGAATCAAAGCGGGAGTAGCAAAGGTGTCTCTGACTATCTCTCTGCAATCTCAGATCAGCATCTTCATGACCCACCTGTCGAATTACGGCAATGACCGCCTGGGCCTCTACACCTTCAAGAACCTGGTGAAGTTCATCCAGACCTGGAGCAACCTGAAGCTACAGACCCTAGCACCCGTACAGCTGGCCCAGAGGTACTTCCAGATCTTTCCACAGGAGAGAGACCCTGTCTGGCAGGTGAGAGTCACTGATTGCTTGATTAAAAGAAAAAGATTCTTTCTTTAGTGCCCAAAGCTCAAACCAACTGGCTTTATCTGAACAGCAGCCTGCTGAGTGAGAAAAGTGATTTGGTTTTTCTCTGAACGTGGTAGTGGTTTTTAGGCTAATTCCTGCCTGTTTGAACAGAATGGGAACCATCTTACCTTCTGTATGTCTTGGTGGTGTAGCTATTGCCATTTTGGGCATCCATAAACTGCATAGCTTTCATGATACATCAAAACACCCTCATCTTTTTTTATATACAGTACTTTGTAGTTTCTCAAACTCAGTTGCACAATATTTTTCTCA
The DNA here is from genome assembly GCA_026774425.1 of Petrocephalus zakoni. NCBI lineage: Eukaryota > Metazoa > Chordata > Actinopteri > Osteoglossiformes > Mormyridae > Petrocephalus > Petrocephalus zakoni. The sequence continues at coordinate 2,460,688 of JAODKN010000048.1, read as the reverse complement.
GATAGAATCAAATTTGGGAGACGTGTGTGTCAGAAGAACAGGCGTGACATTTAGCTGTGTTATGTAACGTAAATCGGTTAATAACGCTGTATTAATCATGTCACATGATCACAGCTCATTAACCACAACGCTGTTTACTGAGCAACAGATGGCAGGCTTGCACAGGGAGGAGATTTTATAATTTAGTGTTGATGTAAAGGACAAGAACGTGCTGTATAGTCCCTCTTATTCATATTTCTTAACACGTTTCTCTGTAGTGCTGCGTATAACTTTTCAGATTATTAGAAATTCAAGCTAGGATTAAACTATAAAGCACAGAAGTTCATTTTCAGTGTCAACGATTTAAACTGTCGCCTGGATCCTGTGACCATACTGTGATTTAAGGAGTCATACAGTAACCCCTCACATTTGCGAGGGTTAGGGGTGGAATTTTCCCAGTGAATCTGGAGAATTTGCAAACAAAGCTTGGGCTGCCCAAACCTCGACCTAGAACAGTCTGCTAGCCTGAACGATAACATAAAGTCTATTTATTAAAGTCTATTTACCAATTTCTAAACAACCATGCTGTACTATGCACTTTGTATATCAAATTATTTGTAATTTCCTGTCAAGACCTTTCTATAAAATATACAGGCCATCTAAATTATGCCCCTGTGTGTACAAAGTTACTACGGTATGCACTGGGAGCACTACGTTTTAGACTAATTATTAAAAATGCTAAATTAGCAGCACTGAAAAGTTTAAAAGTTACTGCGAGAAACACCAGTAGAGTCCATGGTCACAAAGACAGTTATCACAAGGGTGAGGCTGGTTACCAAAATAAAGTTGTGCGGTGATAGTATTAAATTTACCTACACTAACAAATACTTTGTATTACAAAAATTGATAAATATGATTTTATGTGGTTTGAATCATTTTCAGTTTCTGGAAGGACACAGGTTTGGTGTAAGCGCTGGTAGGGACCAAATAAGCCCCTAAACCCCCGTAAAAACACACGCTACTCTTACAATATTGGTATGGTTATGTGCATAGAGGTGAATAATTTAGGTGCAAAGAGTAAAAAGAAATCCAGACCAGGATTTTGTTTCAACCAACCAGTTGCGCACTCTGTGACTGAGACTCTTAATACTCAACTGGTTGGCTGGTCTGGATTTTTACTCTTTGGACCTGGATTACCCACCACTACATGTCCCTACCATCCATACCCAAATCTATGCCCTTGGTTCTTGGTTAGCACATCTGTGAGTTTGTGCAAACTTTCGACAAGCTCCAAAGATATTCCTGGTTAATTGTTCACAGGCAATTCCCAAATAACCGAAACCGCGAGCATCAAACACACGAATGTGAAGGGGTTACTGTGTCTTCGTTTTCGTGTCCTCTAGGGTATTTTTTTCTCAAACAAACTCTGCTGGGAAGCATGATTTGAGGAGCTGAAATCCAACACTGATGGCTTCCATCTCTAACCCTGCCAGCTCTTTCCTACAGGATCCCTGTGAGGACAAAAGGCACAAAGATATCTGGTCCAAAGAGAAGACGTGCGACCGTTTCCCAAAGCTGCTCATCATTGGACCCCAGAAGACAGGTCAGAAAGAATTACGCTACCCCCACAAGCAGTCCTGCCCCCCCCCCTCTGCACTGTCACTGTCAATAGGGTACCAATTTGTACCTTTGCTTGTCACTGGGGCTGTACCCTGAAGGGTCAGCCAATTGTACCCTTAGCTGTAGGAGGTACTTGTGCCTTTCAAGATACAGAAATGGACTATGATGAACTGTTTTGTACCATTGGGGGTACATTAATGTTGTTTGTACCTTGGGGATGCATTTGGTGCCTTAAAAGGTGCAATTACATCCAGCTAACGGGAACAACTGGCAGACCCTTAAGGGTACAGCCCCAGTGACAAGCAAAGGTACAAATTGGTCCCATTTTTTCTGAGAGTGTATGCCCCCAGGGCTGAGGCCTGCCATTGCCACGTAATGAGACTATAGTCTCATCAGAGCCCAAACCATTACTTCTAATTAGCATTTGTTTTATCAATATAACTCATGGAATCAGAGTAGAGAGAATTTTTATCATACGTGATCTTTATTACTATTCCATACCTCTCTAAAACATCTTCCTCTCCATTCCTTTGCTTTTACCTTTTCCCACAGGCACTACTGCTCTCTACCTGTTCCTGGCTATGCACCCTGATATGACCAGCAACTACCCTAGCAAGGAGACCTTTGAGGAAATACAGTTCTTCAACGGACACAACTACCATAAAGGAATTGACTGGTGTGTTCTTCTGACATTTGACTTTCTATCCATCCATCCATCAATCTATCCATCTAGCATCAATCCGCCCATCCTTCCTTCCATCAGTCCATCCTTCCCTCCATAAATCCATCCATCCATCCATCAATCTATCCATCCAGCATCAATCATCCATCCATCAATCCTTCCTTCCATCAGTACATCCATCCATCATCAATCGATCCATCCAGCATCAATCTATCCATCTATCTTCCAAACCCGTCCTGAGTAACAATGATCCTATAGTTTATCCCTGGAAGCTCCGGCAGGGGAACACCCTGAAGTGGGGCACAGCGTCACAGCAGTCACTCACTCTCATTCTTACACACTCATAATGAATGGCTTAAAAACATCACTGCACCCAATGCGGCCAAAACACACTCTGATATGTGATGGGTGATCTGTCTGATATTATAGCCATTCCACCCCATAATGCAGAGTGCCTCTGCTCAAACATCAGTACAAAAATAAGAGCTTAAAGTCTAATCTTGGTTCTTTCTTATCTAAAAGTAGAGCCGATTGTCGTTTGCCATCTTTGACACTTGAGTAGTGCTGTTTAGCACTCATCTTGGTGATGTTTGAGGCCGTTTTATCCAATAAAGAGAAGGATGCCATTCCCTGCGCCTCAGCTACCGCATAAACATCCGCTGTATCGAGTAAGACCGGCAGAGATGCTATCAAGAGGCCCCTCTAGCCAGCCCTTGCGGCTCAGTTTTTTTTTTACTCCCTATTCATTTTTTTGCCTTAGGTAAGCATGTAAATGAGGCAGGATGTAAATTATATAAATGTATGAGACGTGACAGGTCTCTGCTCACAAATGTCACAGTTAACATGGTCTTGTGAAGTCTATTAAATACCATGTCACGTGTCACCCAGGCGGTGTGCATTACGCATATCATCTTCTGCCAATTAAAAGCCGTAAAATTAGCTATTTGAACTTCATTACTGTAAATATGCACGGATGACGTTAAACACTGCATTCCTTATATTTGACACGTCAGCGTGACCTACCTGCATTCTGATGAGTGACTTCAGTCACATGTTATGACAGGACTCACAATTAAATCTAGGAAATAGTCAATTTCATATTAAATTACATGGCATAGCTGACTAATGGCATCCGGCTACCAGTCTGCAGGGATTTCCGCTTAATTTCGTTGACTGATGGTGTGTCACATGGTTTATACAGAGGTTTCGTTGCGTCAGGTCTGATTAAGCTAATTCGTTGCGTCAGTTGGGGACTCGGCGTGCACTGGCGACTGAGGCGGCTTCGTCTCGCACGTCTCGCTTTCCCGTCCGGTGTATTAGTCACGCTCCGTGTTACCGTGAGCCGCAGTCAGTAATGTACTGCTCGCGGCTCGCGGCTCGCGACTCGCGACACGCTTCGTGGAGACATTGTGAGCCGCCTGTCCTCAGGTAGCCTGTCTCCTTTCTCTCTGATGCCTGGAATTAAATTTGAATAGGCTGTGATCACAGAGCATCCGATGTAGGCCGTCTCTCCGCTGTTCCGGTGCCGTTGGAGCCGGATCTCAGTATTAACGGGCCTGGCTGCGCTGCCAGGCTTCCCTTCTGTTTTCGGGCAGCCTACACCTCTCAGCACCAAATACCTGCATTACATCCATTCGCTCATGTCATAGCTCTGGTGCGCCGTGCCATTAAGTACAAATTAGGTATGAAGCTAGAAAATTTATTCACACCTCTGCCAATCAAGCATACACCCTACAGAAAAATGATAAAAGTATTTAGAATAAATAAGCAATTTATGCACCTGATTGTGTGTGCACATACCACAGTCATACTGATTTGTATATCCCTGATTATACGTATACATATGTACAGAGCTCACAGAAAGTCCTGGGGTGCCTGCATAACTCTGAAAAAATGACGCAAATGAATTGGCTCATAACAAAGTAATGTTTCATATACCCGCAAATATCTTCCACAGACATTTTTTTATGTCTTTTTATTGTCATATTTTTTTGACTCATTCTGTTCTTGCTATTTTGCTATTAATTGCAACTGTAGTCATCGGCTCCCAAAGGGATACTAAGCACACATGTTTAGTGTTTTATGTTATTGCAAAAGTGTTACTAATTAAAAAGCAGCTAATGAGACTGCTTGTCAATAAACTCAGAACAGCTCTTTTATAAACTATAATCTGGGTTACAATTGATATAAAACCAATAGATTTGCAATAAACAGGCTCAAGTCAACTTTCTGTGAGCACTATACAATACACTATACAATTAACACAGAAATCCAGTCATGGCACTGATGCTAATTTCGGAGAGCCGACTTGATACTTAGTCTCCTGGCAGGTGTTGTCTTGCTCAGTGCACATGACTGCCCCCTGCAGGTACATGGAGCACTTTCCGTTACCCTCAAACACCAGCTCCGACTTCTACTTTGAGAAGAGCGCAAACTACTTTGACTCGGAAGTGACGCCGAGGCGGGCTGCAGCTCTGCTGCCCAAGGCCAAAATCATCACTATCCTCATCAGCCCAGCTGACCGGGCCTACTCCTGGTACCAGGTATGCCTCTCACGCATCTCTCACCCTCTGGCCGCCAGCCCAAACATGCAAGAGACCTTCGAGCGTCCTGGTAAACATGTCGGTCTTCCCGTTCCCCTGGTAGCACCAACGAGCCCATGGCGATCCGGCAGCCTTGAAGTACACCTTCAATGAAGTCATCACGGCGACCCGTCACGCCCCGCTCAAACTGCGCATCCTGCAAAACCGCTGCTTGGTGCCTGGCTGTTACGCCACCCATCTGGAGCGCTGGTTCAACCACTACCATTCCGGTCAGGTGACTGTCACCATGTTCAATGTGGTTGAGGTCTGAAGGCTAAATGCATCGGATTAATTGCCTCTAACAGTCACATACATGTGGCCGGTCTTCCTTCCATCTTCAGATCTTGGTTCTTGATGGCCAAAGGCTGAGAAGTGAACCTGCATCCGTGATGGATAAAATCCAGAAATTTCTTGGCCTGGTGAACACTGTCAATTACCACAAGATTCTGACGTGAGTATTGACCGACTCTGGGTGGAAGTTGCCTGTAGCGATGAGTCACGGATCAGCTCTCACAGCAGAAATTCTCATCTTTGCCAATTATGAACCTGAATTCAGAACTGGCTCAGGACCAACACTTACAGGCACTTAGAGGCAAGTTTTACCCATCCCAAAACTCCAGTGGCTGCTTTCACTGCTCTGTGTTTAAAAAAATAACTGTTTATAAACCAAAGAACTACTGAAATACTCAACATTCTGGGAAGGTTTGAGTTTATGAAAACAGTTGACAAAGGCAAACACAAGACAGACCATTAAAGGTATCAGTGTGTTACCCAAGTGGAAATCAGATCCAAAGTACACATAAATGCTTTTAATCTTGTTTAATGTCTCTGTCTCCGCCATGGCAGCTTCATAATTCATAATCCTCTTGCATGCTGCCTTAGGACAAAGACAGTTTGTTTCAGTTACCATCAGTCTGCTGGAGTTTATCTTCTCCTGGAAGTATTTTGTAAGCTTTTGAAATAGATATGGAGGGACTGAGAAACGGCGTGTGAGTGATGCTCAGGAATCCTCGAGGGATTTTCTAAAATGAATGGAAGCAAAAAGCTTTCTGCTCTGTGGATGGTGACCACATAACTGAACATCTAACTAAGCATCAATCGATCAGCCCTGCAGCAGGGGGGGTTCAGACGGCGTCCCCGCTGTCGTCTCCAGATACATCTTATACCAAAAATAAATGCCGTTGTCTACTTTTAAATCACCTTCTGCTGATGCGCAGATTCGATCCCAAGAAAGGATTCTGGTGTCAGCTGCTGGACGGGGGCAAGACAAAGTGCTTGGGAAGGAGTAAAGGCAGGAAGTACCCAGACATGGACGCGGAGGTGAGTTAGGGCTGTTCTGCCTCTCGCCCACAAATACATAAAAGTCTGCCTTATACATAACATAAAGTCTCTTAAAACTATTTAACTCAACAGAGCATCTTAGATATTATTATTATTATTTGAATTATAGAAATAGATTTTAATATCGCATAGTAACCTAACAAGTGCAGAGCTGGTATTCTAAGCTTCTAATACAGGTAATTGTAGGAAGCTCAGGTGACGTTTGCGTCCTGTTATATCCACCTGCATATGCTCTGTGCTGTTAGAGCACTGTGTGGAAGGACCATACTACCTGGTCGTGCCGTTGACGTTACTGTGACACTAGCTTGGCAGGGATATCAGAGTTGATTAACAGCAAGGCCACTGGTGTTACATATTCCCTGCGGCGGGGGGGGGGGGCGTCTAGGCTCGACGTTTGACAAGACTTCTCTTTAATATGTGAAATGTTTATTTTCCATTCATGTGTTACCCCCCCAGATAACTGTACACTAATCATAGGCAGTCCTTGAGATAAGAATATCTGACTTATGGACAACTCGTACTTAGGAGCAAACTTCCACTGCAGGCTACTAAATTTCAGGTTAAAAACAATGTTTCTTAATAACGAACGCGCTACTTTGTGACGCTGCGTGGTCCGTTCGTCAGCTCAGTACAGTACAGCACCGTACATAGTTACTTTTATTATTACTGTTATCATTATTTATTGTTATTTTTCTGACCTAGCTAGAAATTTGACTTAACGACAGACTTAGGGAGCGGATCTGGTTCTAAACCTGGGGACAGCCTGTAGTATAAACAGTGCGTCTTCATTCATTTTGATTCCAATCAGACCCCCCTGGTACAGGCTTAGCTCCCCATTGCATAAATCTAGTGACCCTCCTGGTGTCTGCTTACCTTCTTAACTCGAGTCAGCTTGTGTGGCATGGGGGTGTTAATCGCTCTGTCCTCTCTGCCCCGAAGTCGCGATCCTTCCTGAAGGGGTACTACAGGGAGCACAACATCGAGCTCTCCAAGCTGCTCTACAAGACGGGCCAGGCTCTGCCCAGCTGGCTCCGCGAGGAGCTCATCAGCGGCAGGTAGCGGCCCACTCCGGACGGCCGGAAGAGCGGCAGGAGGTCGGGATGCGACTCCCCCTTAGCCCTGGGACCCAAAAGGCTGCGGCACGCGGACCAGGAGGCGGGGAGGCGCTGTCGCGGGGCCTGTGAGGGGCAGCCGGTGACTCTCGGTTTGCTGTGGGCTCCGGGAGGGAAGACCCGGAAGGGAAGAGACAAATGGTCCACTGGGATTCCAGATGGGGCTTTGGAAAGAATGCCAACCCCCCCATCCCCCCACCCCCCCTCGCCCCCACACCAATAAGGACTCCCAGTGGCACGAGCCGGGAGCACAGCGCGGGCTATACAGTGGGCAGGATCAGATGGCGATATTTATATTTCTTACCAGTGACAACAATATACCTTCCACCCATTTCCACCAGGCAGAGAGGCAAACATACAAATGCATATAAATAGGTCCCACATCTGATCGCTTAGTGTCACTGCAATCCCTAACTATATAAGCATTAACACTTACAAGTGCCAGCTTGGAGAGCGCATTCCAGTTTCCTGTAAATGACTGTGACTCTGTTACTGTCAAAGTTGTTTAATTTTATTTGTGGATTGCAATTACAGTAATGAATAATATTCATGTAACTTTATGGTAAAAAAAAAAAAAATCTTCTGGGTTTAATTTTCCTGTACTTGTTCAGATACTGAAGTGGAACCTGGTGTAGAGATGATGGCTCCTTTGATTCAGATGTGACAGACTCTCAGATCTGGAGAGCAGAGCGCACAGTCAGTGGCAGTGCTGGAGGGAATAACAGGAGACCCCACAGCACACTTTGCAGCGACCTTGGATGCGCATTTTCGAAACCTGAAGTTGCCTTAACTTCTCTGCATTCAATAATTCAGGCCGGTGGTCACAGGCCATAGGGTGAGATGTTTCTATTGAAAGTCACTGTAAGAAGATTGCACAAACCTCAAAGAGTCATCTAGGAAACCACAGTGTCACTCTCATGGGGCCAGATGATTGGTACAGGGGAATATGATTACTTCTCTCCAATTTAGGGACATTCCTCGGGATTGTGGAGGGTTGCATTTTTAGAATCTGGCAGTGCCCTGTATTCTCTCTGTAGCTGAACGTCCTGGGATGTTTAGTTACCTACATCTTGTCTGCCATCAATCTGCTAAGTGACCACAGGTCTGATCTGATTGGGCCCAGCCGGCTCTCATCTCCAGCGACCCTGATATGGAGCAGTTAGGGACAGATTTAACATTTTTCTCTGCAGAAGGATGAAAATAGCCGCATTTAATGGCCAAGAAACAGTGTCGCATCCATTTTTAACATGATTAAGCTCTAATAGTCCTCTAATGGATTTGCTTGCACAGTAAAGAGGCACTTTTATTTAGCTGTTTAGTTTACAGGGCCTACAGCTCAAAAGTGATACCACTACATTGCTGAGAAGCATCAAAGATGATTAAACAGTGGAATACATCTTTTCTATGCAAAGGGGAAACATGCTTTATTTAATCAGTGTAATTTCATAGATTAAAAGATATTAGATGGTCTACTAGAATGGCCTGTCATACAACAAACAAATAAATCAAATCAAATACATTGTTAGTCATAGACCAGGTCTTATGGCATTTTTCCTTAAAACTGTGCATATGGCAAGGTAAGCCAGCCCGTAAAAGAGAGCGCCCAAAGCGATTTAGGCCGAGACATAAAGAATGTAGTTAGCACTGATGATTGTATGTCTGTGTTCTACCTTTAAATTGTTTTTGCTCCCTGACATTTTGTTTTCCAAAAAAGTAAAATGAACTCCTTGCTTCCTTTCGTGAAGTTTATTGCTCGTCAGAAGCTCAATGAATGTAATCAAATCTTGTCTTTTTTTAGTAGGCTTTAGTCGGAGAGGAATAAATTGTTCCTCCTGAGATCCAATAAAGCAATCCCACAGGAGGCAACATGAAAGACTCGCAGAGATGATGGAGCACCTACCAGTGCACTGGCTGCGGGACACACACAGCAATTGTGGTTTTTATACATCCAGAAAACAGACATAATAGGACATGTCAAGCCTGTCAGACATTATTAACTACCATAATTAACAATGCATATAATTAACAATGCACTAGTCCATGCAAAACTCTACAACAGATAAACATTTCTGCAATTTCCTCAGACACATGAAAGCAATTCCCAAGCAATTTCTCTATGTTGTCTTTCCATAATGGGGGGAGAGTTTGGGTTTTTTTGTCCAGGTACGGTACGATGGTCATGGCAGCAGGCTCCTATTTCAGACCATTTCTCAGTTTTCACTATACATCACACCATCACTTCAGTATTCGGTCACCAGTAGCGGACAAGTTCACTCTTAAGGTCTAAAAGCACTCTCGTTGCTTGGCGACACCAGAGATGCATGTTTACAGGAATGAGTGGATATGAGATGTAAATAATTTGGAAAAAAAAAATCCTTAACATAACCAGTGAAGCTTAAAAGTGGCCATAATTGAACAAGTAATAAAACTATTATTTTTTTATTTGGACTTTTGTATTGTTATAATAAACAGAAATTCTGATTAAGCCACATACTGTGAAATAAGGTTAGGAATTTAACTTCGATAACATGCTTTATCCTGTTTTTAAGTTTTCAAAACTAATAGCACAGTGGTCTTCGAAAAAAGCACATGGCCAGAGGGAAAAAAATGAAAATGACTCTTTTCTGTATGAAATCTCAGAAGATGACCATTGTTTTCTCTGCCCCAGTTGTACTCAAAGACCCAGTGAGTTTCGCACTGCCTGCACTGTAGCCACCTAGACTGCAGTCTAATGATGAGTATTGATAGAGAGCAAAGATAACAAAAAGTCACTGGAATAATAAAATGGCTGTACATACATACTATACTTGTTGTTAATATTTCTATTGTGTAGCTAATATTTTTGTGGACTTAATTTACAAATAAAAACCCGCTGTATAAGATAATTTGTCATTTTTTAATTTGAAACCTATTTGGCGCAGATGGTGAAATGAGCATCCTTACATTCCCCATTGTCATGGAAAGCTGTTTAATCTAGACAGTATGTAGCGCAAATAAAACATGCAGTGTTTTCCCTAACATACAATATGAATATGCACCCCTTGCATGTTCTACAATCCAACTATAAATGCAATTGAGATTAATATGGAAATATATTTTTTATGGAAAATCTGATTACTGGATAGATGGAAAATGCTTAAAACAAAATAGCTTGTACTTCAGAGATAAACTTCATCTCTCAACTGCAGAAAAACAATCAAATTCAAAATATATGCTGGACGGATAAGAGAGATATAAATACATTTTAATTGCTTTGTTGCAGTTGGAGGCTGATCTTCAATCCAAATTCCATCTGATGCATTGTCACCAATGTAGCCGTTTTGTAAAAGGTATCTTTTATAATGCCTCCTTGAGGTATCCAAAAATAAAATGAATCAACCTGCAAAACTACAAAAGCGTGTAAACGAAACACATAGACCTAAACGCCGCATTCATTTGTTGGTTTTTGGTGCTCGTTTTTCTGGTACAAATCTTACTCTACGTTTCTAAAATTGGTTTAACTATAATTCTAACCATAATTGTGGACTGCAGTATCCTAGTCAATAATACAACGCATATACCGATTTCAACGTAATTGGCGAAAAGTTCATTTCGAAACACCATTCCTAATTAAATAGAGTATTAGCGAACGCGGAAGTACAACCTCTCCAAGATCATTTCAGCCGTTTTATCTAAAATTATAACCACGTACAGTAATAATATTCCGTCTAATCACCGACCGCGTTACTTCGCCGGAAGTGGGCCGTGACCTTTCACCCCTCTTCCCATTGGCTCGCTCTTTCCGGTTCCGGAGGCTGACACGGACTAGCGCGGGTATGAAGTCTCCCATTTGGCATCCAGCTCGATCTATCGCTTTATCCTACCCTGGATGGCCCCTGATTGCGTTATATCGGCGTCTCTCTCTTTCTTTTATAAGTCTCAATGATTATTTTGTTACTCCGGTCGTATGGCGGCTTTCTGATAACAAATCGCGTCTGGTCCCTCCCATGTAAATACAAAGTGACGTCATAAAGCATATCCCGGGTCCATTACGGTCTAAAACAATAAAAGCATCATTTTGCATCAGATGTGTCGTTAATTTGCACACCAAGCCTTCACCCTACTTGCACTAGGAGATATTATTGATAGTTCCAGATACTCTTGTTCAGTAAACAATGACAGGGACGTAAAATGGTAACATTTTCGTTAATTGCGGCATTATCTGTGCAAGCTGGCCTTGCTGAACTGACAGCTGATTATGGAAACAGTTGTCCATTTGTTCAGCTGTGAGATGGAAGTTGCTCATCCACACAGAAGTACAGACATATTGTTACCAGCATGGGAGGTTATTTGCAAGCCTACAGCAATGATTAATAGTTTACGATTTTTTAATTATTCATTTTTATAGCTATGGCACCTCGCAAGGGTAAAGAAAAGAAGGAGGAACAGGTGATCAGCCTGGGTCCCCAGGTCGCCGACGGCGAGAACGTCTTTGGAGTCTGTCACATCTTCGCCTCCTTCAATGACACGTTTGTCCATGTCACTGATCTCTCTGGAAAGTGAGTCCCTTGAACTTTTTTCCAATACATTCTACCCCACATGCATCTGTGTGGTGGTGTAAATCATTGTTGTAGAGTACATGTGATGTAATTTTGTTTCTGAATGCATGCAGTTTCCCATGCAGTCTTACACTGTCAGAAAAAAGAATCACTTCGTACCTTACAATTGTTTCTTGATGGAGCTGTAACCACAAGGATCTGCCAGTTGTACCCTAGCTGTAGGTAAATGTGCCTTGTAGTCTAATTTAAGGTACACAAATGCCCTCAGGAACATTTTTGAACTATTGGAGGTACATTAATGTTGCTTATACCTAGCAGGGCTGTACCCTTTTAGCTGACAGCTTAGGGTGTACAACTCAGTGCTCATGGCAGTGGATTAGCTTGTGCTGCAAGTGCTGCAGCCATGCACCGTTCTGTCACCATGCCTCAGAGAGACGATCTGCCGCGTGACGGGAGGCATGAAGGTGAAAGCAGACCGGGACGAGTCCTCCCCCTACGCTGCCATGCTGGCTGCCCAGGATGTGGCCCAGAGGTGCAAGGAGCTGGGCATCACTGCCCTGCACATCAAGCTGAGAGCCACTGGGGGCAACAGGTCAGCCGCTCCTGCTCAGATCTACTACAGCACTGATTTTCTACCTGATTGTCAAACTGCTTTTGAGGAAGCAGGAGAATCGCGTGTCAGATTCCCATATGCTGCTTTCTGGTGCTGTGTTGAAATTGATCTTGGTCAGTAGGTGGCCGAGTAGTTACAGAACTGCCTGTTAAAGGAGAATTTTCTTGACATACGCACTTAATTTGGGCTGTTTACCTAAATATCCAACTTGATATGTATGAGATGGGGGACGTGTTCCATGAAATAAAGGTCACATAATGGCTGTTTCCTGTAGCTCTGCCGTGTTAACAGTAGTTTTGAGCACAGAATACTGGCTTTAATGAGTAACAAATGAGGTCAAATCTGGTAAAACTAATAAATGATCTTTGCAAGGAGGTTTTTCTACTTAGTCCCCTTAATGTCTGATAGGCTGCCGGTCTGTGATTTTCTGCTAGCTTGCATTAGCATTTCTTGATTCTTGATTCTAGTTGTGATTCTTACAAACTTTGTTTCCTTTGGTTCAAGAACCAAAACTCCAGGACCAGGAGCACAGTCAGCCCTACGCGCTTTGGCTCGTTCGGGCATGAAAATCGGCCGCATCGGTAAGGATCAGCGATGCGATTGGTCTTTCAGTCCCCCCCCCCCCCCCACCAAACAGCAAGGGTTAAACGAAGGCACCTGCCTTAGACAAAACAGCCTTTATAAGGGGAGCTTCCTCTTAGCAATTACTTGGCCGGAAAAGTCCAAAGAAGTCCTTGGTTTTGGCATAAACAAAAGCCACACAGAGAATTGGGTTTCGCATGTGTCTAAGTCAGTTACTCTGCTGGAGTATTAGACTGATTTAAACCAATGGAGTTCACACTTCTCTATTTTTTTAAAGAACCGATTCTTGGAGATATTTTCTGGTTTGACGTTTGTGTGCGTACAGGTGCTATAGTGTTGGCATCACCAAGTGTATTAAACATCAGAGTCCTTATTTTAGGGAGTCAGTGACTCTCCTGGGTGGACTTTGATCAGATCGAGATAATGATTTTAATGAGAAGGGGGCTGTCATGTCTAACTGTTACCTATTTTCTTCGGTCTCTCGCAGAGGACGTCACCCCGATTCCGTCGGACAGCACCCGCAGAAAGGGCGGGCGCCGAGGCCGTCGTCTGTAAACCTGTTCTCTTCGAGTAAAAAGTCAAGTGCAGATATTTTTTGGCTCCGTGTTTTTTGTGTTTTGTTTATATATTTCGCACGGCAATTATAGTTTGTCTTGGGGGAGGTTTCTTAGGGGAAAAGTCCCTTTTTAATACAGGAAGTGTTGCTTTAGAAGACGGTAATATACTATTACTATTATTAAGTGATAGTAGGTGCCTGTATCGTGAAGCAGGGTGATATGTCAGATTTAAGGTAGTCTGGGATAAATGTAAGAGAACAAAGATAAAGTCCATTAAACTGGGGTAGCTTAAATCTGACATGTTATTTGGCTAAGCAAGAAATCTGGCTTTGTGAAACAGGCCTCAGATGTAAGGGTGTGTGTTCAAGTTCGCAGTGTGTTTTTAGGTCAGAGGGTGTGGTCTCTCTGACCTTCCCTGGCTGGCCCATCTCCTCGTCCTGAAGACATCAGGGGCTTATCCCACAAAGTTTAGCTGGATAACTTGTTGGATTTAAGAGACCCCAGTTTAAATGGCCTATATCTTTGTTCGCTTACCTTTAACTAAGCCTTACTTAAATCCAACAAGTTATCCACTAGAAACTGTAAACTGAATGGCGTTAAATAACAAAACTGTTGAAAATGCATGGGATTTAAAAAACACATTATTACTAGCGCAAGGGGACTTCATACCAGTATTTAGCAAAACTAAATCTAGGAAACTGCAACCAAGGTGGTTTACTACTGAAATAAAGAATAAAGTCAGGAGGAAAAGGGCTGTGTACCACAAATGGAAAGTAATTAATGATGTCGGAACTAAACAGGAGTATCTAAGTGTACAGGTTGAGTTGAAAAATATTAGACTTGTTAAGAGAGGTCGAAAGGAAGGTGGCATTAGATGCTAAGGATAGCATGAAAAGTTTCTTCAAAACTCCAAAAGACTTCTAAAGTCTGAAGTGACCAATCTGCAGAATGGTGAGGACCTTACAATTGAAAATGAAATCGATATAGTAAATGAGTTTAATGGTTGTTTTGCACGGGTGTTCACTGTAGAAAACACAAGTCACTTATCAACAATCATTCCTAATCCAGCTTCGTCTTTGAGCGATATAATCATGACTGAAACTGATGTGCTACAAAGCCTAGCCAAGCTAAAAATAAATGAATCACAGGGGCCTGATGACATTTTACCTATGATTTTAAAAGAGATAAGGGATATTATTTGTCGACCTCTAACTTTGCTATTCCAGAAATCCTTGTTTGCTGGTGTGGTACCTTCTGATTGGAAGCATACCAACATAACACCCATATTCAAAAAAGGAGATAGAAATGAGCCATCAAACTATAGGCCAATTAGTCTAACTGGTAAAGTTACGGAGGCTATAATCAAAGAGAAAATGGTAGATTAGCTGCATTCAAATAACATTCTGAGGGATAGCCAGCATGGATTTAGGAGAGGTAGATCCTGGTTAACAAATCTGCTGGACTTCTTTGAGGAAGCTACGTAGAGAATTGATGATAAGAAGGCCTATGATGTCATCTACTTAGATTTTCAGAAGGCCTTTGATGTTGTCCCCTGACAGGAGGCTCCTGCTTAAGATCAAAGGAACAGGGATTTTAGGAACTGTAGCAACCTGGATTGGTAACTGGTTAACAGATAGGAAGCAGCGAGTAGTTATTAGGGGCACAATGTCTAGGTGGGCCTACGTTCATAGTGGGGTACCACAGGGTTCAATTTTAGGGCCACTATTATTCCTAGTTTATATAAACGATATTGACAGCAATATATACAGTAAATTGGTCAAATTTGGAGATGACACCAAGGTGGGTGGTGTAGCAGATACTGTAACAGGAGCACAGAGGCTACAGCGGGATCTTGATGAAATTAGTGACTGGCAGATGAAGTTTAATGGGGACAAGTGCAAGGTAATCCATGTAGGGGACAGGGATAAGGCACAAGTATTTCATGGGTGCCACAGAAATAAAGGTAGCTGATTATGAGAAAGACCTTGCTGTGTATGTTGATGCTTCCATGTCCCACTCTCACCAGTGCGGGGAAGCAATTAAAAAGGCCATTAGGATATTGGTTTACATCTCCAGGTGTGTCGAGTTTAAGTCAAGGGAGGTAATGTTATGACTATACCATTCCTTGGTAAGACCCCACCTAGAATATTGTGTGCAGTTCTGGTCACCTTACCTTAAAAATGACATTGCTGCCTTAGAAAGGGTTCAACGCAGGGCTATAAAAATTATTCCTGGGCTAAATGGGGAAAGGTTAGCTGAGCTCATTCTGTTTAGCCTCGAACAAAGGAGACTGAGGGGGGACATGATCCAGGTATATAAGATTCTAACAGGTCTGGATGCTGTCCAAGTAAATAATTACTTCAATATTAGTTCAAATAAGAGAACTCGTGGCCATAGTTGGAAATTAGCGGGAGAACATTTTAAACTGGAGTTGAGAAGAAATGTCTTTTCACAGTGTAGTTAGAGTATGGAATAGAGTTCTTGTTAGTGCAGTTCAAGCTAAAGCCTTGTGTTCCTAAGGCAGCGCTAGATAGAATTTTAACATACCTGAGCTACTAGTGGAATTCTCCCAAAATGAGATTGATGGGCCGAATGGCCTCCTATCGTTTGTGAAATCTCATCATACCTGCATTAGTGACCTTAGTTCCCCCACGACTATGTGTTATCAAAGGTAATGATTTGTGCAGCTAACTGCACATGTTCCTTTGTAAAGTTCAACATTGTGTGACTTAAGAAGCACAGCTATGCACGCATTTCAAGTACAAGCCGGAGAGTATCTATTTTCAAGGATGTACAGATTCAGGTTGTAAATAAATTTTTTCAGGCAAACGTACTTCAGTTTCACTGTATTTGTCCAAAAGAGAAGTGCCTTGAAAATGGTACCATGGGGAAAAACCCAAAACATGCAGTTTGTGATAAATATTCAGCGCTGTTTCTACTATTTAGGTGAGGGGTAGGCAGGAAGGGCCAGGTGTGGCTGATCTAGAGCCGCGCCCAAGGGAAACACAGGGGTCGAACACGTTGGGTGCGGCTGGACATGACACCCCTGGTTCAGAGGCAGTTTAGGGGTCACATTTGGGCTGATGTTTTAGCCCATCGCAATCAGTTTCTGGCCTAAATGAAACCCCCCCCCAACACCCATCCATCATCTAATCCAATATCTATGGCAGTCAGGGTTGCTGGGAATTTGGGAATTTAATAAAAGCTGTGTACTTCGAGCTGATATAAGGCTGGACCCTGTGAATATAAACAGTGTCCTCTTAGCCCATGTATGATAAGAAGGTGTCTGAAAGTCAGCGTGGCGTGATTTCAGATCCCTTTAGAGGTGAAGTCCACCAGCATGTAAGCTGTCTAGGGGATTTTCTGGTTCTGCCGGTGTCTGATTTACATTTTCACCAGCGATTGTGAGCATCAGGAAATGCAGAGGCGCCTCCTGGAATGAAGTAGGAACTATTTTCAGGCTTCTTTATGTCATGAATGTCACAAGGGATGGAATATCCATCTCCCATTTATAAGGACCACTGCAAATATGTAAGATTTTATTATCAAAAAAGGTTGCCACAATGCTTAGAGATTATTTTGTAACTGGAATCACTCTGAAATAATTTGTAAAAGACAGTATTTGGGTTATCTACCATATATACCGGGGGGGGGGGATAACCTTTATGTCAGCTGTTTAAACCCAGGTGTGAGGATTCTTCGGCCAATCAGTCCTCTAATTAGTAACCTAATTAGAGAGTTGCAGCAAAAACCCACATACACGCCGGCCCACCCCTGATCTATACACTAACACAGTCGCTGCCCCTCAGCTGGTCACCTAATACACAATGAACTAATTAATTTACAATTAATCATGTATAAAGATACAGAACTTGTTTCACTGAAATACTTTCTAATCCAGGAAGAGCCGTTGTTTGGCTCATTGGCTTAGGGTGCTGTACCTGTGATCATGCTATTTTTGGCATTTTTCTATATGAATTCATTAAAAGTCAATCAGATGTGGGCTTTAGTATGTTGGAAGAGGTGTGACAGTAGCCACACAATAATATAATCATAAAATAAATTGTCATGACAAAGTTATATTTGGGTTCCATAATTGGGTTCCAATCTTTAATGCAGTTCCTGCATTTTTAGTTTGTGTGCCAGATGTAGAATTGTAAAATAATGGTTTCTATTATTTTTGTAAGTTGAGAAGGGCAGTTGGTTTTGTTTACATGCATATTTATTGAAAGTCCAATCGGCCAGGTACAGGCTAAGACTCCCTCAAGGGTTTGACTCCGTGTCAACAGGTGATGCTGATAGGGCGGACCAATAAAATAACAGGCTCGGGGGGGCGCCCCGTCGGGCTTCCCGTTTCACGCTCATTAAAGCCGAGGCAAGTCAGCGACTGCGGCAGAAGCAGCGAAAACCGAAGCGAAGGAGACGAGCCCGACGATGACTGACGAGCCGCAAAACGAGCCGCTCATTCCCGACCGCGGGGAGCAAACCGTCATCAGCATGCACAATCCCGAGAGGTAGCGCGCACATCTCCCTACCTCTTCCTTATTATTACTTATTTCTTGTTAAATAATACCAATTAATTAATATTTATTATTGCTGTTGTAAGTGCGTTAATAGATAATAGTAATAATAATAATAATAATAATAATAATAATAATAATAATAATAATAATAATAATCATAATAATAATAATGGTAATTATTATCATTGTTGTTGTTGTTGTTATCATTATAGTAGTAGTAGTTATCTGACCATAGCTTCTGAAATGTAAATGTTCAGTGCTTTTCTTTAGTATATTAGAACTATTTAAGAAATATAATATACTGCATATTATACTTCTTAAAAAGGCCAAATTCCGATATACTAATGCCCAGTGAACTTGCATGTACATGGGGAAAAAAAGGTTTGCACTAATAACTTACAAGGGAATTTTAAAGTTTCTGGGGAATTTTGTGTATACATTCTGGTGTTTTCTGTTCTGCTTTTTATTTTGAGAAGTTGATGCTTCAGAATAGACATCTGCCCGGCAACTAATGATGTTGCTCTCAGAAACTTTTATGTTTGAAAAATAAATGCAGGAATCATAATAATAATAATAATAATAATAATAATAATAATAATAATATATTAGTAGTATTATTATTATTATTAACGTATATATATATATATATATGTGTGTGTGTGTAAATGCGTAAACTTGTATTAAAACTGTATTTGCATTTTTGAAACATAATGCATATTTCTGTTCTAAAGCTTAATTACACACCCCTATAACCAAATTTCACCTCTTTGCCCCGACAGAGACGCCAACCGGAAGGCGTTCAGGGTCGCTGGCTTCACTGTGCTGGCCTGCCTCCTCATCGCCGGCCAGGCACTCACCGCTTACTTTGTCCTGAGCCAGAAGAGTAAGCTGGGTGACATCGAGCAGAGCAATGAGGCCCTGAGGAAGCAGCTCCTTCACCAGTCTGGAGGTGATGCTTTTCAGCCGCTGCTCGGGCAATGCAGCAATAAAGACCAACAGAAATTCTGAATATGAAGTCCTGATTCCAGGTGAATGTTTAAAATGGTTAGTAAGAACTTAAATTTTACTCTGCGTCTCTACATTTTCTGTTTCAGGATCTTCTGGAACCAAGGTGGTCAACGTTCCCATTCACACCATGCCCCGGATGGTGTACGATGTAGTGAACCACGACAGCGACAAAGTCAGTAGCTCACCTTTCTTCTACTACTAACCGCAGTCAGCACCTGACCACTGGGTGGCAGTATTTCAGAAAAATTAAGTGCGATCTGCACCTGACCACTGGGTGGCAGTATTTCAGGGAAAATAAGTGCGATCCGCACCTGACCACTGGGTGGCAGTATATCAGAGAAATTACGTGCGATCTGCACCTGACCACTGGGTGGCAGTATTTCAGAGATGAACAAATTGTGATGAGGTTTTGTTGCTTCTGACTGTATCTAAATTAACACAATATGTCGTCTGCATTTCAGGGCCCTACACCCATTCCCATGAAAGGTATTTCCTTGGGTTTCCACACACACAAACATGCTCAGTAATATATCACCAGGTGTGTGTGATGTTAATATCTGTTCCTTCTTCAAAGGATTCAAGTGTAAGAATGACATGCCCTCAAAGCTGCCGGGTTTCCAGCCTGTCTGTGATGAAGACGGTAATTATCGGCCTTTGCAGTGCTGGAAAGATGTCTGCTGGTGCGTTGACAGCAATGGGGAAGAAATTCCCAACTCTATGGGCTACGGGAGCACCATGTGTGGAGGAATGCAAGGTAAACTGAACCTCCAAACCATTTGTTCTAATCCCAAACCATCTACTTCTGTAGGCATTTCTGCAGATAGCAGGCAAATATTATATGATCCATCTAACATATCACTGGAAAAACAACCAAGTCTTTTCTCTTAGTGATATAGCTATACTCTTTTCCCTTTTTCTAGCTTTTTCAGGCCCACGCGAAGTAAGGGACACACCCACCATGGAAGAACTGTCTGGTGATTATTCTAGTCCTCAAAATTAAATTAAAAATTGTATTTTTTTTTTTTTGCTCAAGAGCATGAGTATTTATTACAGTGTACTCCCTTTTTTCTAGATGAGTAAAAATTGCCATGCTGTGACAGCCAGAGGTACACTGCTGTTACCTACCCTCTGCAGATAAGAAATTTATCCTGAAGCCAAAATTAATTACCTGAGATCAGCGCTTTGAGCATATTTGACGCTACCTGTAGCTTTCTAGTGGAAGACACTTTTGACATGTCCTAGAGTTCTTTAAAGAGTACTAACTTCTATGTGGTAGATTTTGTAATTAAAAACTGTCTGGAACCTCTCTGGAAACCTTTCTCTGGCGCAGCACTGCTGACTGTTTTACACGTGGCTCTCAGTTGGCTGAGGCTGACCAGGTCTGTTGTGTGGGACGGAATGGAGACTTATGGATGGCATGGAAGACTGTGCGTGTAAAAAAAACCTTGCAATGAAATAAACTTTCTAGCTTTTTCTAACAAAGCAAATGTTTCGACTGTCATTTTGCTTTTTAAAAACTTGTGTCCAATCCAGTAGATCTTTTACTCTTTAAATGTAAGGGGACAGAAAATAATATGGCTAAAACTTTTGCGGCTCATTTATTTTTTTATTCCATGGATAATGTAAGCAGGCTGGACCCAAGACAAAATAACTTATTTGAGGGCCCAACTGAGGCTGACATAAAACAAGTACTGGAAATCATTGTACCTCTTACTGCTTGGTCATCATAACACTGATGCAATTATAGGGAAGAATAATAACTGGGCAATTGCTGACAGTCTACAGTTTGAGCTTTCTGGACTTCCAGGTAGAAAATTCTCTGATTAAGTCTCCATAATCGAGGGCTGAAGCAACATCCTCCTGATTAGTCAGCACTGCAAATCCCCATAATCTCTCCAGAGACATGGCTGTTAACAAGAAGTACACAATTAGCCAGTTAGCTAGCGCCAAATGATAGCGTGACCATGCAGGTTACGTTAGCCTATAGGCTATAGTTATCATGTCCGAGATAGGATTTAGATTAATTGTAGAGCCAGTGTATATTTGGCCAAAATCACATATTCTGATGATATGTGCTGGTCTACAATCAATGGGAAATTTTTTTTAATAAGATTATTTAGCCTATCATTATCTAACCAAGTTTCCCTTTTCGGCGGGGTTCCCTAGAGGGTGGGGCCCCTTAGGGGGTGAAACAGACTAGTTGCACTGCCCTAACTACGGCTCTGAACGCAAGACATTATAAAGCAAAAGTATATAGCGAAACAAAGAACAAAATGAAAAGATTAATAACATAATGTTCTCTCATAAGTGACATACATTGCATAATGTAGAGTCACCATGAGCCTGGGGCCTGACCCATAAAACAAGGCACGCCCCAGACAGGATACAGTCCATCATGACATACACGGCACAGAAAACTGAGACACACCAATCCGCCTGAGTGTGTCCCTGAACGTGGCCACTGCACAGTCTCTGGGCTTGGAGTCAAACCTACAGGCCTTAAAGGCATGTGGACACATTGCTACCAATGCTACAGGTCTTAAAAAATCTATTTTATATTCCGTCTAGTCAGAAACGTGGTTGCCATATACCTCTAGGGCTTTGGTTTCAAATAATATTATCCTGTGGTCTTGACCTTCACTGTTTCACTACAACAGCAGCTTCTCTAGGGTGGAAGTGGCAGAAACCCATAACTGGTATTGCTACTTACAGTAAATCATGTTGTTTAAACCCAGCACTGACTGAGCACGTACTTCAAACGGAATCACTCCCCAGTGCTCCGCTCATTAGAGTTAGAAGCTTGCCGTGCGGGTGACGGGCAGCAGTGCCCGTCTGGGGGCAAGTATCGGGGTCCGAAGGGTTCAGATGCAGCTCAAGGGCTGGAGAAGATGGAAGGATGAGAATGATAGCACCCCCCCCCCCCACTAGAAGGTCAAATAAAAACTGTGAGGTCTGTGACAAGAAGCCCACTAGGTCATATCCCATCATTGTCAGACTGATTTCACAATTGGACTCTTGAGCAGGGCCATTAATTCCAGTTGCTTCAGAGGCTGGCTGACCCTGCTCAAATGTACATTGCTTTGGACAAAAGCATCTTTAAAATAGGTAAAGGTAATGATTTAATGCTAATGAATTGTTACATGCTGCTAGGGTTTTCGGTACTGTGTAGGGTTAGGTGCATGCCATAAGGGGCTGTCTGTTTCTGTTACGTGTGTGCGTAAGTGTGTCCAGGATTCGTTAGGCTCCGCCCCTCGATCCTCCCCCCTGGATTGGGGTTTGTAACATGAATGAACAGGAGAGTGGGCAAAATGAGGACTGAGAGATTGGGTGAGAACACACTGTAGAGAGCTAAATGTCTTTATGATGGCTTGTGTACACTGCTATATTAAGGTTGAGGTCAGTGCAAGCCGTGATTGTACAGAATCAGTTTCGCTGCGATTTGCTTCACAGCTGCTTTGTGTTTCGTTGTACTGTATTGGAACATTTACTCCATCTGTTAATCGCAGTGGGGCACGTTCCTGCACGGTAAACCGTGACTAAATGAAATCACTTGTTATGGTGAGCCATCGTGTTTGCAGGTAGCATGATGACATCACTGGAAATCACCAGTGCCACCCTTCTGCTCTGATTGACAGGTGTTGTTAAGGATAAAACACGATGTGTCTAGATGGGAATTAAAGCCACCTTCTCATACAAATGTGATGCTACATAAGTCATCCCTGACAAACAGGTACCTGACCTGAGATCACTTATTGTGGACATTACCATCCATCCATCCATGTTCTATTGTTCTATGGCCACTTGACCTGTGCAGGGTCGTGGGATTCGGAAGCCTATCCCAGAGGCTACAGGTGCAAGGCTCTGCTGGCCCCTGGAGGTTGGGCTCCCCCTTTGAGTCTCAAGGTTTCTTCTTAGTAGGGGGGGTTTCCTTGCCACTGTTACCTCTGGCTTGCTCACTAGGGGCTTTGGGCAGAGATAATGTAAAGTGCTTTGAAACAATATAATGCTGTGAAAATGCTCTATACAAATAAAAGTGAAAAAGGCAGAGAATAGCCCAGCAGGGGGCGGCAACCCATAATGGGGTCACACTCCATTCACACTTTCGGATAAGTTGGCAACTCCAGGTGTGTTTTTGGACTATGGAGGGAAACTGGAGCATTACACGTAAAAAGAATGCATAAAATATTTTAGATAATGCTCTTCAACTTTATATTACATGTAAAAGTGCTTACAATACAAGAACAAAGACCATACAGCAAAATCCACGCAGGTTAATACATGATGGCCATGAAAAGGCAAGAAGCAGTCCAAAGACAAGGTATAATGTGACGCGGACACGGGCGATGCCTCAGCCCCTGCTCGGAATCAGCCTGAAGATCCCTGTGAGATCCCTGCTAGATCCCTGTGAGATCCCTGCTAGATCCCTGTGAGATTCCTGCTAGATCCCTCCCACAAGCATTCTAAGCTGACGGCCCCACAGCTGACTGAGTACAAGCGTAATCTGCTGTGAGCTTCAAGTCTGGCATTCAAGGGACCTGGCTTTCGAACATCTTTATCCATTAAGCTAAGTGCTTATTTCTCATTTTGTAACAGCAAGTACAAGTCTTCCGTCTGCGTCTTAATGACCAGAGGAGCGTCAGGCCATACTGCCAAGGAGTATGAAGGAGGCAATGATTAATAATCTGAGGAGTGCTTGTGGGGGGGAGGTGGCAGCTACCACTGAATGTATGTAATGGTGATCGATTCCCCCCATCAATCTGCTGTTCCCATGGTGATGGAACCAATATCTAGGTCCTATCAGCTCTCAAAAAGAAATGCGGGAAGAGCCCCCCGCTGCCGCCGCCTACTTCCTGACCCGGTTGTGACCCCCCCCCCAGACCACACCCCCTCCACCCTAGATGGAAGCCACCAAGCAGGCCTGATTGTCCAGAAGGCTTAATCAATAATCATTAAACAGAAGGAGTCTGTAAACAAACACTGGCTCAGGACCTCCACACCATACTGACGATTAAAATCGATCTCCAGCTAAATGTAGATATGAATGCGGATGTAGATATATCCAGCAGGAGGTCGACGAAGCATACACTGCACATAGGGAAATGAGAAGTAAACAGACTATCTGGTTCTACTACTTTGCCTCGAGCATTTCCTTTGTTTTACGTGAAAAGCATTCCTGTATTATATTTTTATACTTTCATAGTGTATGGGGTTGGGGTTGTATGGGGAGGGGCAGGGGGCACAAAAAATGGAAAGGCTTTTTCCAGTCGGTGGATTTCTGCAGCATCCAGATAGAAAGGCATAGTTACGTGCTTGTCCGCATCTCTAGGATTCTGGTTTTTTTTTCCCAGCAGAGAAAATATCATTTTGGTCCTTTCTTGAGGGACTGAAAGTACTCTTTCAGGGTCCTCTCGATGTTGGGCACATCGAAATTCTGCGCGATGTACATCCCGGTGCAGGTGCCCAGTACGACGCCCAGGACGGCGGAAGACCGGAGCCTGGACACGATGTAGCCCGCCACGAAGCCCTTGAGGAACGGCGACTCCAACAGACTGCCACCCTGTCACGCCACAGATAATCCAGCAGGGGGCATGGTGGTTAAGTACATCGTGGCTCCAATGTCATAATGTTGTACCCTCAAAGAAAAATCTTTAATAATTATAAGTAGGTAAATAGGTGAGGTACTTTAGAAAAGGAATCAAAGGCAATAATAATAATAATAATAATAATAATAATGAGACATCCTCTAGTGCTGTAAGAGAAACACCGGCTACCTATCACAGCAGATAACTGACCTGTGGGATTCCTGCCTGCACCTCATTCTCCACCTTCTTCTGAATGTCTTCCAGCTGGTCCTTCAGCGAGGCGAGATCCTTCAGCTTCGTCAGAGGATCCTAGCAGCGGACACAGAAGTGCCGAGGAGAGATTTAGCCATCTTGTCAGACAAACTAGCAAACAGAAAAAAAAGAGTTACTGCATGTCACCCGGATGAGCGCAAACGGAGCCATTTCGCCGGTGTGAGAGTTTCAGAAAGAGCGCAGCGGACATCCACCGACTTCTAAGGGGATCCATAGACGTTCCGGTTCGGTTCGCAGACCCGACACGCTATTTGGATCGTAGGTGCCGCATTGAGGAACGAAACCAAGCGACAAAGCAGCAGCTCGTGGAAAATGCCCGTTTCCGTCCATTGATATAATACGGCTTGTTGACTGTAAGAAACACTTCAGTCAATCCGCCAGAAAATAAATAGATCATGCCGCTTATTCACTGCGCAAAGGAAGCAAACCGAAAGATCCACAGAAGTCGTATTTCGCATCCGGTTATTATCGGTCTCGCCGCATTAAAAAGCGCATTAGGCTAAAACACCCCGGTCCGGTCCGCAAAGTTTGCTCAGTCTCCACCGCTGGGGATCGGAACTGCATAAAGGCGCAGGCACAGTGAAAATGCGATCAATATCACCTCTGATGGCCGGAGAGACCTTTAAACATACAGATAATAGGGGGAACATTGACCTTGTCGTTCGCCATGTTTATTCCTGAGTCCGGGTGTGAGCGTCGCCTTGCGCCGGCAGAGCTGCGCTCCACAGCGGCCTCTGGCTGGCGATTCCGCGGCGGCACCGGCGGGCACGGGTCCGCTGTCCCTTTCGGTTTATTAAATCAAATGCAAACGTCAGGGTCCAAGGTTAACCTATTTTTAATGACAATAATAATAATATAAATAATAAATGTACATTTTAAAAATTAAAAATATAAAATTCGTATTATTCTTATTAAATACTGTACAGTTACCATTGTAACCTCTGCACTGGATAAGCGGTTAGGTAATATTTTTGATACACACAATATTTTAAGAGGGTTTTTTATATTTTAAAATCTCTTTAAGAGGAGATTGGAAGAAATTGGGCAGAGGTGAGAAAGAGGTGAGAAGGCCTCCATTAAGTCCATAAGAATATTATTCTCGGTTTTCTGAGTCTAAATCTATTTGAAATTAATAATCCGCTAAGGACATGATTAAAATCTAATCACTAAACGGTCAGACCACATGTGAAATTAAAGGTGGGAGTGTAGGAGACATGAACTCTGTAGTGAATTTGTTTTTTAACTCCTCTCCAGCCGTTCACATTCAGCATCAAAATGACAGTTGCTTAAGCAGGTAAGTCAAGTGATCATTACTGCTGCACTTAGGGGGACTTGTAATCTATCTCTGTTCATGCTGATGAGCTTGCATAAGGCTGGAAAATACTGTACAGTGCACAGGCTGGTTGGTCTAGGCAGAAGATGGAAGGGATACATCGATCCTCAAACTGGTACTTTCGCGGCTCAGCAGTGAATGGCCATATAAAACAGAGGAAAAACCCGATGTGCAAATGATGGTTAAATGTCAGCACTCCACAAGCAACACTTTGATGTATTGAGACTAAGACATTCTGTAATTACAGCTCAAAATGACAACATCCTGGTTAAATGATAAAAGTGTTGGCTAGAGTAACCAAGCAGTTACCAAAGAAATCTTAAAAAAATATGCTAAGTAATTTCTCTGTCCTAGATAGCACACTTTATTAGCAAAATAATTTATTAAATGAAGAATTCTTTTTAATGTTAATACGTTTCCTGTTGGATTCATTTCTGTGTGGTCCTTAAAATCTGTTCTTCTCACCTGATAACACCCAGCAAGTATTAAGTTTAGTATCACTCAATTTTTTTCTACATTTACTATAAATATGCCATATCTTTGGTATTTATACCAGAATATGCATGAAGCATTCCTTAATATGTGTGCTACATACCCTCTATGCCCGACTATAGTATTGCCTTATTTAAAAAAAGACGCATCCAATGATCCCGGAAGAAAACGCGCGAGCCGGCTCCCTGTTGCCATGGCAACACCCCTGGGGTATCGTGAGAATGCCGCAGACCGAGACTGATGGTCGGAGGGATCCGAGGACCAAAGGCGGACCGGCTGGAGGTGGGGAGCCGCTGCTGGGCTGCCCCTGCCGTTCACTGCCACCACACCGCTTCATGCATGAAGTTCGTGCTTAAAGGAGGCTGTGTGCAGAAATCCCCGATTCTATTCAGCTTTACCGTAAATCAGCTAACAAGGGCTCAAAATTACACAATGCTACTGAATAAAATAAAAACTATCGTTTATAAATATAGTCAGTCGACAATTTTCCCCACAAGATCTTTATGTATTTTAAAACAGTTTTCATTGAAAAATAGCCTCTTATATTAGATGATGGATCAGACGTGGAATTCACATTCCCAGTTACTTTAAATAATTATATAGTATTTGAACATTTATCTGTTTTAAGGAAAACGTTTTAAAACTTGGAATGCACTGGGTCCTGGTGTAGCTCATGATTTGGAATGACTAGGAGTGTTAAAACCGGTGAAACCTAAGTCCTGGCATATCACATATGGGAGCAGACATCCATCCCGGCGTGATAGCACTGCGTAGGCTGAGACGTGAGGCTCCCCTGGCAGGAAAGACCGCATTTGTCCTCACTTGTCCCGGCGGCTTGATTGATTGAGCCCTGTCTGTTCTTTCCAGTGGCACTTGCCCATGCCGCTAATCTCACAATCAGCCCTCAGACAGAGAGCAACACAAAGAAATCCCCATTAAAACAAACCCTCTGCTGTTCAATAAACGGCTGTTGATTCTGCGCGTCTGCCTTGCAACAGAATTCTCATGCGTAATGGATAGTGCTTGTATGTAAGCGTCCATGCAATTGGACATTGGCTGTGTGTGTGTGTGTGTGGGGGGGGGGGGGGGGGGTAGTACAAAGAAAACCTAACAACAACAAGGACACCGGGAGGACAAAAGGGGTAAACAGTGGGGTGGG
>JAODKN010000048.1:2367101-2390136 GCA_026774425.1 Petrocephalus zakoni | reverse complement strand
CCCCCCCCCCCCCCCGCCGCCCCCCGCCCCCCGGGGGGGCGGATCAACAACGCTGTCTGCTCGACTCTTTCATCCCAGGGAGCTGAATTCCTCCATCCCTCCTGTGAGCAGAACTGCCGTCCAGATAAGGCAAGGCTCTCAGGCGAGCGTCGGAGCTCCACATCCTCGCCGAAGGGCCTCGCTTGCTCTCCGTCCCGTCGGAGCAGACATGGCACGCTATTGCCTGTGTCTTCCTGTGGTCCTGTACCACATCTAACAGCGGCAGTCAAAAGAGCGGCGCATTCAGATGGGGCGTCTGCAGACGATGAAGCTCCCGCTGACTCTCCCTTATTGCCTTCCTCTGCAAGTCCGGACGGGAGCCCAGATGTAAAGTTTTGTCTTGAGTGTAAAAGGGAGGGAATTCCGGGCAGATCTCTTGGCAGGCCGGGCCCGTTTCCCGCCCTCTCCGGCTTTCTTCTGGACTCGGCTGTCCGCTGTGAAGCATGCAGACACACATACACACTAGCGCGCGGAAGAATGGAGCTGGGAGGAGCCTGAAGTGGGTGTGAAAGTGCCAGGAAGGCGGGGGGCGGGAGCTTCAGGGCTGCTGTGGCCACTAGTTTAATTTGCTTCATTTAAAAACACTTAAAAGGCTCTCCCCTCCAAAAAGACGTCTACTTTCCTCCATAAAACATGTCAAGTCGATTAAACCTTCAGACTCCTGTTATCCCAGAGAGCCCCTGCCCATTGCCAATCTCCAGACTGGATCATGGTGGTCCTGAAGCTGAAACTGGAGACCAGCATGTGGCCGAAATGGAAATGGATGCGGGGGCTTGCTGAAGGAAGAGGCTCCCTAACAGCATACCTTTAACATGCTTGTCTGACCCTGGCCCCCAGCACAGGAGCCTAAAACCCTTCTTTTATTTTAGACAATATGCCTAATAATCCTTCCGAGAATGACCGGCCCATTCCTTCTTTTACCTTCCTTTAGCCCCTAGGCTGCCTGTTCTGTTACACGTCGCTCTTCAGCCTAAGAGGGAACTGATCAGATGACAGAATCCAGTTATGGCCTCTATGATAAAAATGACACTCCGAGCAGAGCAAAGGGATTAGAGAAACATAATGCTGAGATGCATGTGGGTTTTTTTTTTATAATTAACAATGCATTTATTTAATGTGTTGCCTGGTTGTGTCTACAATTTGTGAGCCGTTTTCCCCTGTGATTGCACATGTAGTTAGTAAGAAAGAGTCCATCAGCCCTGAAGGGTTGACTTTCCAGTTGTGTTTATTTACAATACTTCCCCTCTGAGATCAATAAAGTTTTTCTCATGATTCTTTCAATCGCTGTACCTATAATGTCCTGGCAAAATACACATCCCCGGAAGCCCGAATATGCCGACCTAACCCATCATTTCTCCCAGATAACACTATTCTGCAATTAAATTACTAGTTCTCCCTCCAGAGAACATCAGAACGAAATAGATTATAGTAGATTACATGAAGCGGGGCTTCAGGGACATAAACACCAGGCAGTATGGCTGTTTCCATACTAGAAGTAGTTTTACTTACAATATATATGGAATTTCTGCTTTAACGACACGAAAGCCGATGGCAGAACGTGGGGAGTAGAGTGACCTTAGAGTCGATTCTGGATCCATAATCATAAGAGGAAGATGCAAATGCTGGCACAGAGCTGCAAGGCTGTGTCAGTCCTTTTCCTGGGGTGGACGGGCGGAAATGGGGGGGGGCACTTTCATACATTTGGGCAAAAGGGGCAGCTGCTCAGGCACTCAACCCCCTCACCCCCTCCCAAACTCCTCAGCTAATCTACAATGAATGTAAATGAAGAATTGACGAGTAGTCTAACAACGTAAAAAGGCGGCGATTAGGAGTCCTTGTTTAGTATTCGGACAGCCAGAGGGTGGGAGCTTGCGCTGAGTCTTTCGGGGGTTGGCCAAGATAGTTGGGACATGATTTAATCTAAAGAAGGCCACCCCTAATGGCCAAATAAGGAAGGAGGAAATGAGGAACTGGGCAACTGGCGGCGTTTTCCTGTAAGCCGTAGGAAGTGGTCCGACTGACCTTCAAGCAAAGCAATCAGCATCTTATGTAGCTACCATCCCAAACGTACCAGGGAATTAACCCCCTTCAGATGGCGGGAGCCGTGCATTTCTCAGGACTTCTGAGCACGTTTCTCGCAGCTAGATATACCTGCGAGATATCAAATATAAGAAATGTCACATGTAGCACCAACACTGCCTATTAGCGCAATATTTTCTTTATTATGCTGCCTCATATTTATTGTGAGACGACATCACACGGAGGGGGATACCTATATCAGACCATGTTAACTGAACACCAATTTCTTGTAATTTTTATACTGTTTACATTTATATTCTTTACACTCCTTTTATATTCAATATTATATTACTTATTAATATTCTGTTCTCTGTTTATATTGTTTATTTTATATTCTGTTAATCTTTTTTGTATTTTTATTCATCCTGACTTTCAGTGACCATTCATTCATTAATTCATTTATATTTAAGTACCACCATGGCAATTAAGCAGGAATGATCCTCAATGCTTGTTTAAAACTTTTTATATATTTTTATAATTTCTTATATCTGCTTGACTTTCAGTCAGCTGTTAATTTGTGGCTGTAGTGTTAAAGAAGAAAAGGAAGACATAATCATGCGAGGCCAGCGTCTGGGAAAAACGCCGCAGGCTATGCTCAGGCAGCTCTGTGGCATTTTAACAATCTGTTCATTTTTTTCCCCGTTTTTGGCTGAAGCTGAGAATAAGCCCTCGGCCTAAATCCGACTTCACAACAAGAGGCTTTCCCAGCGCATTGGCCTGGATGGACGTGAGAGGCTCCGAGGGAGAGAGAGATGTGGTCTATGGGCCCCTGATAAGTATGGGTGACTGCAGCACCAGCTTGCCAAAACACACTAAGGCCTACCAAGTCCCTCTGAGAACTCGGTACCCAACAAAAACATCTCATATCACTGGGTGCAGTGATATTTTAGTGGCTTGTGAAGCCCAAGTGGCCAACATGCTCACGACAGCCATTACTCTGCCAAAACCCCAACAACATTTACCATCCTGGTACCCTACTGACAAGGTGCAAGAAGAGTTTTGTTCCTGTATTAATGCTATACAGGTGGCACTTTGTTCATGTTTGGCTCAAGCTGCCTGGGAGAGCAAACAAAACCCCTGCTTCTAACTATATTAAAACTTCACCTAAGAATTTTACTTGCAATCCTAGACTTTGATTTTGTATTTCATTAGTCCCTGGCAGGTTTTTGTCTTTAGATGACACACCTCATTCAGATCTTTCAAAAAAAACACCCAACAGCCACTTTAAAAATCTGTTCCACTTCCCTGGGTAAGAGCTAAAGCTATGTACCTTTAGTAATAAGGTTGGCTGAAACAGGAAAAGGCTGGCCCCAAAGATAAATAACGTAAATAGCTTGATAGATTGACTGCAGGTGTGGGTGATTACAGATTGCAACTGCCTGGAGGTAGGTGTGGCCATGGAGAATTACCTCACCTGTGGCAGGTAATTTGCGAAAGGGATCCCGGACCGGATGGGACAAAGTGAAACAGCTGTGCTTTACAAAAGCTCAATGCGTACGGCTAAAATCTCACGGAAATATAAGAGTTTGTCAACAGGACTTCTAGTGTAAAAGTACATGTGAATTACTTTCTTTGACACAGCACAAGGGTTTGCAAGACCTTTAAAATATTGCCAGCAATTACAGTTATACATAATCTTCATTATAATCATATACATCTCTATAGTACAGAGATGTATATGATTATAATATATAATCATATACATAAAAGCACATCCAATGACCTTCAATATCACTCTTCTAGAATTGGGTGCAGTGATATTTATTAGTGTAAACACAAATATTTAATTAATCTTAACATAACAAAAAATTACTGTGATGGACTGGCATCTTGTTCAGTGAGGCATTGATACAGGGGCCCATCAACCCAGACGATTTGACTAAAAGTCTTTTTTCTAAATGCTAAAGCTGTAATGTTTGCCTGGAATGAAACATGCCAGCTGTCTGTATGCTAGAGAAAACAAAAATGGGGTCAACAATGTCATTCCAGAAGCATCAGGACCTGCCGTGGTTTGCCTTATAAAAGCACAGTTACATTGTGCTTCATACTGCCCCCTAGAGTTATAACTAGTGATCTGCATTTACAACAATATTTGGCCCAAAATAAAGTTTAATTTGCAAAGCATAAAATGAAAAAAGGTCATAAGTAAAGTCACAAGTTAAACGTTGTATTTCCAGGGTGTTTTTTGAAAACATTTTTACTGACAGTGTGTTACGTAAATGTGTTATTCGAATACTTCAGGGTGGTTCAGGTTTAGAAGATTTCTGTGCTTTTTATATCTGGGGTGATGCCATTCCTCTTCAGGAAACAAATATGATTGCACAACTTAACCAGAAAGCTTTAAAGGAGAAGTGCAGGGTGGTCAACACTACACAAGGGCCATAAATAGCATCCCCGGGAAAGCAGAATGATAACTTTTTGCCTGAGGATAGCATTTATGCAAAGCCATGGACCATTTCACAGCATCAGGTGCTGCAATGAGTAATACTGACCCCAATTCAATGAATATCTCTAAAACACAACATTTTTGAAGTCAGTTTATTTCTCAAGGATAGTTACATCTTAAGTCTCATTCTCAAGTCTACAGTTTACAAAAACAAAATGTTTTACACTAAAAACTAATGCAACCAGTATAGGCAAAAAAGTTAAGCTATTTTATGACTCTAGATTGTTAGATTGTTAGATAGATAGATAGATAGATAGATAATAGACAGACAGCCTGATGTGACATTGATTCTAAGAGGAAAAAAATGAAAGGTAGTAAGAACATTCTGGAAAAAAGAAAACGGCGTGAGAAGCGAAGGCCGCTAGAGCAGTTCGGCAGCACCTCGTAAAAGGTCATGTTTCACACAGCAAAGATTGTTGAAGGCTATTTTATAACAGACAGCATATTGTCTCATTATGAGATTCTTGCCCATTTATTGTTAGTTGTTACAACAAGTACACTATGGCCCAGATATCTGGCATCCGTTATTTATTTGTTAACAGGTATGTTTAAAATGGGCTAAACATCCAAATGTGTTGATGGGAGTCTCAAATCATAAATACTGTATACGAAAGCTGTCAGCCCAAAGCAAGTAAGACTGGAAGTTCATGCACATAGAAATGTAATGCTGATGTTTTGCCTTTAGAGAGAATATCACACACATACTACATGCTACACAGAGCAGAATATGGCTGTATATAAACAAAGCAGCCTAAATTTTTGGCTACATATCACAAGACAGCACTGTGGTCTGAGGATAAGGTCTAATAGGACGATGGGTTCCTGATGCCCAACCCCATACCTAGATTTAGTTTTCTTGTATCTTTTCTCACATCCCAAAATGGGCGACTTTTGTTTTCCACCCAGTTTGTTATCTCCACTCTCATACCTTCCTCACCCTATACCTAACCCTATACCTAACCCTATACCTTCCTCACCCTATACCTAACCCTATACCTTCCTGCCACCTCTGCATCACATAACTCAAGTGTCTCATGCTTCAAGTCTTTGATTTCATATCATTGTAACAAAGAACAAACAGAAAACAACAATGGCAGTAAAACACTTCCATATTACAGCAGGATAGACATTAAAATAACAAATGGCAGTGAATTTAATGTTGTGCAATAGAGCCTTTTGGTCTTTTTGGAAACTGTCTGAAAGCTTGAACATGTAACAGTCATAATCAAGTGACCAGCGACCGGCTTGTGTAAGAGATGGTGTTTTTTTCCTTTTTCAGTCCAAGTTTGAGCATCTCTACGAAATGCAGCATGTTTTGAATTAATCGTGGGCTGAGGCAAAGGGGGTCACCTTGACGTTATTGATGAACAGAGACGCCCAGGCTGATGACACACCAGGGAGGCGGAACTTTCAGCAGAACTGGTAGTTGTTGGCTGTCATGAGAGGCTGATCTTCATGTGGAAGGTTACGTGATGGGTCATGGGGATCCATGCAGCACTCTGGATAGTCACCTGACGTAGGCTGCTGGCCCAGCATGGCGCTCCGATCATTACGGTAGATTGGCTGTGGAGGGAGATGACTGCTTAGGATACCAGCCTGCTCTTAGCAAAACGACAGTATCAAAATAATACTTAAGAAGCTATAGACATAAAGGATATATCTGTTTCTTTATTCTGTATGTGAATAAATGTGCTTGCCTGCAGTGTCTGGTCATAGAGCAGCTTCTCGATTAGCTGGACGATGTTATGAAAAGTAGGTCGACTGTCGGGGTCCATGTTCCAGCACATTTTTATGATTGTATATCTGAGGGAGAGACCCGTTTGATATAGCCTTAAAACATGCTCTGTCTTGAGGTCTCCTTAATCCACCTTTCAATTGTCTATAGAAGAGGCTGTCATGTAAATGCCCTACTTCTTTAACCCCCACAACTCAAACGTAGCTCATTACATCCTAAGCGGACATAGTACAAAGCTGTGTAACTTACATCTCCTGAGGGGCAAACTCTGGCTGGGTCATCTGGTAACCGTCTCTAATCTTCTCATAGAATTTGGTGTCTACTGGAATTCCCGGATATGGGTTGTTACCTGAAAAAACAGAGTCATTGATAATACACATACTCTCTATAACATTTATAATCTTATAACCAGTGGTGGGCACAGCTATCCGAAAAGTTAGCTTCAGTCCGCTAACTCCAAAGTTTAATTCGATAACACTAAAATAATAAACCACTAGAAAATGTTGTGGAAGTCAATGTGAATTACTAACCACTAGCTTTTATTATATGAATGTAGCTTTGGTTTGGTTTTTGGCTCCAAAACCCTTAAAAACATACCTGGAGAACTAAACTTTTTACCCTAATTAACACTGAAGTCCCATCTTTCAGACTAGAGCGATTACCAAGAGATATTTCGATATTCTTTCCCAGTTGGGTATTGTTGGATTCTGAGTCTCCAGAATAAATCTCTATTGAAATTTTCTTTCTATTATTTTCCATTTCTCAGATATAGGTGTTTTTGTCAGAGAAGCCCTATTTCACAACTTGCCTATGCTGATATTTTGCCCTCAGTGAAGTCGCTTGGGGACTACAAACACAGTGCCATTTATCGGGAATTAGGATTGGGGGGGTCAGTCTATCTGGCAGCCAACAGCGTGTCACATAGACTATTGCAACATGCTCACAACAGGCAGGAACAGATATGTGTGATTTTAGGGTTTACAAATGTTTTTGGCCTCTAAACTTCATTCATTTTACCTGCGAAAAATGTTGGCTGAAATACAGTTAGCGGCACTAAATTTAGCGAAAGCTACTTTCAAAGTTAGCATAAATGCTAATCCGCTAACAGAAAAAATTTGCTTCGCTAATTAGCAGTTAGCAGATTAGCGGAACCCTGCACACCACTGTTTATAATCTACATGGGGAGGCTCGGTCAGTTAAGACTCTGTGATACAATAAAAAAAATATATATATATATTTCAGTGCGTCATTAATTATATACTAGGGGTGTAACAATGCACCGCAGCACCAAATTTTAGAAATTGCTTACATTAAATTTTGTTTTATTCAGTCTTCAAAATGTAATATAATTCTGAGTTTTAAAAATATGTGTTGCGGATGCAAGTGAACAAAACCGTGAACAAAAAGTCTGTTCTAGTTGACTCTCATTAGCCGTCTCACCCAGTGAGAATATCTCCCACAGCAGGACGCCATAGGACCAGACATCACTTTGCATGGTATACACGCAGTCAAAGATGCTCTCTGGCGCCATCCACTTAACGGGCAGGCGGGCCTGTGCAAAGGCGCAGCAGCAAATTATATTATAATACACAATACATACAGTACATTCAAATGGAATTTCATACAATAGCTAGCATATTTCTCCTATTCTACCACAGCTTAGTGCTGACTGTTAAAAATTAAACGTTAATATGAATGTTTACTGCTATAAAGAATTATAAGAATAATATGTCAGAAAGTCGCAAGAATTTTTCAGCTAAATTAAATTAAATGTGGTTATTCAGAATGCACTTATTATTCCACACCAGCAAGTACTGATATAAGGAGACCTAATGATTGGGAAAGTTGCCTGAGGTAATACTATGTGGCTATTTGAAGTGCTTCTGATTGCTTTCACACTCTTGTAACACAGTTCATGATCTGCAATATCTTTGTGCCAAGAGGTGTATGAGAAACACTGTAACACAAGCAGGCTGTATTACATACGTATGAAGATACAATATGAAGTGAGTAATATCAAGAGGATGTAAAATGAGTTTTGCGAAGGCCAGCAGATGACAGAAATGTTTAGTAACTCATAAATGCATAAAAAATATGTACAGTGCTTGCTTTGAGGACACCAATCATGTTTATGGCAGCCTCTCACGTGATATCTCGGAGTGACCTTTGGATCTTATCTTTTTCATATCTTTCTGCTTCGCCTTCGCTCACCAAGGGGACCAAGAGGTTTTACATGGTTTTTCCAGACAGCGGGGGACCTGTGTCCCTAACCCCCTGCAATGTGGAAGGGACATTTCTCTCGACTGAACTGTTTGCTTACGTTTCCTTTGACAACGTAATTGGAGTCATTCATAATGTCCCGGGCCAGGCCGAAGTCGCAGATCTTAGCCACTCTGGAACCTGTCAGGAGCACGTTCCTTGCGGCTACGTCTCTGTGGATGCACTGTGAGGATTAGGCAGGAAGCAGTGGCCATTTTGATTAGATTACAGAGTGATCGACAGACACAGCTCTCAATGTATAGAATTACTGTTACATCGTTTGCAAAAATAACTCCTTCATCGGAGATTAACAGAATGCACAGATGAGGTTTGGGCGACTTTAGTACATTTTTCGATGAAAGGAATTCCAGCCCTTGGGCCACCTGGTAGGAGATCCTCAACAGATCATCCATGTCCAGCGGCCAGCTGTCTATCTCTTCATCCTCACATGAGGAACCTGGAAGAGCCACAAGGGAATGAGACTCTGCTGCCAGAATTATATCCCTCACACCATGGGAAGATGCAGCTGAGCTCTACTGTGTTTTTAAGGTATCAAGAAGCAATTTACCTTGAGAAGATCCTGTTGACATCAGTTCCGGCCTCTGATTATAAGCAGAACGTATGGAGCAGATTCCGCTGTCACTGATGTGATATGACAGGGAAAAGGTACCTATTTGATTAAATGCCACTTGGATGACTCACATAAGATATATTAAGCCTGTTCTGTGACATCCATCTTCTGCAAACATTTGTCCTATTCTGGGTCGCAGGGGGTCTGGAACCTCCTGGAGGCTACATGTATAAGGCAGGGGACACGCACCCACTTTTACTCACACATATACACCTACAAGCAACTTGGTAACTCCAATTAGCCTCAGCATTGTGTTGTTTTTGTTGTTGTTGTTGGATTAAACCCCATAACAACACGCGGAGAACATGCAAACTCCAGACACATGGAGCCATGGTGGAGACTCAGACCCAGCTCCCATAGGTGTGAGAGAGCAGTGCTAACAGCCACACCACCGTGTGGCCTCCATCTGCGACATATTTACATTTCACATTTCCAAGGTATAATAAACAATAGTCTTTTTCTTCTCTATCAGCACCACAACAGTTAAAATGAAGCCCATCAGACTGAGTACTATTGACTGCGTGACGGTCTCCCCACCTCTGGGTTGATATCCTCTTAGGGTACATGTTCTTGTAGTCCCGGACGTCCTCTTGCAAGCTCAGGACAAAATTCAGGAAGGTGTCAGCCTTGTTTCGTAGGAAGTTCTGAAGGTCTCCGTGACAGCAGTACTCAGTGATAACCAGTATCGGGCCTAATTGCAAAAAGAGTGTTAGCAAGTGTGTGTATTGTGAAAGGAGACTGTAATGGTGAAGTTCACTGTTTTCTTACAGCAATTCCAGCAATATGGATGCAATATTTATACTTATATTGGCAAACAGAATGTCTCAGAACTCGGGCAAGCTTAGTATCAAAGAAACAATTTGCATAGCTTTCTGTGTAACCCCTTGGGTTGAATATAGACAAATCCTCAAAATTCACATATTAATTAACATGTTATAAATACATTGCCTTTTGGATGTAACATCAAATGGACCTTTGCATGGAATTACCAAACAAAATAATTTCATGTTAAGTCAATGTCACGATTGCTAGTTCCAATTAATTCAATTCAAATCATTTACATAGTGCATTTTCATAATACTACATTCTCTCAAAGGGCACTAAATTATCCCTGCCCAAAGCCCCTAATGGGCAAGCCAGAGGCGACAGTGGCGAGGGAAAATCCCCTAGGAGGAAGAAACCTTGGGAGGAACCAGACAGTGTAGCAGAAGAATAAAGTTGTTGTTCGTAATTGTATTTGCCTTTTAAATTACTTGTTAGTATTAGTTTTTTGAGGGCTGAGGCATACTCCACTGTTTGATAGACATTTGATTGGCAAATGTACATAAAATGTAAGCCTTTTCATTGAATGGAAAGCTTTCTGTCTGGGCTACCTCCATGGGTACAGGCTCCCAGCAGGTTGACGATGTACTCGTGCTTTCCCAGATGGCTTAAGATCTTCAGCTCAGACATCAGAGCTTCCTTCTCGTCAGAGCGAGCGCTCGCTGCAGGGGACACGTCCTCGTTATCCATGGGAGTGACGCAAACACCATTCAGCCTTAACACTGCACCTCCATGTGTAGCAGAGACTCACATTTGAGCATCTTAACCGCAACCCGCACAATGGTATCCTCCTTCCCCAGGCCGTAAGCAGTCGCCTCCACCACCTTCCCAAATGCTCCTGCACCCAAGACTTTCCCTGGAACGAAGACAGACCAGGCCAAGACTTCACAAGACATCATCTTCATACAGCCACTATAATTTGCTATAATGTACAATGAAGTAACAAACTCTTGCTTTATGCATTAATTAACCACTAACTAAGTGTTAGTTATGTACTGATCCCATGTTTGTTCATCATTTATCAGTCATGACAGTTCATGTATTTCATGTATTTACTATATTTGTTCCTGATTTGTATTTGAGTAGTTACTAAGTTACTTGTGCCCCCTCAAGTAACCATTTTGCTATTTCACTTTATCTCAGTTTTTAAAAGTAATTTTATGCATCAGCATGTACTACCATCTACACTTCTGATGTTTTAAGAATTACTTAAAAAAAGCTTGTCAAAGGGTTGTGATGGTCTCAGCACATTCGTATTTCAGTGACATAAGAAGGAATCCTACCTAGTTCCAACTTGTCCCGAGGAAACTCTAAATGGTCATTATATGGAAGCTGGGTAGGATCAATAAAGCTCGTGCTATCACAGGCCTCGATAATCTTCCATCGGATTTCATATCTGGGTTTCTGGAGATCAAAACATGAATGCCACATTGACCCTGGACGTGCGGAATTCTGAATTTCTTAGCAGCACAAATGCAACAGTAGTAAATTACAGTTGGGAGATGGAGATGAAACGGTAGAAGGTCTCTCTTACCTGTTTATACTTATAGAACAAGATTATCAGCAGCAACAGGAAGAAACTGGCCAACCCAACTGTTCCCGATA
This sequence comes from Petrocephalus zakoni, assembly GCA_026774425.1. NCBI lineage: Eukaryota > Metazoa > Chordata > Actinopteri > Osteoglossiformes > Mormyridae > Petrocephalus > Petrocephalus zakoni. Next base: position 2,378,520 of record JAODKN010000048.1, on the reverse strand, counting down.
GGATGGGTATGAACATCTTAGACCAGGCTTTACAGGAAGACATGAGATATAAAAACAGATGTCTCAGTTAGCATGGCAGGCTACCTGCACAGTTCTGAGTGTCCAGCTGATTCTAGTTCAGTGTTAGTGCCAGAACAGGGGCCGCGGGTGGGGAGCACTGGTGTTACTGGGGTGCCATAAGTGGGGGGGGGCAGCACCTGTGCCCAAGCTACTACCACTGATTCTAACCCTAACCCACCCCTTTAACGATTGCGGAGATTTATAATCATATCAGGCATAATATTAGTAAATTGTTATATAACGTCTACACTAATATATAACTCTATGTTGCCAGGTCGCATTAGGGTTTTAAGTGGAATCTAACCTGTGTTTGGAAATGGGCCGTCCATGGTGAACATGTCGCTGCTTTCTCCAACCACGTTAGAGGCCACACACTCAAAGGTCATCTTCTGGGAGAGCTCACTCAAACTGAGCATGCTCCTGGCTTCCAATGGCCCATAGTCCTTTCTCCGCACCATCACCGTCTGTGTGGACGACGGCTCCACGGGCTTCGTATCATTCTGACAGCTCCTGCAGGGCCACCAGAAGTTCGCATGAAGTCCACTTGCAGCGAGGCCAAACATGCAGAAGCAACTTGGTTGTACCGGTACGGTTAATCCCTGGTACGTACGAATTTCTAATGCCTGGGCACTGGTACCAGACCAGTTTAGGTGCTGGGTATCCAGAGGAAATGCAGGTCAGGGTGCTGTTGTACCTTCTCACACGCGTAACTGGCCTTTCTGCCAAGAACAGACCATCAGAGGTATAGTCAGATGTACAGTCACCTGGAAGCCAGGCTATTTGACACAAGACAGGATATGCTACCAGTAACATTCATGTTAAATGTTATTTTACAAGCATCTCATGAATGAGACCCATTATATGTATTGTTATCATTGTGTTGTTGATGTTATACATTTTTAAATTGCATTTGTGTTTATGTGTAGCTCCATGGGAAATGGTCTTTCAATGTACCATGTACTTGCACATGAATGTGGTGCCAATAAATCACTCTGGAGCCTTGAGTCTAGTTTGGTAGTTAGCTATAACACACACAGCTTACTTAGCAAGCTGAGCTTTTGAAGAAATATGGTTCACACTGCAGCTAATGTCGTTAACTTCATTCTAAAGATGTCCTTCGATGAAAGAGGGCAGAATTTGCATCAGTTTAATATAAAGAGTCACAGGTGCAGGGTGCTCGACTGGTTGGCTGGAACCAAATCCTGATCTGGGTTTTTACTTTCTGGACTATTCCTGCGTATCATCATCACCCTGGGCTGAAAAAAAGCTGGGAATGATGCGGGTCCCTAATGAAGCCTGCTGCGGTGATAGGTAACAGGGACAGACTTACGGTAGATCTTAATGGTGAAGGTGAGTGACTGGGTGACGTGGGAGTTCATGGCGTAGAGGCTGTACTGGCCTTGCTCGTCGGCAGTCATTCTCCGCAGCACCAAGGCTTCCTCTGATCTGCAATGATGACATGAATCTCTAGGGGGGCAATACTGTGTCACAAGCTGAAGGGAACAACAAAGATTTCTTTTTCATTTTTTATACAATGCAAATTATTTCCTATATTTCTTTCTAGGAACGTTTATTTTTGGTTTCACACAGAAAAATCAAGATTTTCTCTTTAAAACTTTAGTTCCCTGAACTAAAAAAGACAAGATCAGGCCTCCCTAAGATCCCATTTGGGTGGATGAAAATAAATTAATTTCTATTACGAAGGCTACCTGGTCATAATCTGCTTCTCACAGGAGATGTTGCGGGGCCCTGGCGCGGTCCAGAAGCACTTCTCTGTGGGGGGGTATGCGTGGATTGCCACCCTCAACTGCACGTCCTCCCCCTCAGTCACTGTCAACACTGTGCTATTCAGAGTTTGCTCTGAACGCAGGACAGAGGACAACTGGACGTATGGCTTTTCTGCAGTGGGAATCAGACAAACCGCAGTCTTTACTTTAGGAGCACTTTAACCCGCTTATATCAGTTACCACACACAGCGCCGACACTGGAGAAGCAGTGGCCCTTCTCCGCCAATGGCAGCATGGGAGAAGCAGTGCCCTTCTCCGCCAATAGCACTGGAGAAGCAGTGCCCTTCTCCGCCAATGACAGCACTGGAGAAGCAGTGGCCTTCTCCGCCAATGACAGCACTGGAGAAGCAGTGGCCCTTCTCCGCCAATGGCAGCATGGGAGAAGCAGTGCCCTTCTCCACCAATGACAGCACTGGAGAAGCAGTGGCCCTTCTCCGCCAATGGCAGCATGGGAGAAGCAGTGCCCTTCTCCGCCAATGAGCAGGCTGACCAGCAGTACCGTGAGTACGACCATGTGGAGCAGGCTGAGATGTGGAGACTGGGTGTGGTGGTTGGTCGGATGGGGGATTAACATGTCCCAGCATGCCTTGCAAGCTATGGTTAGTAGTCCCTTGTAGTGTGTTATGTAACACCTTTGCAATAACACAAAACACCGTTTGTGTACGGTGTCCGTTTGGGAGCCAGAGACTACAATTGCAATTAATAGCAAAATGGAAAGAACAGAACAGTCAGTAAAAAAAAAATGACAATAAAAAGAAAATGTCTGTGTGGACGATATATGCAGGAATGTTAAACATTCCAAGCAGCACTTTTGTCATGAAACCAGTAAATTTGCATAATTTTTTACAGATTTATGCCAGCGTCCAAACTTTCTCTGAGTGTGTATATATATACACACACACACATATGTACAGTAAAAATCTGAGTGTCAGAAATAAGTCGATATTGAGAGCGTACTCGAAGCCTGTATCTACTCACCTACAACCTGAAGGAACGCAGTGGACTGAGCACTTCCAACTTTGTTGGTGGCTCTACAGGTGAAGTTCCCTGTGTCAGACATGGATACTGCTGTAATGTTCAGGACTGCGTTGACTCTTGTTCCCTCACCATTCAAGTCGACTTCACGCGTTTCCGTTACCTGAAAATATCACAACATTATGCCCAGATAAGCATCTATGAGACATAAAAAGCTGTGGATTAATAACCACAGGAGTTAAGAGTCTTTTCAGCATTTGTATCTCATGCTAGACATTTCAGTTTGGGTTTGTGATTCAGGGGCACTCACAGTTTTGAAGCTGTGATCCCATCTGACAAGGTAGCGGGAGTCCGGATTGCGCGTGCAGCACGTGATCTGCAGACTTTCTCCAACGATGCGCACATACTGATCCATCCCCAGGGATACGCTTGGCGGGGCTCGTATCACTATAAGAAATATGCACGTATCATGTTTTACTAGGGTACACTATCTGTGGCAATGGTTTGGTCGCACATTCTGGGACACAGATGGACAGAGAACTGTTGCTCACTTGGAAAGACTTCAAGCGAGAACGTCCTGGAGAAGCCCTCGATCCCGTCAAGCTGCGCAGTGCAAACATAGTCCGCGCTGTGGCTGGGGTGAAGGTTCAGGATTTCGATGCCTCTGCTGGGGTCAGCGATGTAAGTCATGCCTGGAGGGGCGGAACTGCCGTTCTGCATACGGAGCGAGAAACCAGTAGCCCCGGGGGCCTTCAGTGGGCACTCCAAAAGGCAGCTCTCCTCCTCCTTCTTGTCCAATCTCACTGGATCGCCCGGGTCAAAAAGATGGTTTGGATCTACAAAGACAGGAAGGAGCTATTAGTTAAACTTTTACGTTAACTATTTTTCGCAAATAGCCATATCTTGGTGTCATTTACAATGAATTTACGATGAAATCCACGATTTAATGTCAAAGGCATCATTTTAAAAGAATATTTTAATTAGTAAAGGTTGATTGACAGCGTTTTATGTAAATTGAGCACACGCAGGCCTTATATAGTTTAAAGTTAACGCTACACAGAGCGAATGTCTCGGCGAAATAAATTGTGCGGCGTAAGCAAGACAGTGGATGCCATTTTGCAATGGAGAGGGTTTTTTTTTTATATTTCTCTCGAAACTGCGGAATCAGATGAAAAGGAGACGAACCGTATGACCCCGATCTTCTGGCCGGAAACATCTCCCCATATAGCAGCGTGCAGAAGCATGAACTGATCTGGCATGGCATCACCACTCTAAGGAACTGCCCCCACACAAGCAGTGCGTCTGGCTAGTGGTAGCCTGGCTAGATGTTTGATAACAACGTAGGTCTGTTTCAATATTAATGATGCTATACTCATATTTGACATATGCAAGTGTCAATGGGATATCCCAAGTTTGGGATTTATAGTATCGTTAGTGAAAGAAAAGTTAGAATGGGCATAATATATATAGTATATAATACTATCATAATATTAAATATTGCCTTTAATGCATAAGAAAACTCCATCTTTGTTCATATTCATTTGCTTTATTTTTATTACTTTATTACTGAAAACTGTGATAACAGTTATAGTTTATAGAGGTAACATATGGGAATTATATAAGAAATGCATGGAATGTTAGCTGCCAGGAATATAATTTCAGCTAAATAAGACAGGGGTAGAGTAATTAAAGCAGTCAGAAAACAATCATGACATGATTCCCAATAATATATATATATATATGTTTTTTTAGGTTTTTTTTTGTTTTTGCATCAACAGCCAACGTGCCAGAAGATTACTCTGTGCAGCGTTTAACGTTATACGGAAAGACAGGTTTAACGTCTAGAGGGCGTGTTCTGTAGCTGGGGGGTAGCTTGTCTCATGCCGCAGGCCGGGCTTGTTTTTCAGCGGGTGGCCGCTTGCCCAAGTCTTGCAGCTGGGTCGCGATCCGAGACACCTGCTGCAGCAGGGCCTGGTGGTTCTCCAGCAGGAGGCTCTGGTGCCGGGCCAGATTCTGAAGGTTCATCAGCTGCTGGCCAGCCTGGTCCTTCATGGCGCGCAGGATTTTGATGACCTCGGCCTGGCCGCTGGTGGACTCCCGCTGCCCTACGATCAGCTCGGAGAGCTTGTCCACCAGCGCGTCTGTACTGCAGCACGCGTGCGGCACGTTCACCAGAGGCTGCGGCTCGTCTTTCGAGTTACCGGCTTGGGCGTCGGGAAGGTCAGACGACGGCTCTGGTGCCGCCAGGTCCGCTTCCTCAACTTTATCATTAGCTAGAAAGGGTGTAAACACACAGTTACTCTGCAATAAGTCCAGCGCACTCCCCTCACTCTCTATAAAGCAACGTAAAGCAAATATTCTTTGTATTCATTAGTCGTTTATGTATTATCATCATGCAACCAAGTTTGATAACAATTACTACGTTACTCTCCATCGCTAAACAGTAAATGAGATTGTTTAAAAGGTCTTTGTTTTTCTTCCCCAGGAATCTTGTGCATTTTGGATCTACAAGAAAAGGAGAGTATATATTGAAAATAGTGTATTGATTTTTAATGAAATGTCAATGTTTATCAGCAACTGGATTAACACAGGGGAATTATCCACTTACTTGAAATTCTAGCAGGTGACGTAATATGCAAAATGATCCCTTCGCCGAAATAAACGTTTCTTCTTGTTCAGTCTGCGGCGAGGTACTTTCCTCAGAAGCCTAAATAATAAGATTGACCCCGAGGCTTCTCAAGCACCGTTTATGTGGAAGCATTGCATGCTGGGAATGGCACCGCGGAACGAGTAAAGGCCGCGAGCGAAGAGGTCAGCGGCGAGTTTTGAGCTGGGAAAACGGGAAGCGAAAGCACCTGATCTGAGACCTGTAAAGTGAGTGTTTGAGTCAGGGGGCCCAGCCGCCCATGGCTCCAGGAAACACATTGAGCTTCCAGTACTAACTAAAGCTTGATGGCAGAGGGGCCCTCAGCGTCTGTTTCCCACTTCCTGCTACAGTTCTGCTTTCACTGAGGAAGGGTGCCCAGGAGTGACGCTGCCCTGGCCGTGATGTGCCTCCTTATCGCTAAATCGATACCACACGCTACAAATACGATGGGGAAAAAAACGGCAGGGAAAAAAGGGGGAAGAGCCCGATTTCTATAGGCATTATTTAAGGAAATGCGATATATTAAATGACAACAACATTTTCAAATTTAATTTATTTATCGTCACCTTCATCTTAAGCTATCCTACTGAAATGTTATTATACAACATAAATCTGAGTAAATCGAAGTTGTGATATGTCTGGGGGAGATGGAAGCCTCCTCGTACTTGTTGTAGTCTTATTTTCACCTGCATCTTTTTTCATTTAACCGGTGGCTTGATGATGTGGGGGAATTGTACGTCCATCCCACTCTTTTTCACCATTTGAAGATAAATTTCTGGTTATGGAGAGTTTAATTTACAGCTGTTAATGACAGGTAGAAGTGCACCCATAAATTTTTGAAAATTATAGCCACAAACATGTAAATTATAGTGAGACCCCTGCGCCACCCTGATTTACGCCCACATGAGGCTGCTCTCTGTAATTGTATGGAATACCTCAGGACAGAGGCATTTCAAAGAGGAATACAAAGATGCAATGAAAGACAAGACTGCACATCTAGCGGAGAAGAGTGTCATAAGAATTATTTATCTGATTTGAAGAATTTGCCGGTCCGACTTTGGTTTTGCGAAACTTACGTCAAGTCATTTTAATTCAGCTTCGTCAGTTTCCTATTTACTCTTATCACGTTTACAAGATTTTTGCAATGTAGCAATGTGTGTCTCCATACTCCATTATGATTGGCATGGTCATTGCGATGAAGAAGCAAATGGATCGTAGACCGACATGTCACCTTACCTTGGACTGCACAGTGCAGCAGGCCCATGATTAACACAGTGTAGAACATCCTGGTGGCAGGAACAGCGTGTGAAGTGGCGACCTTCTCTGGCTGCGTGCTGAAATGGAACTGAGGATCACAATGTGTCACTACTCAGCTTTGTTCCACCTAAACTTCTCCTTTTGCTTGCAGCTAACCACAATTACCAGGCAGTGCAGGACCACCAAGAAGCATCAAGATGAAACACCTTAAAGAAGTGCTGTTATATTATGGAGTATATTTATGTGGCTTCACACCCAGACAGACGCCACAAAGATGGATCCCTTAGAGGTTATGAATGAATTTCCCAAACAATATTCCTCAGAAGACATTAACATATTTTAATTACTAGGTTGCATTTATGGGAAGGCCGGAATGCTTTAAAAATCCATTCTAGATACACAATTTTTAATAAAAAAAAATTATATACATACAGTACTGACATACAGTACTGTGTAAAATGATGTTTAAATGATCTCCATGTTGGTGTAAATCTATTATGTCTCTCAAAGTATGCTTAGCCATTTCAAAACCTCTCCTAAAGTCACCCCGATATCTGCAACAATCAAATAATACAGCCATGTAGTGAAGGTGATTAGTCATCATTGTCGACGCACCACAGCACGCAACAATAAAATGTGTCCTCTGCATTTAACCCATGTAACATAGCAGGGGGCAGCTATGTGAGTGCCTGGGGAACAGTGCTTGGGGACAGAACCTTGCTCAGGGAACCTCAGCAGTAATTGCGGGTCGGGGACTCGAACTGGCAATCTTTCGACTACACAGTTGCATCCCTAACCACTACACCACCCGCCTGCCCTGGTACGTTCAGCCTCAAGTGCTAGTGGGACCTGTTTTGGCTGATCGATGCCTCATCAAGTTACTTAACCAAATTAACTAATACATTTAGCTGGTGGTGAACTTTAAGGAATACTTGGAATTGTTGGGCTGCCATAAGCAGGGAAAAGTCAGGACCATTTGAAGGGGCCCTAAAAAATTCGAAGTGTACTTAGGTTGCTCTGGGTTGGGGGCCCAATAAGGTCTGCTTTCATGGGGCCCAGAATCTCTGGCAGTGCCCCTGGGAACTGAAGTAGTGCTTTTTTATTTTTATGAGCAAATATACAATTAATACCCAAATAAATAGCTTTAAACATTTCCTTTGACTGCCTAAGACAGTACATTATAGTGTCAATAGATAATGTGGTCAATTACAGGAGTAGTCAGAATAAACATCTAAAACACTACTAGGTCCAGTGTCTCAGCTGTCCTGTGACGATCGCCTCCCATTCAGCTTGAATCTATCCTAAGGCCCTGTCCACATTTCTCACTGTATAAATCCGTAACCACTGTCATCAAGCAGGATTTGGCACAGTAGCTAATTTCAGAAGAGGCTTCCAGCCATTAAAAAGCCCATTTCCAGTTAGTTGTGGAAAAAGAAGTCAGCCAGCTTTGGGATAACCTGCTCCAGGTGAGGCAGGTGAGTATAAATCATTGGCATGCCTTAAACATCCAAGCATTGATTCACTGTAGAGCTGTAAAGACTCTAAGAGCAAGTGGGTGCTTTGGAGAAAGCGCAAGGCATTCACATGTACCCGTGTTGTGCTGGGGGCACTGGGGACATATGGATCAATGTGAGAACATCTGGGAATGTCACACTGGTTAACAATGTCATGGTGACAGGTATGTTATGGTGACAGGTATGTCATGGTGACAGACAGGGAAGCAGAACAAACTCTACATATATCACAGTCGTATTTATTTCATGCACAGATAAATAGAGTTACAATACTTTAAATCAGAAAATGGACACCTTCAACTTTCAAGCTCTATTTGTCTCCAGAGACTACAGGGGGTATTAATACCTGCAAAACAGTGAACAATAGACAGTAAAAATAGAGAGCAGTATATGAGCAGTTACAGAAGAATGCACCACGAAAATGTTGTGCAGTAAGAAAGTGTCGGAGGGTGACTCGTTAGCTATGGGATTCCTCACCCAGGATACGAGCAGCCTGAGGGTAGAGCCTTTTCCCAGTTTTTTTTTGTTTTTTTCCTTTCAAATCGTAATGAACTCTCCTGTTTCCCCACTGTTTCCTGGTTACATTTGTATATAATACTGTACTCCAATGCTTATATAGGTTACTGAAGACCTATAAATGGTAAGCCGAAGACGCCACAAGGACGAGGGATCTGAGCCTCTTGGGACTGAGAGATAGTCTCTGAGCAGAGGTCTTGACCTTGGACACTCATTAGGATTTTTTTCTGTGTTACACTACAGACTGCATGGAAACCGTCTTTCTTCTTGGTTAAAGGCTCTGGCAAATCATTTCTATTGTTCTTTTTTGATAATTTGAAAAATCTGCCTCTGTCTGCCTGTGAATAATTATCATTCCTGCCATGTCTTGGCAAATTAGGAATTCATTTTCATTGTGCTAAAAGGTACGCTTTGAGAGGGAGGAGGTCATATGTTTATTGTTGAGTTTGTTTTTTTGGCCTGGGGTCTGTGGTGGATCCAGGAACGCAACATCGTCCTTGCACAGTGAATGAATAACAGCCGTCGTGATTCTCTCATCTGAACATGATCAGTGTTCGGCCTTGCACTGGCATCACACGTAGGTGTGTCATGGTAGTGTGCTCAGGCTACAGCGGGGCCTGGGGGCTTGGAGTTCATCTGGCCAGACGGGCCGTTTGCCGCCGTCAGCCGGTGTGTTCCCGTTGCGACACCCCCGAAGCATAGCGCGGAGACTTTCTCAAGTCTCTCTAGTTTCTCTTCCCACCAGTGATTACAAAACTGACAGACCTGCCAGAGAAGCATTTGCCATATCGACCGGATTCCAGAACGATGCACAGGACAAAAAAAAACAGAAAGAAATTCACTAAGGAAGAAAACAAGTCGGATCGCTGAGTGGGCTTTACTTTAATCTGCAACTTCACCTTCTGTAAAAGTAACTTCCTTCTTTAGAGGCCCGGCAGAAGGTCTTGCTGATGGACGTTGTGTTACTGAGGGCCTTGTGAGTAGCACAGCAAACATTATTGATCCTGTGAACTAAAAATAATTTGAAATAATGGCAACTGGACAGTTACATTCACAGGCCTTTCTTCATTTCCACACTAGCTTTGTGCACTAAATTGTACCTATAATAGCATATATTTGAAGCTCTCATCTACAGTGCATTATAGTAATCTTCATATTGTCTTACATAACATCTATCATGCATTATAATGGTTGATATAAGAGTTAATAAAGCATTACAGCAGATTCTATTGACAGTCATAAGGCATTATAGTGTTTATTATAATATTTCATAAGCTCCAGTGAAGCTCTCTTCTATAATACTTTATAGTTGACTTCCATCTACTAAATAAATCAATGTAAATGTAGATAAATGTTCAGATTTGCCAAAATAATTTAAAGTTAAAGGCCAAGATGTGCGCTTGTAAATGCAAAAGCTGAATATTAAAATCAAAGTTAAAATTCCAATTCTAGCAATGGTTGCTGTAGATCAAAACAAGCACAGAGTAATGACCTGCCTTAGGCATTGTGTTCATGTTACGGCCTGGCGATGCGCATGTGTGCTGCGGTTGGACCATTGTCTTTCTCCCTTCCAGCCTGCAGATGCGGGCGATTGTGACAGGAGGCGCCGATGTTGTACATCCTGTCCATACCGCCTGCGGCTACTCCAGAACCTTACTGGCTTTTCATGCTGCTGCTCCAGAACCTTACCGGCTTTTCATGTTGCTGCTCCAGAATCTTACCGGCTTTTCATGCTGCTGCTGCAGAACCTTACCGGCTTTTCATGCTGCTGCTGCAGAACCTTACCGGCTTTTCATGCTGCTGCTGTAGAACCTTACCGGCTTTTCATGCAGCTGCTGCAGAACCGTACCGGCTTTTCATGCGGCTGCTGCAGAACCTTACCGGCTTTTCATGCTGCACGCTATGTTTCGTTATCTGGCTGCAGGCTTCTTATTGTTTTCCATCTCGCCACTGGGTAAGCTGCAGCTTTTCTTTTTTGTCAAAAGTCAGGTTGCAATGTGAATCCTAGTACAAGACATACTTACCATATAAGCTGAAGCTGTAACATGGTTACGCCCATAATTTGCACAATTACTACAGCATTTTATTCAAACTTGATTTACAATACAAAACCAACATGGTATTCCCAACAAGTGGTAAACTTGGAATTACGATGTGCTGTGAACAAGCCACACTTCTCAAGGTTTGGAAATGCCCTAGAGGTTTGGAATTCCTGCTTCTCTAGTTCCATTTCCTACACATAATTTTATTATAAAAGTTAGTATTTGCATAGCCAGGAAAAAGGTTGGTGTGATGGGGGGGGTTACAGGAACTGTGTATTTTGGAAACTGAGAGTGGTGACATTTCAAAACCATATAAAAATAAAAGGGAAGAGTAAATATTAGAGTAAAAGTTGTAGACTCTTCTGCTTACTCAAAAGATCTGTAATAAATAGAAAATAAATTGTAAACAAATCCCTGACATCAAAACAAAACCGTCAAATGAAGAACCGCTTTACTGTATCGACTATCGACTTTACAACAAAATTCCACTTAGAGACCTGCACAGAGGTACAAATAATTGCCATAGATACTTAAGAAATTACCCCTGGCCCACCGTGACCCTGTAATTGATAAATGGTTGGAAGATTGTAAGATGGCTGGATTTATATGCATTATAAGTGT
>JAODKN010000048.1:2282664-2298424 GCA_026774425.1 Petrocephalus zakoni | reverse complement strand
TGTTTTTCTGTGCTGGGGTGGTTTCTACGAATTGTAAAACTTAAAATTTAAATAAAAATTTTTAACATTTATGTTCAATTTTTATAAAAAAAAAAATGCAAAAACGGCCCCCCCCCCCCCCCCCCGCAGTATACAGTATATTGTACAGCGCAGCAGTTACATTCTGCACCCATTGCACAATTTTATTAGACAAGGCAAATCTTAAAAATTCAAATGAAAGGCTGTTAGAAGAGGAGACAGCCGTTCTGTGGGAAGCAGAGACAGACGTTAGCAGTTTCCCTGAAAGGGAGTCCCCGGCTGGGCTTGTGAGGGTGGAAACGGGCCGCTCCCCTACCTTCACGCCGTCTGCTTTCTTGTTAACCCCGCTCTTTCCTCCTGAGCACAAGATAAGGAGAAAGAGAGAGACAGCAATGAAGAAGGGCACAAAAGCCCCGAAAAGCAGGGGGAAGTACATGGCGGCAGGTCACAGGACGTCGAGGAGAGAAGCCTGATTAATAAACAAAGTCCGTCATCTCCGAGGAGGATTCCAAGCTCCCTCGTGCTTTTTGCCGTTCACTGTCTTTCACGGCCTCATGCCGGGTCGTATGGCATAATCTTTAAAACTAACGGCCTGCCAGGAAAACTATTGTTCTTCAGGGAAAGAAATTATCGAGCAAATTCCTCCAAACGTCCAAAACAGCTCTTTAAATACATTTCCTGGGCTAATTGTCCGGCGTTGCGCAGGAGCTCCTTCGAGATCAGCAGAAGAGGCCCGTCTTCAGTAAATAGCCACTCAGGGCATCATGTTCAGGCCTTCTTGCCACTGCGACGTTTTTGTCACTACTTCCTGTTGAATAGCCCTTCTCGCTCGCTCTTCCCACTGTGAAGTAATCGTTTCTTTCATATCCACTATGGACCAGGAACCTGGTCTTTTGGCCTTTTATTTTTATCAGCACTTTGCTAATTTTAGCCTTCTTGGGTCAGGTTACATGGAAACCATGAATGGGGTGAGGTGGGGTGTGCGATGGGGTAGGGGGGTTGGGGGGCCGGCTGTTTGCGGCCCCCGCGTTTACTCTGGGATGAGAGATTGTGCACAGCTAGGGTGTTAGGGTAGAGGGGAAGAGAGAGAGTGCAGGCCGCAGCACCCGAGCCATCATGTCATTAATGGAGGTAATACTCTAGTTAGGGGGCCTAAGATTGAAATAAATATCATCAGCGTGAGTCACCGCTGTCCGTTGTGAGTGACGCGGCTGTAAATCTCTCAGACATCCCCCTCGCTTGCCCGGGTGAAGAGGCATTAAGACGCAGTGGAGAGCTGAATAGAGGCAAGAGTTTAGAGGTGCTACCATGGTCATGAGCTCCCGGAACAGACCCAGACGTCCGGACGGACGCTTAGTAGCTGGAGCAGGGACTTCTATTCTGGACTGTAAGAAATTCAAGCCACACACCTGACCCCCCCCCACCCCACGGCTATATGCAAAGCCACGCGCTTGAAAATTGAACCCTGCGGTTTGGACTGGGGGAGGGGTGGGAATCGACACCATTACCCAGGATGGAAAGACTCCAAGGCTGGGGGGGGAGGGGGGGGGCTGATGGGCCAGCCAGCAGCTGAGGCGTCATGATGTCACTGGGTGCAGGCCCTACTTGATGTCAGCGAAGTGATGAGCTCAAGCATTGGGGTGAAGTTACACAAGTGTAGCAGAAGCTAGCCTCTGCAAAATAAATGCGGTCAGCCTGCATATTACCATTGCGCCTGGAAAAAAATAATATATATATATATATATATATATGTATGTATATAAAGTGATCATAAAGATCATGTTTGTTTAAAAAAAACACAATTAGCACCTCATTAGGCATGACATGAATGTTGTGGGAGTAATCGGGCAAATACAGAAAGAGGATAAAAAGGGGGCGAGGTTACAAAAACAGGGAACGCTTACAACACGATCCGCGGCCGATAACCACGAACACAATAGGCTGCTAATCATCACCGCGGCATTACAGAATAAACACGTGTGATGTGTAAATGGTCCCCTAATGGAAGCACCAGCCTCCACAGTCTTTGCATGACTCTCACCATTCATGGCTGATCTGGATGATGGATGCATATGAAGTTGAGGAAACTTTGCTAAAAGCTAGTTATTCAGGAGAATCTTTGGGATGGGCCCTGCGCAGATCAATGGCTTCAGCCGGTGCCGGTTTACTATCTATAACAGAGCCAGCTGGACTGTGGAGGCAGAGGACATAGTACATCAGCTATTTCTCAGTTTAAATTGTGAGAAAAGTATGTCTGTAGTGCCCCAGGAGCTGGGGGTTGAGGGCCTTGCTTATGAGGATGTGGATATGTGACTACGCAGTCAAGGCTGGAGCTTGAACCCTGGCTGAGAGCAGAGAGGTTTAGCATGCTGAGCCACATCCTGTCCTCCAAGAGTACCCAGCGTAGTAGTAATAAGTAATATTATGTAAACAAAAACAAAGCACAAATTAGCCATCCTAAACAGTCAACAGTATATGACTGACCCAAGATGGCTGCCGGTGACTTATGGTCTACACATCCCTCCTGACCGATATATTGTGCCGGCATCTCTGCATCTCTCTGCTTTCCTCTCCCCATGCAGCATCCATGCAGCGGTGTGAAACCGCATGGCCAATGCGCCTGCCGCAGCAGATGGCTAGGCCGCAGTAAGTAGGATGCAGTGACAGGCTGCCTGAACGTACCTTCGTCAAGGAACAATCTAAACCGGGATAAAGAGCTTCTTCAAACAGATGGTCGACACACAATTAAGTCAGCCGCTCATTGCGGAGGCACCGGGAAGCGTTTTAGGGTGAATATTACGCCGATTGTTTTCTTTTGGCGAGCTCTATAGAAGGGCTCATTTACGGGAAGCCATTCTTTTTATGCTTGTTGATTCTTCTTAATTGGGGCTGATTCTCTCCGTCGAGAGGAATTCTAAAGAGGCGCTCTTGTTGTTCGCTCTCATGCTGGTGAATCAGAACAAAGAGGTCTGTGAGGGTTTCTCCGTGGAATAGCTACATGCTTGGGGAGTGTTGCGGCGCACAGCCGGGAACATCTGGAAACCCTCGACTCTGTCTTCCAGAATCTTCCGTCGCTCCATAAGCTGCGGGCCGTGCTTCACGCTGAGTCTCACATATGACACTTTAGTGACTTTATTCGGTCCCGTGGTGTCTAGCAGAGGACGTGCGGGAGGGACATCACAGCTGACATTCCGACGGAAGACTATGTTTTTCCCTAGACTTACCGGAAAAATTCCGTGTTGCCAGCATGGTGGTAAGAATAGCGCCCTGGAACAAAGCAGACGATGACAGCATATGTTACAAGCAGGAAAAGTGTGAAGCAAATTAACGCGAGTAGCGGGTATTTCATTTTGGTGATGTTTTTAGGAATTATGTGCAGAAACTTACAAGCACATGGGTCTGTCACACAGGTTAGCAGTGTCAAGAACAGTAGTTTTATACTATTTTATTATTTTATTTTTTACTTGGTGAGCTACCAGCTGATGCTGGTTTAAGACATGGGCTGGATCCGTTTGAACCAGTGAGGTTTATAACGTTAGCTGTGGGAACCTCAACTCTCGAGTCCAGGGTGAAAGACAACTTGTATCTGCTCAAGTCAACAAAAAGTTGGAAGACAAAAATGTGGTCTATGGCAAATCTGAGAAAATACAAGTTATTACACCAAAGAGGAATCATTTATGCATGCAGTGTAACTATAATTAGTGTAAATGACACCAATTAGTAATCTTATACTGTCTTATGTGTAAGACACGGCATGATGGGATCGAGTCGCAACCACAGCTTTGTATGTGCCGTTTATGTGGCCTCCTCATGTTCTGCTGGTATATATAGATAAATATATATTTTAGTCAAAAGTAACACAATCCTTAAGGTGCATGTGGACAAACAGCACATCAATACAGGTTCCCCAGGTTAAGAATGTCCAGCTTACAGACAGCTCATACTTACGAACAGGCTGCCATGATACTATAGTAAAAGTATGAGTTAAATACCATGGTTTTATCAATGCACACACTACTTTCGAACACTTGTGAAAAAACAGCTTCAGCGGTTTGTCGGCTCAAGATACAGTAGAGTGCAGTATGTTGTTACTTTTATTTTTCCCATATTATTGCTGTATAATAATTATTTTTAACTCTCGTATTAACTACAAATTCAGCTTGGGGACAGACTTAGGGAGCGTATGTCATTCACGAGCTGGGGACTCCCTGTATCACCAATTCTGGCCTTAGGCATTCTGTCCCGTGCACGGTCAGCATGAGTCTGCTTTCTAGCTCTGCTCCAACAAAACCTCGGTCACCTCCCCATGCTATGCTACACTCCAGCCTCTAGTACCTTCAGCTTCCTCCTGGCATTGAACTTCTTCAGGCACTCCACGGTCTCCTGCCTGTGCATGCAGGATGCGACTGTAGACCGGTGCTGGGGAGAGGCGTAGACAAGGGCAGTTAGCGGGGTTCCTCCTCTCAGCTTTGGGGCCCACTTCGCCGTCCTGGAAGAGTGACACTATCCGGCCCTCGTGGGCAGCGGGACCAGGCCACACTCACTGAGATCCAGGGGTGCTTCAGGGCTTCAGTGGCCGTGATACGCTTGGAGGGGTTGATGGTCAGCATTTTGTTGATGAGATCCTTCGCTTCAGGTGTGACAGTGTCCCACTCGGGAGACGGGAACTAAGATGTTGGAGAGAGCATGAGATGAGAGTCAACAGCGAAAAAGTAAAGAACACACAATACCTTTCTATGATTCAAAAGAACGTAATTCTTTTTCTACAATACATACCTTGAGAGTATCCACTAACTTTGATATTGGATATTCCGACTGCCTTCATTGCATAGTCAGACCAGAATCCTATCTTTACAGCTGTACTTTGAGCAGTATTTTATTGTCGAGGATATGTCCACTCGATGACACCAGTGTTGGCCACCCCCACATGTACAGATTCGGTGCATTGTGTCACTCCTCTGTGGCATCTCAGTAGCCCACAGGCACAGACCCATAAACTGAGAAATGAGTGAAACTGAAAATTTTGCTGTGGTCTCTTTTTTCAGAGCTGTAGTACAAACCTTATGTACGTCATATAGCCTAACTGGAAATTTGGATTGGTGATCTTATTAACCGTGTTCCTGTGGAGATACATATTTAATTGAAAAAGGTGGAATTGTAGTAACGCATTACTTAGTAACGCATTACTGCCAACACTGACGGCCCAACACTGATAGGCCAACACTGATAGCCCATGAGGGTATTCTTGGATTGCAGTGTCCTTTAAACAGGAGGTGCTTTCTGTCTGAAATGCGCATCAGCAGCCATTCTCCCATGGACTGGCCTACACCATTTAGGTAGCAAGCCTGTGTCCCTCAGCACCACTCTGACTGCCATCACAAGAGAACAGAGACGAGTGACTCACATCATAGGCCCCGGCCTTGATCTGCTGATAAAGTCGGTGCTGGTCCTCATCCCAGAAGGGAGGATAGCCAACCAGGAGGATGTATAAGATGACACCTATAAGCAGAGACAAGTTTATATACAACAGAGATCCACTAGTTACTATTGCTGGAATTTCTACTAAATAGATGTTAATTTGTGAAGCTGGGGACAGAATCTACGAAGGTATAACATCCGTGTTATGCGTTAAAACATTTTAGACTAAAAGAACTGAAGATCAGGCTCTCATGTACTCTGAAAATCTTAAGAAGGTGAGTGGATGACTATTTCATGAAACCTCTCTCCAGCCAACTTGCTCGGTGGCTGCTGTCAGTGTTGTCTTGATCACTGGAGTATCTGTCTCAACCGTCTTGCCTCTGACTCTTGCGTTGGATTTTCAGATTCCATCAAGACATCTTATGATGGGGCCGCCTCCACAGGTGGTTTGGAAACCCCATCTCGAGCAGAAGGTACGAGCACACCCCTTGCCAGAATGCTACCACGTCCTGCCGGTGCGCGGTTCAAACACAGGGTCCATACCCAGCGTGTCAACGGGTGTCATCATCCTCTGGCTTCCATCATATTATATGACAAAAACCTCCAAATACAAGAATTCTGACGTGTTATCCCAAAGCAAGGCTACAGATCCCCCCCAGAAACAAGGCACATTGACGGGGAAAACACATGTCCTGTTTTTAGGAAGGTTGGCTGTCAAAGAAATCAGCGATGAGCCGCCAACACACTTACACCCACGGGTACGCCCACGGGCTCTGCGCTTCTAAATCATCTTCCTGCAGCATCATGCCCCTGGGGCTTCCAAAACGTACGTGCTGATAATCACAGAATCACGTAACGCAGGTCACAGAGCCGCATTTTTCATTAGCCCGCAGCGTCCATGGAAATATCGTAATAGCTACTGCTACACCTTCTACTTTTCGTCTCATTTTTCAAAAAGTTGGTCAGAGACCGGGGAGCCAGGACTCTTCTGACTTCTCGCTCATGCATTTTTTCTTGGCCAATTAGGGAGTGCTTAATTGTCCCAAGGGTGTCTTAAGGCGCTGCATCAAACTCGATCCTCATGGCTTCAGTTAGCTTTCCCTTCCTTGCGTGGGAGTTTTATCCGCCGTTAGATCATGGAGGTGCGGGGAGGGGCAGGTTATAAGGGCTAAAACATACACATTCTTTTACCCACCCACTCAAAAAAACTCAGCTGAGGTGAAACGGAACTGTCTGGAACAAGCCACTGCATTCGAGTGCCTTCCTGAAACTCTGGTCCAGTACAAATTCACAGAATGTTCCTACATCATCTAATATCACTCTGTTGCAACTCTACATTTGATTACATATCCTTTGCTTGTCTACTTTAATTGCTAATCTACTTAATTCCACCTTTACCTGGGCAACAGAAGTGTGAGTCTATTTCTGACTATAACCTTTACCTGTCCATTGATAGAGTTGAAATAAACCCTGATCGAGAGGTTAAAATTTCCTGGACAAACCACTTTAAATGCACACCAAATATAGAATTGCCTCCTTGTCTGTTGAGTCTGGTCTGTTATCTTTCTATTGCATAAAACAATAGTTTAAAGAGCACAGCTGGTTCCAAAGCTGAGTTTCAGTCTGAGGTATGTTATCCACCAACACTGTGCTAGGAAGTAATTAGGAGTCATTCTGGGAGGGTCTGTCATCTTCGCTAGGTACTGCACAAGCAAAACAAAAAGGCTGACAAGAGCCTGCAGGTTGCCATTTGCTAGCAAGAAGCACGGCCACTCTTACCATGGTAAGCTCCTGCAGATGGTACTGCAGGAAGGTAAATCACCTGCACAAGGATGTTATTAGTGGAGCCTGCCTTCACCTCACCCGCGGCCGAGAGAGGATCGAAAATGACTGACTCATGAGAAAAAATAAGCAAATAGCTACAGAGAAAACAGCGCACTCTCCATGAAATGCAAACCTTTGTCTGATGTTGCATGACCGCTTACTCTGGCAGCCATGTAGCTATTGAATTGCATTGAATTTTTTAATTGAATTGCATTTTCCATAAAGAGAATTTTTACGTTAATCAGAGTTTTAGAGAGTTTTGCACAGTGCCTTGGGTTAGCTAGGACACGGATGTCAAAACAAGTTAATCCAAAGAATAAGAAGCAGTTTTCAAAAAGATGATGGTAAACAAGGCGATGTTTCTGTCATGAAAGCACAGCGGGATGCCTGGACAGAGGATGTTCTCACTCACCACAGGCCCAGAGATCCACAGCTTTGCCATAAGGATCCTTCCTTAGGACCTCGGGGGACAGGTACCCAGGGGTGCCGGCAAATCCTGCGTGTGCAAACATTTACATCACAGCCATGAGCAATTCATTCAAAACGTGTATGGGGGAGGCTTTGGATAATGACCCACAATTCACTGCCTGGATTGTTTGCCTCTATTGCTGAGCACCGCATACCACAAATCACTTTTGCTACTATGAAGTGATGCTGATACACCGTTAAGAGGCTAGATCGCTTGTTTTGCATAAATCGACATTCATCCCTTTCGAGCAAAAACAGCTCAGAGATCAATCTCACTGTCTGGCTGTACATTTTTCTGACTGCCTTGGTAATTTCTTAGAACAGCCTTGTTTTTTAGGATTACTGCATTAGACATTGTCTAAACCTTGTATCCTTACATCTTTATTCAAACTATTTCACCATCAAATTTTATATATAACCACAATAGTATAAGCAGTACTGTATAGTAAGCATTATGCTCAAATGAGCTATAATGTTCCGGAAAATGAGTTTCAATGAACAGCACTTACAGCAACAGGAATCTCATCCCATTGAATGAACTTATTTCAATAATTGTCTTTAATTTGAATGAAGGAGACTGCAATTATGTTAATCACACACAAAGAATTACACCTCAAGAACGCTTGTGCTAATTCATTTTCGGTGTGGAATACACATTGTGCCTCTGTGTGCGCTGTGCTAGGGCACCTGAAGCAAGTATCCTTGTGCCCAACAGGTGAACATAAGCTTCTTTTATACGTCTGCCCCGCTTAGCTCCTTCAAGGTAGCTCTTATTACAATAACAGAGATCCCAGGAAGCCTCCACATTGTTTTGCCAGCGGATTTAGGTGTGGGGGTGACATGAGCAGCTATCCAGGGCAGCGTCTTGCTGGGGGGTGGCATGGGGCGCCCACACAACGAAATGTGGTTGTGACATTTGTGATCATTCCCCTATCGTTTATTTGCACGTCACATCAATGATAGATATCATGTCACCCTGTGGGTCAGTTAAGCTTGTTGGAGTGGGGAGCCCTGATTCTAATGTGTGAGCTACTGCTAAAGGGAAGGGAGCAGGGCTGACCTCAGGTCACACCACTGGAAGCCCAAAGTAGCGGGGAAGTTGGGGAATTATCAAATAATGCAGCCCTAACAATACAGTACTAATGTTTTAAAATCATTATTTATTTGTATTGTTCTGAATTTCTTAATGTCTTACTGACAGTTAGTGTCAAACAGTGTTTCGTTTTTTTTTTTTTTGGATGGAGGATGGAGGGGAACCACTGCATTGTTTGATGACACTACCCATCTCACTCAACATGGTACAGTAATAGTCAATTAAACTGACTCACAAAACCAGAAATCCTGTTAGCGGGTTATAGTATAATAAGTGGTTAATTGTTAAACTCATCTCTGTCCTCACATCCAGGTACGGAGTAACTTATCAGGGGCCCTAGCATGACATCAGCAAAGATACTCATATGTTGCAGACTGAAATAACTGACCCATTTTTCCAAACACCAGGCAGGGCCCTGAGGCCTGCTGCAATCATAGGCTATAGCCTAGGACAGTCTGTGCATTATCCCGCCTCAAAGAAGAGCCTGTACTGCTAGAGTCTCACATTAGCGGTTATATATGTGAGTCCGTTCCAGAATGAAACGGCAAACACATTCTAATGAATGGAAATGACGGGTTGCCATATGTGTGTTGCCTAATCGCCCACAGTTGTGGGTGACACGTTCGGCTGTTTGAGGAATCACAAGTCGGCAGCCATCGTTTCAGCTGAAAGGCTGCAGCCTGACCTCCCCGGTCAAATGTGGCAACCGCCTTTATTGATATCATGACTGCTCCTCTGTATAGTCAGTTTACTGAACTCCTAATTTAAGGTACATAAATGGACAACGGGGAACATTTTTGTACTCTTTGTACGTTGATGTTGTTTGTACCTTGGGGATGTTCCTCAGAGTCCAAATCTGTGCCAGGCAGAATATATTTCCCTAATGAAATCTTTTTTCTTAGAAATCACACTTCCAAGGCCCATTTAACCATCTCAGATTCTGGTTGGTATTTAAAACTATATTTGACTTGTTTGCAAGTCAATTTGAGGTTTTTGGCCAGCTATTGTCTTTATGCCCGCTTGTTCTCGGGCCGAGTTCGCGAAACAGAACGTCCACTGCATATGTGTGTATGAATGGGCCGCCATTACCGAACCAGGCCTGCTGTTCTCCCTCCACCTCGATCGCCAGGCCGAAGTCCGCCAGCTTGACGGCCGCTCCCTTGGACTTGGATGCCAGTAGCAGGTTCTCCGGCTGCGGAAAGACGAGCGAGGGGTCAGGACCCCGGCGGACCGAGCCCGACTCTCCACAAGCTCCGGCCATCATCTCCACGGCAACGAATAGCGCTGCGGCTGCTACGTTTCCAAATGTTGCATTTCCTTCCGCCCACCGGCTCCCGCCCACGCGGCTAAACACCATCCTTCCCTCAATGCTCTGCACATTGTGCCGTCTTTAACACGGACGCACGCGCCCACCCACAAGCCTTGGTCTGCGCACTACAGTTTGTCAAGAACGAATATATCTCCAGGGCACATTTTCGGACACGCGGTTGTCGCTTAGTGTACATCCAGCAGGTGACCGATCCCTTGTGGTCGCTCCCTTCCTTGACCTGCAGGAATTTCCCTGGAACGGTGACGGCAGCTTGCATCAGAAAGATGGCTGGCTGCCGTGTCGATTCGAAGAGGGAGGCGTCTGGATCGTTACTTTGGAACGCGCGTGGGAAGCATGACACAAACACCATGGGCACGCTGGCGTTTCACTGTAATTCGGGAAGCACAATTAAAAAAGAAAGAAGCGTGCTGTTCCACGATAAAGTCATAAAGGTGCTGTTCATCAAAAGTGTTCCATAGCACTGTGACATCCGCCAGGAGAGTCAGGTGACCTGGTTCTTCCATAATGATTGGTTCCATATGTCCCTCACGCTGATTTTCTCCCTGTTACTTGGACTGTAGACTATAGAGTATATATTGATGCCAGCCATTCCTCCCCAGTCCCTGTACATCCCTGAGAAAGGAAAAAGAACTTTCCCGCAATCCCGGTGACAGTTGCCGGGCCCCATGTGGAGCCGAGGCAGCCTTCGCTGTCGTTCAGGAAGATCAGCAGCAGTTCATCCCCACATCGCTGGGGCATGCGGACCTGCATATGCTCTCCCGAGCATCCAGCCAAGACCTGATCTGCTGTCTGGGCCCCTCTGCCCGCCAGGCCCGGGCCCTGATGACGGTGCAGAAATGCCCGTGGATACGCCAGAGCTCACACGCCGCTCTGGATCGCCTCCTCTCTCTCACTGCCACCGTCCAGATGGCGAGAATCACCCGGCTGCTCGCCGTGTCGCCGGGAAACCCGAAGCTGGCCTCCTTCCTCAGCTCCTCTCGCTCACACTCTTCCTCCCGCTCCTGCTTTATCACAAAGGAACCCCCCCCAGCTCCCTCCTTACTCCATGCTCCCCATCTTGTGAACACATTAGGATGGCTCCCATAATCCCCTGTGGTTCAGCTCTCTTGAGAACCTCGCTCTGCTCCACAGACAGTCACATGGGGGTCCGGGAAGGCATGCTGGCGATACGGGAATGTAACCGACCTCTCCTAATTGAGAAACCCCCCTGCCCCTCCACACACACAGGCACAGGCTCCCCTGCCTTCCTGGCAGCAAATACTTGTTGGGCCATGCAGATGCACTTGGTTGGACCTGGGAATGTATGCAGAATCTCATGCACCAGAGTGGGATGTGACGTAAGACAGAGTAACTCTTACAATGCACAGGGAAAGGTATATATATTCATATACAGTACATATCTATGTGGCACTGTGCGAAGGACTAAGGCAGTCAAAGATGTTAAAAGAAGATGTTTGTTGAAAAAAAAATCATATTGGCATTTGTATAAAATGAGAACTTTATGTCTCCTGAAGTGTATCAGCTTAGCTATTTCAGAACCCTGTCCTCAAGTAACCCCATGTTTACAGTCGTTTGTAGTACAGTCTGTTCGGACACTCACTATTTGGTGCCTCATGAAGTTAATTCATTAACAAATTACGTGAACAGGAGGTTAAATGATGGCTGGGGTGCCCCTGAGGAAAGGTTTGGGGACTGATGCTGTGTTATTCTACTCATCTAGGAAGATATTAATAATTTTTTTTCAAATATAAATATACACTTTTTGTACAAAAAACGCTTTATATGTCATTTTGTTGGCAGCCCAAGACTGCTTAGCAGTGTATATGTTTCTGAATGACCTAGAACAATCATTCTGTCTTCATCTTGTGAATTTCTTCTGTGAGCAGGCATGGAGCAATCCCCTTCATTAGGTGATTGGTAAGGTCATTAGCACCAACGGGCTACTTCTGTTTTGGGCGTATTCTGTCTTTTGCAGTGATTAATGTTTGGTTGCATTCAATGAGTCAGAACACATTTAGAGGGTAAAAAACACAAGACGTCTAAAACTAAAAGATTACAAGGAATGTTTTGTTTTTTGGAACAACTCATCATAACCAGAGGTTGTGTTGTGAAATCAGCAAAATCGCTGATTTCACAATCCTGCTCCTGAGGTACTAGTTGTTCTAGATGTTAAAAACTCAGGGTCTGCAACGGGATCTTCCCAAAACAAATACTCCTCTCCTGACCCCCTGGGGTGCTTGGCTTACGCCCCAGCAGATAATGTAGCTGAACAATTCAGCGAGATGTTCTGGGTGCGATTTTCCCACCCACAGTCATGCAGACCTCACAGAACCTCGTATATGGCACAGCCAGGCTACAAGTATAAATTAACCCAATATGACCTAAAGTCTTCCTCATCATATGTTGCACTGACGGAAACCAAAACTCACTCAGTCCTCATGCAATCCACCAAATGACTTTTGTTAAATTCCTGAAGCGCACCAAGTCCACAGAAAATTTTTCAAAAATGTATCCCTGACTGACCGAGTTTTGGAAATTTGCTCTTAAATTGACTAAGATGTGAGAAATTGAGTCAATGAGATGCAGCATGCAGCAACTAAATCGAACCAAAAACATTAGCGGCTGCCTAGCTGCTCCACTGGGTCCCGTTCGCTTCTGTGAATGTGGTTTGACAAAGTAATCCATATTCCATGGCTCGAATCAATGAGCTGCTGAATGCGACTCGTTAACTCAATGTTTGACCAAAGGCCACAGGAAGACTTCCTCGTCCAGGAAAAAGCAGTTCTTCTTCACTCCACTTGGACCATGCTGATGCTGCACTTCATTTCACATGTGCTGACAGCCCACGTTCGGCGCTGACTGCACTCTGCCTTCTTTGCCTCTACATCTATGTGGATGTTGGGTGGCATTTTCAGCAGAGAGCAGTCCTGCAGTGATCGAGGGAGGTGGGCAATATCTGGGGGTCCTCTCAGGTGGAGGATGGGTTCCATGCCAAATTCATAAAACTGCCTCCAATTTAAGTCGAGAAAGGAGCAGATGTTGTTTGTGCAGCTGGTTACCTCCCTAGCCAGCCTCCCTACAGACCACACCCCAAAGTACTGCCCAGACCTCATCCGGTGCGCAGAGGTTGTCCAGGTTATGTTCCTAGTTATCGAGACAGCTCTCGGAAGGGGGTCCACTGATTATTTTGGTCACATTGTACTTGAGGGGATACAAATAATGTAATAAAACTCGCTTATTCCATTCAGAAGATATATTAGTTAACAGGTAACTGATGATGAACAAGGATGGGATTAGTATGTAACTAATTCTTAGGCACTGGTTAATTAATGGATTAAGTAAGTTGTACTACTATGTTATTTGTATCCCCTCAAGTAAAGTGTTTCCAAAATGATCAGTGGACCACTTTATTACGGTCTTGGGTTCAGGAAGCATCATTTTGTCCCTCAGTACTTCTGGGTATTACCTTGGGCTTAGTCCCAATACACATGGCAGTCACTTTCTTGTTTGATTCTTTTTTGGTTGCTGAAGCATCAGTCCTGTCTATGGGATGATCGTCCTCCCAGAAAGTCAACTCCGTTACACTTTTATATTTGCCATGTTAATCCCCCCACCCCCCCCCCCCATATGTCCCTCGTAAGAAAAGCTGCCTAATAAGCCATTATAAAGCTTTTTTATGCCCCCACCATGCTTCTGTGTCACATGATTCTGTTTCCCATCCCAACTCAAAAAAATACTCATTCCCAAAGCTTCAGAATGACACTTACTAGGTCCTTTGTGTCCTGTTGCCAAAAAGCACTATCCGGCTGCATATAACGTGATCTTTGTTCAGAATGCCACACTGCTCTGATAGGGCGGCAAGGGAATAGGATTGGGAAACATCTACTACTAAGCGGATCTTTAAACAAGCGAGTCACCACAAGGCATTTTGGGAGACTTCAACCAGGAGGAAAACGTGCAGCCTGAGTGAAACAACAAAGTGCATTCCAGCAAACAAATAATCATGTTCAGCATGACGGTATAGTTACAGTAGTCTAGAATAATAATATGGGTAGCACGACATTAATGGCTTTCTCTGAATACATGATTCAATCAAACTGATGTTTTTCTTTTGGCATTCCAGTATGTTCATTTCTTTCCATCTGCTCTTAAATAATTGGTTAAAACATATAAATAAGTATGCCGATAGCATATCTAGATTGATGGGTTCTTATATGTGAATTGTTTTTCAACAGAATTCCCTGACGATTGTA
Organism: Petrocephalus zakoni; assembly: GCA_026774425.1. NCBI lineage: Eukaryota > Metazoa > Chordata > Actinopteri > Osteoglossiformes > Mormyridae > Petrocephalus > Petrocephalus zakoni. Next base: position 2,284,020 of record JAODKN010000048.1, on the reverse strand, counting down.
CATAGGAGTAGAGCCCAGCTTACCTTAAGGTCTCGATGGACGACCCCCATCTGGTGACAATGAAGCACCGCCTCAAGTATCTGCTGGATGCAATGACTGATTGAAAAAAAAAGAGCTCAAATCTAGTCTGACCCTGTGACCAGTGACTTGACATTCCTGCTGCCGGTTAATTTGAGTAACCTAAACGGTTTTAGGTTAAACTTCAACAGCTTGAGCTCGAGCATGTCCTTGGTTCCAAACGAAAACCAATGATCATTAACCTGATATACAGCAAGTAATGTCAGGGAATGAGAAGCATGCATCTACTTATAATAATAATAATAATAATTATTATTATTATTATTATTATTATGTGCTATCCAGTCAGCGCTGAAATTTTCAGAAAAGTGGCGGTTCCTTTAAGAAGGTAACGTTCATCCATTCATCCATTCATCCATTCATCCATTTTCTGTAACCGCTTGTTCTACTCAGGATTACAGGGGGTCCAGAGCCTAACCCAGAAGCTACGGGTGCAAGGCATGGAATAAACCAGAATGAGGTGCCAACCCAACACAGGGCACAGTCACACACCCAACTCACACAAGCACAGGTAACATTCATGACACATAAATGATCATTTTAATTCCTCCAGAACTTCCCAAAGGCATGATCATGGTTGTGATGCCAACATTTTACAGTTTGCATACACTGAAATTTCAGGTGTGGGTTTGCGGCACCAGGAGAGCACAGGCAGCTGGTGGTCTGCTGGTGGTCTGCTGGTGATCTGCTGGTGGTCTGGTCATTACCTGGCATCTGCTTCGCTGTAGTATTCTCTGGCCACGATATCCTCAAAGAGTTCTCCACCTGTCACGCTGAAAGGGGGCAGAGAAAAGAGGAAGTGAGGAGCTGCCGTTATCTGCGTGTTTTATCGATCTTATGAAGCACTTCACTGTTGTTTGACCTTTTGTTTGACCAGACTTTTCCAGAGGAACCCTTGGGCTTTTGAGGAATGTCAGTGATAAACTGACAGCTGAATAAACTGTAAAATAGATTCATAAAAACACAATAAAGGCATCATAACACATTTATGATGGTTTTTGTCTAATGTTACACTTGTCTTTCCGAGTAAACACCTGCCCCAAATGGGAGTATAATGGGGCTTTGTAACTTAAATATGGTCCCCTACTTGCTGTTTGTCCATACAGACCAGATTTGTGGAAAACCAACATATGGATGGGTTCTCCTACCTGGCCATCAAATTCTACTGGCGTATCACAGCTGGCACAGAGCTCATTGGTGGCTCTCTTCCCTGATTGGTCAGCTTGGAGGATGGCCCACCCATACTCTGGGATGACTTACACACTGTACATTTCACTT
>JAODKN010000048.1:2230378-2240770 GCA_026774425.1 Petrocephalus zakoni | reverse complement strand
GCAGAGGGAACCGGCTGGCATACACCGCGCAGAGATACCACACGAGGAAGCTGCAGAGGGAACCGGCTGGCATACACACTCGCAAATTTGTGCAAAAGAGTCATGTCGTCCTGTGCAAAATGTGGAGCAAAGACAGAAAACCACCTGCACACTGGCAGTGTTTTGGAAACTGGTATTGTGAGGAGACAGCCAGAGTGCCACTGGCTGGGTGGAGGGAGAACCTGGCAGCTCCTGGTTATGGGGAGAAAAAAGACAAACATTAAAAATAAAGGCACTCACACGCATGTATAGTCACGCATGCACATGGAATTATAATGTTTACTTTTTCAGAGTGTTTGTGGTTTTAATTAATTTGTTTAAAATTGTATATTTATAGCTATCCAATTTTGGATTCTTTTAGTTGCCATATTTTATTCATTTTATCTTAATACATAACACAATCGATGCAATACACTGATAGATTTTCCATATTAATAGAACTCACAGTTTCAATGTTCAGGATTTAATTTACTGTTAGTGTTTTTTATTTGTCAAAATGAATATATAATTTAGTGTCTGCATTATTTATATTAATATTGATATTTGTATTTATTTTGTAAAGTATATTTAAAATCTATGTGCAGATAATTTATATTTATTTTAAACGAGTCATATATCGCGAGCTACCAAATGTACACATTCCATGGAAGCGCATCCTCAGCCGCCGTCCTCTGTATGCTGATGGTCGGGGCAATTCATATTTATATAATGTGTGAATTCAAATTATTTTAGTCATAAGACCAAGAAAAATGTTGTTCAATTAAGTTTAAAAACTTGCAAGAAATGTACACTGCGACTTAGAACGAGAAGATACATATCCTGAAAGCCAAAATATAGATGTAGTTGCAGAAAAATAAATATATACAGTGGTGTCGTCCCTAGTATCACTGAAAGATTATTCTTATTTCTATATAATATAATGCATAAAGATGCAACGTTACATAAATATTTACATTTTTTTCTTACGAGTGATTTTTTGTTACACTTCCAAGACCTAGAGTGACTCAAGATGGCGGCCTCCATGGTAGTAACACGAGTTCTTGCAATTTCGTAGTTGTTTGCAATCTCCTCTTAGACTCGTTTAATTTAATCATGTGTATGTTCCAGGGGGATCTCGATGCGTCTGTGCTGTCAGATAAATCTGATGCCGAACGCGACAGCTACGAGGTGAGTAGCAGACGAGGAGCTAAATTTACCGCATCGTGCTTCGAGTTTTTCTTCACAGTACTCTCGGAATTAAAGAAGCCATTGCGTTGTCTGATTAGCCAAGTGTTATTATTAGGAGGACGTAACAGAGGAGCCTCGAGAACCCAGGATTAGGGAGACTCCCGAAGACATCAGATTCGATGCCATCGTGAACACCCTGGCCTTCCACCCGACGCGGGACATCCTTGCTGCTGGTGACATCGATGGCGATATCTATGTGTGAGACTCATCCCAAGGTTATTTCTGACACCGTAAACAATAACCCAAAGAGCGCCATCCAATAACCAAGCATGTAGCTAAACCTGGGGTGACCAAATGTATGAAACTCACCCTGTCCATAAATCTGTACAACTATTTTAAAGATTTTTAAAGGTAAGAATAGGATGTGGGTAGAAAATATCTGATTGTCAGTAAAAGTTTGGCAACCCTGGTGCTCTTTTTCTCTAGGCTTATCCAGTTTTTGCTTTGGTATTTAGAAATCCCTGAAATGTCTAAGATTTTGCTTTGGTCCTTGTTAACATTTGCTTTGTACGCTCAGAATGCTTTCTGTGTGCGTAAGTGGGCTGCTTTGATGCCTCTCTTTGAGTCCTGCCCTTGGTGTTGTCTTTTATTGCAAATCAAGATACGGTCACCCTAGCTAAACCGTTTAACTGGTTTGACTGTGTGCTTGTGTGCTTTCATGATAGCGAGACCCTGTATGCTGTTTCAGATACTCCTACTCCTGCACAGAAGGGGAAACCAAGGAGCTCTGGTCATCCGGTCATCACCTTAAGTCCTGCCGGGAGGTGGCCTTTTCCCACGATGGGCTGAGTCAGTACAGCTACACTAACTTTTCTTTTGCACTTTCAGGGAATGTGGTACGGCATCTCCTAAATTGTTTCCAAAAAAACCCTTTTTCTCACTTTAACAGAACTGTTTAGCGTGTCTAAGGACAAATCCGTTCATATTATGGACGTTGAGGAGGGAAAGTTGGTTACCCGCATACCAAAGGCTCACAGGTGAGACATTAAAGGTTTTAGTCAATTTTAAACATATGCTTTTATGTTGGCTGATAGCCCTTTCTAGTCCTTAATTTCCCCCTCTTACAATGTCTAGTGTTCCCATCAACGCCTTGCTGGTAATAGACGAGAACCTCTTAGCAACTGGGGATGATGGTGGCACCTTGAAGGTGTGGGACATGCGGAAGGGGACGGCTTTCATGGACTTGAAACACCATGAGGATTACATCAGTGGCATCACGATTGATCAAGCCAAGAAGATCCTGCTAACCTCAAGGCATGAAGTGGAGGAGGGGAGAAATCGGAGTGAAGGCGAAGATGGGCCCCTCTGGGTTTTACACACAAGGGTTTATTCACATGTTGTTTGTTTACAGTGGCGATGGCACTATGGGCGTGTTTAACATCAAGCGGAGGCGCTTTGAGCTGCTGTCTGAGTTCCAGGACGGGGACCTCACGTCAGTGGCCATCATGAAGGTCGGTCCTGCTACTCTCTGCTCCCTGAATCTGTAACTTTAAAGGCATTCTCTTTTTATTCAATCTTTGCTTGTTTGGACATTTTGTTTTTGGTTTATTAATCTATAAAGTATAATCTATAAAGCTGACCAGAAAAATGCAAGTTAGGTCCCTCTGTTAGGTCAAAATATTGATTCTTTGGTAATTAAAAAATGTGTACAGTTCCAAATGCTGGATATGTAGTTTAAGAAGTACAGTTTGACCGATTTTAATTATGACAATCATCAAATGTGTTGAATTAAACAAAATAGAATGGCCCTGTTCTTGTCCTCCCCTCCTGCCCTGCAGCGTGGCAGAAAGGTTGTTTGTGGATCTAGTGAAGGAATGATCTATCTCTTCAACTGGAACGGCTTTGGTGCCACCAGCGACCGCTTTGCGGTCAAGGCGGAGTCGGTGGATTGCATCGTCCCCATCACCGACAGCATTTTGTGTGTTGCGTCCATGGATGGCGTGGTCAGGTCAGATATGTTGCATCTTTGCACGGGTCCTTAACGGGGAATAGGGCTGGTACCTCATTGCATAGTTTTGTGAAACTGGAAAAGCAGAAACCTAGACTGACAGTATTAGTGCAATAAAAAAGCAGCTACCTGAGAATTTTTCTTTCTATTCTAGCAATATCCTAGCAGTATTTTCTTATACGATGATTTTTAGAAATACTAAGTTTAGGATCCAGTTTAGAGTTTCTCAAGACACTGTTGGTTGTAGCGTTGTTCCATCTGCCAGAAACTGCAAGGAGGTGGGTCTTGGAAGAGCTGTGAAGTCCTGCATTGTTTTGATATTCTCTTGAGATCCAGGATGAAAAAAAATGTGATTTCACAGGAAGAGGAAGTTGGCAAGGTCACACCTCCACACGTGTGATGTCATTTTAATTCCCTAACTGTCCTCCTTAAGGTACAACAGGACGTGTTTGGCATAGTATAGGAGATATGAACAAAAACAAAACATCATCTACAGAGTAGAAAAATGAATTTCTGGATCTCTGGTGGATATAGAGTTATTTCTATGTTTTCCACTAGAGGGAGTGTGGACACTACAAAAGTTTCCTCTGACATTGCGGAAGGGAATATTTTGGAATACAGATGCATGTTTAAATGATTTCTATTTAAAAATGGCATTTTACTTGTGCAAACTTCCAGTAATTGCCATCTGTCCTTGTACAGGGCGATCAATCTTCTGCCAAACCGAGTTCTGGGCAGCGTCGGCCAGCACTTAGGAGAGCCCGTTGAGCAGATCGCCCGTTCACGTGATGCCCACTTCCTGGCCAGCTGTGCCCACGACCAGCAAGTGAAATTCTGGGATATCTCGGGCCTGCCTGCCATGCTGGTGAGCGACTACCGGCAGAAGAAGAAGAAAGATCGCAACCTCAAGGCCCTCAGCAAGAAGGCCTTTGGCACAGCAGACGACTTCTTCTCCGGACTCGCAGAGGAGACGGAAAGGGAAAAGGAAGAGGCGAAGGGGGATGAGAGCGAAGAGGAGAGTGACAGCGACAGCGACAGTGACAGCGACTGAGAGCTCACTGCAAATAAACACTGCAAATGAACACAAGCTGCGTGTATAGGACTAATTGCTGGAATGAGCAGAGAAAGTCAGAAGGAATGGAGGAAAATAGTCTATAAAGGAGAGATTAACACATTTTGTAGGCACAAACTGCTGGGAAGTGTGGTACAACAGCAGTGTTCCTGCATCTTCTAAAATTTGTTTCACAAACATCTTCCCCAATGACTGGGGTGGGGGGGGTTAACTTTAGTTATGGAGTAATGATGTTTTGCAGACATGTATTGGGCCAGATACTTCTGCCTGCCAGTACTGATTTTTATTTAGTTTTTACATTAAAAATTTCCAAAGTAAAGACTGATTTTTTATATGTATATAATAATATATACAAGTTTTATGAGACTATTATATAGTAATATGGTGGTTTTTTTTATACTTTTTTCTTTTCGTGGAATCGTGGTCTTCCAGAGGATCTATGAAATGCACCATGATTTGCTAATTGTCACCTCACGACCCTTTCCAGCTCAGTGTGATGTTAAGCATCTGATTTTTAGGACAATGTTTCAATCATTCAAAAAGGTTTATTAATCCGGAGCTCAGTTAGACCTATGTCAGGAAGGCCTGCATCCTGTGATGCCCAGGACTGAGAATGCTGGTGGAGCGAGGAGACTCTGCTCCATGGCTACGGGGCAGTGTTCAGCCCTATCCGGGGGTCTCTGGCCCGAGTGTTCAGCCCTGTCCGGGGGTCTCTGGGCTCCCGACCTGCATATCAGGTGGAATTTACTAAATCTGTCTGCTGTCACTGGGAATAATGATTTTTACTTGTCATTAGGTAAATGACAGATCGAAATATTTTCCCCAAAATTAAAATGTCTAGCTGAACTAGTCCTTCCTTTTGAAGGTTATGCATTTTTTTGTTTGAGTCTTGTAGTCTAGACAACTGCATTGATACAATCAATCTAAATAGTAAAACAGAGTAATTATTACAGGAAGTGAATATTTTACTTTAAACTCACTGACTTTACATGGTGACAATAAAAATGTATCCTACAGCTACTGGGATAGTAATGATGTGGTTTTTGTGTACAGTAATAAAAGGTAGACTGTGAGAAGCTCCTTCCTGACCCGTATGCTGTAGATGCCACATATCTTTGTCCTGAGGTGTTTCGCAGCTGTTTAGCATCAAAAACAAACACTAAAGCACCAAGCACAGTTTTGTAAATGACGCTTTGTTGGAATTTTATGAAGCGTTGTTCAATAACCAGGGGAGAACGTGCCGTCTTAAGTATCCTGTTCATGTGTGTGCATGTGCCCCTGATGGAACTGACATCCTGTCTGCAGAGTTTGTGTGTTTCTTGTGGAACTCGCGAGGGTAATCATTGCCATTCGTTTGGCTGTAAATCAGTGCAGGGGTGACATCTAAACTGTTTAAATACACCTGGAAATGGGATCTTCTTACGTTTTTAAAAAAGTTTTAAAAAACTCTATAGAAGCCCCAGTGGCCTAATGGATAAGGCACTGGCCTCCTAAGCCAGGGATTGTGGGTTCGAGTCCCATCTGGGGTGTGATTTCCTTATATCACAACAAAGCTGATTCTAATACTGACCTGTTTCGGAAGGCCCTGATTGTCAGTATTGGGTATGTTAAATGTGGGCTGTATCTATGCCAATCTCAGTATTGGAGTTAGATCCTCTGTAAATTGCCCTTGATTACAAATGGGTACAAATGGGGCCTAATGGATAAGGCACTGGCCTCCTAAGCCAGGGATTGTGGGTTAGAGTCCCATCTGGGGTGTGATTTCTTTAACACATTCAAACAACTCAATAAAATTCTCCAGCCCTTCCTATTATGACATAGTGTGGGAAGCAGATATGTAACACTAGGTAGGGCAACAGCTCCAGAGACTGTTACACTGTACTTGCTTTAGCAATATCCAGTCTCCGGTCTGGTGACTTGTGCCCATAGAGCACAGCTCTCTTGCTACAATCTTGCATTTTTCCCTTTCGCTTTCTAACGTCACTCTACCAAGCACTACAATAAAGTTACCCTGAAGTTGATGCTCTCGGCTCAGTTTTGCCTGGCGCCAGATTAACTCGCCTTGTTTGAGATAAGTACACATTAATCTGTCCCAGGAGCTGTTCTTCCGGGTAATTTTACCTTGGAGCTTCACACAGCCCTACAGCCAGACCCTTCACGAGAGCGTCCACAGTACGTACGGTTCATTCCTGTTTGGTTACAGCGATGATTGACGTTTCATCCAACCAATCAAAGAGCCCGGTGCGCGTCTGCGGAAGTGACGCACGCAATTCCCACTGTTTCTGTTGGCTGTTTATTGGCGAGAAATTTAAAATCTTTTTTAAATGGCAACATTACAACAAGGAGTCCGAGGTGCCCCGAATTGTAAGTGTGATTCTCTACTTTGAGCTAAACATAAAAAAAATCTCACATCACTTACAAGTCGCTAACTAACTGCTGAATTGCTTTTTAAATTGCAATGCAGAGAATATGGTCTCGACACGTCTGTAGCAGCATAGAGCCGCATTGTTCATGTAATGCAATGTATCTAGTGTTTCATTAAAAGTACTGTGCTCGCTATAGAAGTGCATGCAAATTATAACTTTTTTTACAGCTTGTATATTGAGAGGACGTTTGCATTGATCACCTTCACGACACTCTAGAATATAATATTTGCATGTATGCACTTTAGTAATCATTCGCTGATCGCCTGTTAATCGTATCCATGTACGGGCCCGACTTCACGTGGGCAGGGTGGGCCAGGCACCCCCAATCACAAGTAGTCCGTGTAGCATATAAGCTTAGGACGGTTCTCCCGTTAGCCATGGCAGAGCCCGGCGCGGTGTGCTTCGGCCTGCCCCTGGCTGGAGCGCCATCCCCGGGCGGCTTCCCCTCCCCGATCGCGCAGCTGACGCAGTGCTTCACTGGCCTCAGCGCCTTTCACGCCGGGTAAGTGGCGCTTCCTGCTGCACTTTGATGTCACACTACGTAGGGCAACAGCTCCAGAGATGTCTTTATGTGGCAGAAATGTAAAGCGCATTGAGACAATGTAATGTTGTGATAATGCGCTATATAAATAAAATTGCATGCATCCACATGATGTTCTGCAACAACAGCGCTTTGCTGCACTGTTGTGTGTTTCAAAGTGTAACGATCGACTTGACCTGACCTGACATACTAGTGGCTCTTTGCCCACGCAGCGACACGCCGCGCCGGCGCCTGGACCTCTCCGACATCAGTAACGAGGGTGGGGACGCAGCCGCGCTCCTGGCGTCCCCGAAAAGCGAAGCCCACGCAGGTTTGCGCACCTTTACCGACCGACCACTTTAAGCATCGGGGCGAGCTTCACGGAGAGCTCTGTGGGCAGGGTGCATTTGCATCTAGGTACAGATGAAGCTGAAGTTAACAAATGATCTCCGTCGATCTTTGTCACATCTACCTCTGACTGTCTGGTACTTGTAGCTCTTGTAAATTTTGCATAATTTGAAATGAATGCATAGTCTGACTGTCTTTCTTTCCCTATCCACTTGTATCCAGATCACCCTGTGTCACCTTCTGTGCCTGTGGACCCTCCTCCACGCAGGTACCCCCTTCTGTCCACTACCCTTATCTTGCACTCATGATGATTAGGCACAGAGTCCAGATGGGCATTCATTTACTTTTTGGTGATTTAAACGTGTCTTCAGAGGGAGCTGTCTGACCTTATAAACCCTTTGTGTCTTTAGGATGAGTCGCTTGAAGCAGTTTAAGCCTTTTCTGGTAAGACAGTATTTGTGGAGGGGTGATCACATTCGCATGGGGTCGTATGAGAGGGGCGTGTCGGGGTTTGGGCTGTGTGAATGGGGAGGTGTTGTGAAAATTGAACAGTGTGAAGGAGGGGGGGGGATATGTGGGGGGTTGGGCTGCCTAGTGCTCAGACAGGGCGTGTATCACAGCAGTCAAACCTGCCATTCCCTCACTGACCCCTCAGCCCAGGCTACTGTGCAGCAGCCCAAAGCCGCAGCCTGAGAGACGAGCACACCAGGAACCCCCCAGGAACGGCAAGGAGAACGTGAGTCAGCCGCTGCACTGGCCCCCGCATACGGCCGCTGCACTGGCCCCCGCATACAGCCGCTGCACTGGCCCCCGCGGGGAATCTGTATAGCCGCTGTAGACACCCTCACTGTGACTGTCACATGCGGAGTCATTTAGCGAAAATAACTCTGATGGATATGAGAGCCACCAGATGGGGATACAGACTGGATTTTGTTTATTAACCCTGTTAAAAAGTGCCATGTGTGCAGTCGTCAAATGAACATGCTGGGTGTCTTCTCATCTTTCTGCTTTTCTTTTCTGTTTAGAATTTCTTGTTAATGACCTTAATTTCTAGCAGCCCTGAAAGATTCGTTATTTAGGTTCAACAACTGAACGATATATATATAAAATATGTGTGTGTGTATAGTTTTTCTCCGTTGGTGCAGTGAGTCTCTTGCAGACTTGTGTATTAGTTTCAGCAGCGCTGTAATCAAAGCTTCCCTTTAAATACCGTACACTACCATCCGAGCTTGTTCAACTCATTCATTGTGATCCTGTTTATCTGGCTGCGTTGTTTCAATGCCCGTGGTGTGACTTTATGGGTTTTTTGACCAAGAAGGGGTTTATTCCTGTGCGGGAAACCGATCCTCAGGTTGCCACTTGGGGGCAGCACAACCGAGCCAACGACGCCTCCCAGGCGGCCGAATCGCACCCGCCCGGCACCGCGGGCGAGCCCTTTGCCCTCGGCAGCCCCATCTCCCCGGCCCCCGCCTCCCTCCCCATGGACTTCCTGGGTGACAGAGAAGCCGGCAGCTTCTTGGAGACCTTTGCGGAGCAGGAGGAGGTAGCTGGGGCTGTTCTGGGGGAGGGGAATGCTCTGTACCTTTCTGGGCCACTTAGCCACGCACTCGCTCAGAGCAGCTTTATTCGGCCGGACTGCTGTTCTGTCAGCCTTCTTTCTGTGGACCTTGTGACATCACTCTGGAAGTCGAGTGCCCTCCCTCTTGTCCGGCACACTATTTACGGGAAGCAGGCCGGCGCGGACGGAACAGCACGATCCGGTCTGCAGCGTGAGCCTCTTCCTCCGCCTGATTTGATCCCCCCTCTTTTTCTCGTTGCATCCCTCGTTCCTGCTATTATCTGTTGCCTGTCTCGTCATCCCGTTCCCTCTTTCCCGCTGCCGCTGCTCTTCTTTAAAAAAAAAATCCCCCTCCCCTCCCCTCCCCTCCAGAGTTCAGTTGCGGTCGGCATGTCCTCCAGCATGGCCCAGCTGTTGTCCGACCCCCTCATGAATCAGGAAGTGGATCTCTCCGCTGTGAGTGTGCCATCTGCTGCTGTGTGCAGACACGTGTGCCGAAATACTCCGAATGTAAAAATCTCCGTACGCGAGGGTAATGGCCCTCCGTCCTGTTTGCATGGACTGTTTATCAAACTTAGGGGTTATGGTGCACCTGTCCTATGGAGCACAGGGTATGAGGCGGGGGACCCTGAACAGGATCCCCGAGTATCACAGGACACATGCCCCAGCAAACTCTATAGAGCATTGTTTCCCAACCCAGTCCTCAGACACCTGCAGACAGTCCACTGGAGTTGGGTTGGAGTAAAACTGTCGGGGGGGGGGGGGCAAGGACTGGGCTGGGAAATACCTCTATGGACTATTTAGAGACACCAGTGAACTTATATCAGGCACGGAGTGGACAAAATAAGGGAAACGCATAGCAGTATAATTGAATCGAAGATCTAACCGAGTGTAGGTCCACCTTTTGTCTTCACAACCGCATTCGTGTGCCTTGGAATCTTTTTAAATGGGCCCTCTCATATTGGACCATTTTATTATTTTTTTTACTAGTAACCATCATTGGGCCAGTTACGTGAGGAATGGAGGCCATGGAAAGTTACACCCTGTGTTCTAGAACTTTCCATAAAAGTTCAATGATATTCAGAGCTAATTTTTGTGGAGGCCATGGAAGGGATTTATGAATCTACTCTTGAATTTATCTATTGGTGTGTATGAGGAAATTATGATCAGGGAATATGGGAACATTGTTTTCAGAGTGAGGTGCGCCTGGTCCAGTAAAATGGCCTCGCAGGCCTGGGCCATTACGTAGCCATG
>JAODKN010000048.1:2217971-2230278 GCA_026774425.1 Petrocephalus zakoni | reverse complement strand
TTTTGTGGAGGCCATGGAAGGGATTTATGAATCTACTCTTGAATTTATCTATTGGTGTGTATGAGGAAATTATGATCCGGGAACATTGTTTTCAGAGTGAGGTGCGCCTGGTCCAGTAAAATGGCCTCGCAGGCCTGGGCCATTACGTAGCCATGCATAGGATGACGTTGGACCTAATAGCTCCCAGGAGGTGACTGTCCCACCAACACCAGTTGTTGGTTGGAGGGCATACCTTTACTTTCTCCAGATATACACCCATTTGGATGGAGAAAAAGGCAAAAGATGACTCTTCAGACCTTATTACTTTTTGCATTCCTCTGGGATTCAAGTCCTTTATACCAGGGTATGCATCTCTGGGCATTGGACTTGGACAGAACTGGCTTCCAAATGGCATCTCTGCCAGAAATTCCAGCTCTGTGAAGCTCTGAGCCTTGCTGGTTCAGATCTGCAGCCATTTTTGAGACCCTAATTTTGTTATGTTTAACTATCCTGTTAAGTGTGACTGTTGTTTCTTTTTACAGAAGCAGTTTGTCTGCATTTGGCATATGCCGTCATGATTTTTGAGACTATTTCCCTTGACACCTTAAATAATTTTTCTGTGGCCAGTTCGCCACTTTTGGAACTCTTGCCTCATGTTGCTTTTAAAACTCACACAAGTATCTGACCCCTTATATCTGCTTCCTTCCATCTAGCATTCGTCGTAATATCACAGTTGAGGGATGAGGTAGATACCTCATAGTGAGATTTTTTCATGCGGTGTTTCTCTTATATTGTCTACCTTCTGTACTTATGGACTGTGAGAGGAAAGCTACTGAGAAAACGGAAGGAGAACATGCAGACTCCATTAACACAAGGCTGCTGTCTGTGCTAGACCCACAGTCCCTTAACCGCATTACAGCAAACGCCACAGAATTATTCTGGTATTAGCTGTGTTGAAACTGTTTCATGGTTCTGAATTTGAACCTCCCATAACTTTCGGTTCCTGTGGGACACCTCTGATTACGATGCGCTTTCTCGAGGTCCAAGTGTGAGCGTAGTCCTACTGACTCCCATTTTCGTAATCAGGTTTCAGTCTGTCGCCAAGGAGGTCGGCACCTGTTCCGTTCCCCTTCCATGCCCTTGAGACTCAACCGGGCTGTTCTGAAACGTGCCCCCGAGTCTCCTGCCTCCAACATGCCTCTAAAGCGCCACCGGACTCTGCCTGGTGCCATCGAAGATGATTGGGACGGCCGGGGATGTGACCAGGCATCGGCAGACCGCAGGAGTCGGAGAGTGAGTGGTTGGGCTCTCATGAGATCCACTCGCAGAGGTGGTGGCATCGCTCTGGTGTTTCCAGGCCCGAACAAGCGCTGATGTAAACGTCTTCCTCCCCAGTGTCTCCTTAAGAAGACCCTGTCACTCTGTGAGGTGGCCCATCAGTTAGGAGGAGACGGCGTCAATGCAGAACTCATCGGGGACTTTAGCAAGGTTTGACAGGCCATGAATTTGAACCACAGATCAGTTGACATGCATCACTTTCTTTGACATATTTGAGCTGGACATGCAGCACTGGAGGATGACCAGAAGTGTATCTTCTGTGCCTCTTCTAGGTGTTTGCACTGCCTACAGTTACTGGAAGACACCAGGATCTGAAGTATATCACAGTCGAGACGGTAAGCATTATGCTCTCAAGCCTTTTCTGTGAAAGGCGAAATGTCAAGATTGTCTGGTTTCCATAAAGCTTCCCCTCTTTCTGTCTCCAGATAGGAGTCTCAGTGGCCCGGTGCTGTTTTTAGTCTGCCAGTAGTGCCTTGTGATCACAGGCAACTTGGGAGATGTTCTGATATCTCACAGGTGTCGCATTATGGCCGTGATTAATTCTACAAATTAACTGACTCATGTGTTTCAGGCACCTGAGACTCATTTAATTTCAAGTCTATTCCGTTGTAACTGGTCCTGTCTGAGGTCCATCAAGAGGTTCACCAAGTGCCCTCAAGGCCAAGAACCTCAAGCTTTAGGACTCTCGGATACGTGGGATTGAATGTTACTGAGTATATCTCTGATCAGCACCTGTTTGAAGTACACATTTAAACTGATGATGAGCATGTTCGGATTTCATGTCAGCATTTTATTTGGGGAATTCAGAATCATTGGATGTATCTTGAATAATTTGAATTTTGACTCATTGTCAAGGAGCATTGGTTAATGTGTCCCTTTGTTGTGAATTTTGGGTATTGTTGTACTGACCAAATGAAAGTTGTGCATCACTCATGTTATGTACCAGAGCATGCTCTTGCTATACAGTATTTGCAAAAGAATTTTGACTGGTTTTAGCTTGAATGTCTGGGTAGGAGTTTGCAGGACTTATATGAGATTATTGCCCAGTGAGTGTATTGCCAAAATGTGGATCTGTGGGACTTAGGTACGATCTGCTTATACTTTGACCTTCCTCAGTTTGGTCCAAAGACTGAAACTACTTCTCTACCGGAGTTCTTCTTATCCCCCCAATGTAGATGTGTGCGCTCTTAAAGGGAGAGTTCAGCAGTCTGGTGGAGTCGTTCGTCGTGGTGGATTGCCGGTACCCGTACGAGTACCAAGGCGGCCACATTAAGGTGAGTCTCTTGCAGAAGCCTGAAGTGTTGCCATGTTTCCCGTGTTTGGCTTAGCTGCACATCTGCGTCCCCAGGGAGCCCTGAACTTGCCCAATACCGACGAAGCCGTGGAGTATCTCCTACGGCAGCGGCTGCGCGCCCGCTGCCCCGACAAGCGGCTGGTGCTGGTGTTCCACTGCGAGTTCTCCTCCGAGAGGGCACCCAGAACGTGAGGAGGCTGCCGCCCACCCAAAGCTTGTCCAGTTTTCTCACGCTTGGTATCCCAGCCACCGTCACCTGGGCACACTCTGCCTTTCCAGGTGTCGACTGCTACGTAGCGATGATCGCAGCATGAACGAGTACCCAACCCTCTGCTACCCTGAGCTCTACATCCTCAAAGGTGGCTACAGGGACTTCTTCCATGCCTCCCAGGTGAGCGGCGAAGGACATGTGCTGTAAAGTTTGTGCTCAGTGACAAAATGCGTAGTCAGCCTGAGACCCTCGTGCTGGATTCTGAGGTTCCAGGGGCCACGTCGTCTGCCCTTACACTTTTACCGTAAACGTGTGATTTTTTCTAAGTAAGCAACTTAGCGGACGTAGCCAAGAGGTACTGGTGTTTACTAAGTAATCGAAGGCAATGGGTCCAACATCTGCTAATACAAATTAGCTGACGGGCACCAATATCCACTAACTGGTTGTAGCCGATGGACATTGGGGTCTGCTGAGTAGTCGTGGCCAACGGACAGTGATTCTTTTAGGTGGTCATAGCCAACAGACACTGGAGTCCACTGAGTGGTTGTAGTTGACGGACACTGACGCTAAATGAATGTTGTAGGTGGTACCAATGTCCGTTAAGTAATCATAGCCAACAGATACCATTAGTGAACGTAGCTGACAGATTCCAGCGCCCTCTAAGTGAAATGGGCCGACAGGCAGCAACGTCCGCTAATCGATCGTAGCCGGCGAATACCAATGTTAGCTATGTGAATGAGGATCGGTTAAAAATAGCTTGTTAGCTTTGTTTGTCTCCCGTTGGCGCAGGAGCACTGTGAACCCCAGGCGTACTGCCCCATGCATCATGAAGACCACCGAGACGAGCTGCTGCGGTTCCGGTCCCACAGCCGGGCCTCCGCCGAAGAGCGCCGGCGCCGGCAACACGCCACGCGGCTGATCAAGCTGTGAGCGGCTCGCGGACTGCGCGGGAAGCACGGCTCACGGAGTCCCCTCATTCACCGGCCGCCGTGGACTGGCTGGTGATGCGACCTGTCCAGCCAAGGAGATAGCAGCCCGTGTCATCAGTGACCTTTGATCCTCAGACGTGTCTTCATGTGACTCTCCTTGGAGGATGAATGAAGTGGAGCCCAAAGACCCAACTCTGCTACATAAAAATCATGGAAGATTAACCAAAGCTTGAGTCGACTGTGAAACTGCCTGCTGCTGTATTAATATGCAATGTTTTTAGATTTTGTATTTTTTTGATTCTGCACACAAAGCGTGATTCTAATTGGGGCTAAGGGGTTGGGGAGCCCGCGCCTCACTCGCCACGCTCGCTGACAGCATCGCCAGCACCACATTGTACGCTGTGACAGCCCCAATCCCGGCTCTTTTTTTGATTCGTGTACGGTCCCCTTCATTATAGCCGCATTTCTCCGTAACCCCCCCCCCCCCCCCTCCCGGCCCTCGCGCATCGTCGGGCCCCGACATCCGCTCCGCTAGCCGTATCCCAGGCACCACGTGGGCCGTCCCTCACTGTCGCATGGCCTCTTGGTAAACAAAGGCCTCTTTCCCCTTTATACCTGTACGCCAGGGTAATTACACGGGCTCATCCCCGTCTGCCAGCCTCCGTCGTGGTATCCCTCAGAATTCCCATTGTCATGATATCACTGTTTCACCACAGCTTGTCGACTCTTTGCATTGTGCGTTTTATTTTATTTGATTTTTTTTTTCCTTCGGCCATTTTAGCAAGAGAGCGAGCTGCTGGAAACTCTGCCTCGCTTTTTTTTTTATGATGTACAGCCCCGTGATGCATCGTGGGGCCTCTTGCGTATGAAGCCACTTTCATCATTTACAATGAAAGCAAAGGGGAATTTTGCTTGAAAAGGTTTGTTTCGTGTGGCGCATTATGCATGAGCTTTAAAAATAAAAGGAAGTAAACTGTGATGCTAAGTTGTATGCATGCATTACTGGGAATGTGAACATTTTGGAACTATCTGAGGTAGTTGTGAAAGTACAATTTGTTAAGAGAGACATGCAACAACAGCTTTTACAATATTTTTCTGTTTCTTTATACTGGGTAAAAAAACAAAACAATGGGTCATGTTTTAATGAACTCAGGGTCTACAAAAACTGAACAGGAGAAACATAGCAGGTAGGTAGACCATTCCGCTTAAGCAGCGTGATGGACACAATGGTGCACTTGAGCTTCCGGAGCACATGGGAGCCATCTATTAAAGAAAGCAGGGCTGGCTGGCACCCTGCGGAGGAAGGATGGCCTGCAGCACCACTGCGTCTCCCCAAGCTTCCATGGTCCTGCAAGAGGAAGCATCCAGAATTTCACAGTAAGAGACCATTAACAGCTTAGCTGACTGACTGACTTAGCACTTTTGATGCGATGACACTGCAATCCCCCAGTGTGTTTCTATGGCAACATAATGTGCTTGGTCCTCCCAATTCCCATTCTGGCCCAACCCTTCCCACTACCCACCTACACCCTCAGTGAAAATCCAACTGGGGTTTTTTCTTCTTTTTGGACCAAACAAATTGGGCCAGCTTAGCCATATCCTTGTCACATTTATTTTGTGCTGGTTTTTATTGCAAGGTCCATTGGGTTATGCCCAAAATCCCCATTTTCTCCCCATTTGCCCATGCCTAATTCAGGGCTAGTCATAAAACAAAATCGAAAGGTCTTCCGGAATGTTCCCTTAGCGAGACGGCCTTGAAGGCTCATTCTCTGGCACTTTGTCCTTTTTGTATGTATGTGTGTGTGTGTGTCTGGGCGTCCTGTCACAGATGCAAGTGTTTGCAGCTGGAGTGTAAGCCCTCCCACACACAAACAGCCAGTCAAATTTGGAGTCGTGCTGGCAAACTGGCTTCTGTGGTCCCTGTATCTTGCTGCGAGACCCACTGGTCAATCGCTGAGCAAATGGGGGATTTCTCAGGACTATCATGCAATTCCAGCTGCGGTGAAAAGTGATACGGTGGGAATTTCAGCGTCTGGGTCCCCCAGAGGGAGGGGGTGCCACCTCCCTGAAAGTCCCGGGTTTTTCGCTATCCGACCCCAACAAGCTGCGTTTCTTCCAGCCCTGTGACTATTGTCAACACTTAACTCATACCGACTGTCCAGGAGGCCAGGGTGGAGAATGACGGACTGAGACGTGAACCAGAGGCTGGAAGAGAGCTGTGAGCTGTAGACGCAGACTGGCTATTTTTATTCAGGGCCCCAAACTGGGGATTTAAAACCATGTTTACAACACTTTCAGCAAGACTTTAAGGCTGCCTACTCATATTCAAGGGTCTGGTGAACTTATAAACACTGCAGATCGATTCCAGGGCTGCTGATTTCAGAGACCTATAAAAAGCCACTGTCCCTTTTACTTGTGCACATGTAAAGGAGCAACATAATAATAAAAAATGGTGAGAACTGTGGGAAACGGCATGTCATTTTCACAAGCTCTTTCTTTCACAGAGTGGTGATGAGTCAGACTTTATTAGAAGTGACTGCTGAAGACGGCTGATATCTCCTCCCGGGATTTGGGGGTCTGGGGAGTCAGATGTAATGATAAAGGGTACGTTTTCCATCTTTTTTTTCTGGCCATCTACTGTATATTTTTCGAGGAGAGAGTTAAAATGAGCAAGCAAATCCATGATCAGTCAATCCACAAATCCCAAAAGCAAATAAGAAGTTAGCTGCCAAACGGCCGGGCTCTCACCAAAAGTGGCCATGTTTGTTTACACTTTGTCGGCCAATGAGTACAGACACACGATAG
Organism: Petrocephalus zakoni; assembly: GCA_026774425.1. Classification (NCBI taxonomy): domain Eukaryota; kingdom Metazoa; phylum Chordata; class Actinopteri; order Osteoglossiformes; family Mormyridae; genus Petrocephalus; species Petrocephalus zakoni. The sequence continues at coordinate 2,223,722 of JAODKN010000048.1, read as the reverse complement.
TGTTTGCTCAGAAGCCAACGCTAAGCTAGGCATGGAAAGAGTGTTTTCTTATTACCGGACCTAACGTAAAACAGTAGTAGTAGGAATGAAACTGGGCAGTGTGGTGTTTTCATGCTTCCAGCTCAGTAAGTGTTTCTGTGTGGCCCTTTTCATGGGTTTCCTGCACTTGGGCAACCTGATGTTTGTCCATTATGTTAGCATGTGTGGACTGCTGCTCCATTCAGCATGTCCTCAGTTTCCTGGGCTAGACTCCAGGCTGCCTAAAGTGGATAAGTGACTATGGATCAATTTGTGGATGGATGGACAGCAATAATCACAATAATAATGTGTCTTTTTTGTACTTTATGTACTTTTATACCTATTTATAGTAACTGGCTAGTTTTATATTGCCAGTCTAATGTAGGTTCCTCTATTTCTTCATAAAACTGTGAGGCAGCTTGTTTCCGAGCAATGCCCCAGCTGGAAATAGGCCTCCGTTAGCAGCCTGGAGGTGCAGGGGCACCACTACAGGTAGGATTCTGTGCCTGGAAGCCATGCTGGTAAACACAGGCAATGTTGGTTGTATCTGAAGGCTCGGAAGACAGATTTTATTTTTTAGACCACAAATGTCACATGACCTGTGTAAATCTGCTTTAACTTCATTTTGACATATGGATTTAATCCTAAAACCATATAATATTCAGTCCTATAAAAAACATTAATGTACTTGATGATTTTTTTTTCCAAGTAATAAATATAATAGTACTATATTACTAGCACTAAAAGCAAAAGGCGGACAGGACATTAAGGACAATAAATTACACACGCACTCACACATATGTGTGCTGTGTGTGTGTGCGCCTATTTTTTTGCTCTCTTTATCAGCTTGCTAATTCTGTCTGCCAGCCAGTTTAGTAATTTAAACATGCAAAGGAAATTGACATATAGTTCTGCATTGGGACAGATGACTTAATCGCACAATAAATGTCGCTAACAGGATTTTCTGGGTAAACTCTGTCCATGATGAAAATATCCTAGCCGTGTTAGTTCGCTGGATCTTTCAGAAGGCTTGTTGGCCGAGGATTATTGGCATCAGCCTTGGACAGCAGCTGCATGGAGATCTTTTAAGCTCCTCTGTGTCAGTAAACCGAATTGCAATTGAAATGGCTTTTTTTCCCTTTTTTTGGCGGTTTTAAAACCCATCGCCACTTGTCTACATACTGCAAGCAAACTGTCTTCATCAGCTGCTGTAGGAACGACTGAAGGATTTACTTCTTACGGCTTGTTTTTTTTTTTTTTCTTTAGCAAGCTAAATAACGTGGGCCTCCGTTGGAAGCCAGGACGTGATCCACCATTTAAGGCCACACCTAATTGCCTATAAATCCCATTAGACTGCTTCAAATGCCATTCATCATTACAGAGAAAATGTGAATAAGAAAGATGGCAGCTTGGTGTGAAAGAGCAAGGCTGACAACGCCAGTAAAAGCTTTATTGTGCTGTGGATAAATGAGGTATGTTCATTAATCATGACTTAGCTCGCTCGGGCAGAGATACAGTGAGTGGATGATCTGAATTACCATTGTGCCCGGAGCTTGCACTGATTAAATTACTTTCCATTGTTAATAGGATCTACATTTGTTGTTTATTACCGCGGTATAGTATGTATTCCCTGTGATCTGGACCAGGATAGAGGATTAGAGGATGGGTGGATGAAGTTTATATTAATGATTGACAATATTCATAAACATCCATCCAATAATGGCCTATCCATCTTCTATAAAGCTTATCCAATACTATATTATTGTGGAGGGCATACTTTAACGTACAATGCTATAAATCTATACCTACTATATACTCCTATATCTACTATAATAATGCTGTAATTATCCATCCACAGTTCTGTCTTCCACAACCATATCCCCAGAAAGAGCGGAAATTAGGCAGGGGGCACTCGGGATGGGATGCCAGTCCATCACACTAAATATATATGAACAGTATATGTGAAATATGAAAATATATTAAACGAATAAACATTCTGGTAAAAACACAACGAGCAATGAGCTTTTTAAAGATAACATCCATGATGTATTGCCAAAAAGCTGTCACGTAGGTCTGAAATGTGCCCTATGCTCTGAGTTCACCGTGACCCTGTACGCCAGGGGTGGCTAATCTTATCCACAGAGGGCTGCTGTGTATTCAGGTTTTCAGGATAACCTTTAGGTCAGCTGTTCAAACCCAGGTGTGAGGACTCTTCAGCCAATCAGTCACCTAATTAGTAACCCAATTAGGGAGTTGCAGCGCAAACACAATGGCCCTTTGCGGATAAGATTGGGCACTCCCGCTGGACGCGATCATTGATAACAGCAGTGTTTCTAAATCCTGCTCCTGGAACCCCACCTGCTGGAGAGCTTTCACTCCAGCCTGACCTTAATTAGCATCAGGTGTTTCTCAATGGCCGAATAATGAAGGCGGTAGGTTGTAAGCAGTGCGGGTTTGACTGAAAACTTTCTGGCAGGTGGGGCTCCAGGGGCAAGACTTTTTGCATGTAGTAGTTTGTAATGCTGTAAAGTTTGGTCTCTGAATGTCCTGCCTTATGTCTTCCTATGCCTGCAGATGTCTCCTGCAAGCCCCCAGGCTACCTCGTGATTACTCAGGAAGAAGACGGAGATGGATTCGTAGGAAAACCATATGTCCTTGTCATTTGCCACTACCTCTTTTCCATAGATGCCGAGCAGTGTTGGCGGTGGTAAACATGCTAATTAAACTGATCATGGGAGCAACTGACTGAAACAGAGTACTATATCCAGGGCTGTCGCAGGGGCATGGATAGCCTAGCAGATTCAGGGACCCTGAATAAGAAGAATTATAATCGATACGCACTGTAAACAACATACCTCCACTCTGGAAGTTTTACTGGAAGGGACCTGCATTTCCTCACATTTTGTCAGAGGGCACAAAATTTCTAGTTCCACTCCACACTGGGTCACTAGGGACTCGTACACATAATGATGTGTGTGTGAGAGATGCGTCGTCATTAGCCGAAATGTTCCTCCTCATCTTTCTCAAAACATATTTCATTAACATTCTTTAAACAATTTTAATTGCTTTTGCCCCACAGATAAGATTATATCACAGTTCTGCGAAGCAACGCAAAGGAGCATAACTCTGTAACACAGATGGTTCTATACTCAGGTATACAGAGATTCACGGTTTATGCTAGGCTTTGTCCCATTTGCGACCTTAATTAATTACCTTGATTGAACTGTTGATTGAATGAACAGCTGATTCAAATCACCAGACACCGAATGTGTAACTGAGTACTCGGTATGATTTCTCAATAGTTCTTAGCCCTTGAGTAATCAAGTAAGGGCTTGATTAATTTAAAAACTAAATTGGCACTTTTTCATAAATAATCAAAGGAATGCATTTAAGAGTATACTTAATGCCTTTATCACATTTATAGTTATTAATAATTCATGTAACATAAGTGAGATATTTGCTTTCTTTTAATTTCTGCTGACTGCGCAAGGGTCATCCCATCCTTAATTCAATCAAATAGGTCAATCAAGGACAATTCATTAGAAAGCTGGTGGAAATAAAACAGGAATACGCAGCAGGTTACCCGGAGTAGGATGCAAACATGGTGCTTTGGCTGGACATTACCTACCAACAATCATTAGCCTTACTACGCGTTTCATGTGTAAATGTTAAGTTCGCCATCTTTGTGCAAGTAACTTGTAAAAGTCAGTTGAATGTTACTCAGGATTTTACTCAGAATTTTCCCATAATTAATAGAAATCGCAGCCATGTTAAATGGTCATGACCAAAAGAAACAAGAGTTTAATGCACACTTTATTGCACTATTAAAATTCATTCCTAATTCCATATTGATTCACTTACAAAATAACTACACATTAGTATTGTGATAACATTGAAGACATTTCACCTCTCATCCAAAAGGCTTCTTCAGTTATAAAAGTTGGATGGGAAGTTCCAGGTATTAGTGAGGTAGTCACCTTGAAAGTGGTCGCTGACACACCCTACTGACCAACGGGTCATTAGATTCACTTGGGGCAAAGGCGTGTATCAGGTGTGAAACTTTGGTTCCAACTGAGCCAAGGTGTGAACCACTTACAGGTGATTGTCTTTCATTTTTAAGTTGTCTGAGAACTTATACAGACATAAACAAAAGAAAATAATTTGGTGGTGTCGTGGGCCAGCTCTGTGGGTTGGGACTCAGGAGGTTGCTGGTTCAAATCTCATATTTAGCATTGGGCCCTTGAGCAAGGCCCTTAACCCCAATTACTCCAGGGGCTGGCTGACCCTACTGTCTCCTCTACACCAGTTTCATGAGGTGGCCTCCTGGGATGCTTTCCCAGATGTCCTGAAGGGGGTCTCACATATAAGTCGAGCATTCATTGGCTGCCTCTCCTTCACTACCTGGTCAAACTCCTCCAAGACCATCTCTACTGTGTTTAAGTCAGGTGGCCAGGTCATGTGATGCAACACCATCGCTCTCCTTTGTAGGAGGCTTGGCATGTCCAGATAACCCACTTTTGACTGATACTGTATATCCTAAGGGTGTCAATGAAATAATGCACAGGGTAGCCTCTTATGCTCTCATGCTAATTTCAGCTACCATGCTATTCTGACTTACACTGGATGATTTATGTATTAAAGCTAGACAATTTCCTTTAGTATAATATATAGGACTAGTTTTACAATGAACAGAACAGTAGGTTTTTTAAAACATAAAAATGAACATAAGTTATTTCATAAAATTGGTCAGAATTATAAAATCTGCATTTACCTCCGAGTATTGTTATGTGAAAACTAACCACGTGAATATGTCAGAAAGAGTGAGATGTTATTTACTGTAACAGTATTTCTCACCAGTAACCTTTAGTCACAGATTAAATTGCTGCGTGACAACATGCCTCTGTGACTTTTACCTCCAGTCTCCCCTACTTAAGTTCTCATCTCTTTACTGAGAACACCTGTACAATTCTTAGTCCAGTGTTTTTCCTTGGCACTACTGAATGCTCTGTCCTTGCATTTGCATTAGAGCTCTACGGAGAACATTGGGGCTTCTTGGAACAGAAGTTTATTAAATTAGCAGACTGCTCTTATGCCTCTACACAGCCACATTTAGCAGTTTTATATTGTCTCTCCATCAAAGTCCAGGATCAAATTGCTTAACGATGCTTTCAGGCCAGGTTGGGACAGCTTTGGGGTAAGTTATTAAGGTATTACTATGTTGAATGCAGAACTGAAATAGACAATACATTCCTACCTGAGACTTTATTGTCCAGGTGTGTCAGTATGGTGTGTACGGCCAAATAAGGCATAACCTTAAAACGTCATGTTTATATGTCTCTGTATTTATATTCTATTTAGTATTTCTCATTTGCACTCTGACAATAACAAAGACCTTGACTAGTGTCTGCGGGGTTATGTTTATTTGTATAGCTTTTCTTGATGTTATGTTTTAAGCCTGCTTTTTTCCAAACTGTCTTGCACTTGCAAGCACTGGTCATTTACCAGACAGTTTTATAGATATTAATAGGGTACGGGGTCTCAACATAGCGTCTGCAGAGCAGTTGTAAAATATTAAAGGCAATCCCTTGTTTACTTATGGGGTTACAGCTATGGTTTTGTAGCCCATTCCAGCCTTGTGCAGGTCTACAATTTTGTGTCTGACATCCTTGGACAGCTCTTTGGTCTTTCCCATGTTGGAGAGTTTGGAGTCTGCTTGATTGACTGATTCTGTGG
>JAODKN010000048.1:2199510-2217489 GCA_026774425.1 Petrocephalus zakoni | reverse complement strand
ACTGTTCTGAGACTTTTCATTTCTTTGTCAATGGACAAACTTACAAAATCAGCGAGGGGTCAAATAATTATTTCCTCGACTGTACATATTAGTGGCAGAGGGTTTGTTTACATTGGGGAGTCTCTAGATTAAGGAAAGTTTATATAATCTGTGATAAGTTAACTGCAGGTTAAGTTATGCGTAGTATATTAATTACAGCTATGGTAATTATTTCTGGTCACTTTATTATTATTATTATTATTTTTCTCATGGTTTATTCTATGTTGTTCTTCATTTTGCATATCATACTATTAATTTGTATGTGTCTGTCATTTGTACACTGTGTTCATTTGTTTTCAGGTCTTCTAACATTGAGCAAGGGGCTCAGAAAATGATCCGCAGTTGTCACCTGACTGCACTGTGCCATCCATACAGACTCCGGAGCCAGGAAGGCTAGATCATTTCTCACGGCTAGAAATATCTATGTATACTGCCTTAGTTATTAGTTTGGTAAATCCTGCTATGCATACAGCATAGATTTTCCGGCGTGGTTGAAAGTTTCAGTTATGTGTATCTCCATAATCGTGCCTCTCTTTCTAAGGGCACTGGAAGTCGTACTCAAGACACTAATAAAACTCTTTCATGCACATGCATGTCGGAGTATTCATTTATTCAAGTGGGGCCAGAGGAGCATTCAGACGCCCGATATCATGCCCATCAGCAATTGCCTTTCCCTTGCGCTCGTCTCCAGCGGGATATAAGTGATGCGAAGTGGTTGTATGAGACCTCCTAAGTCAGAACCTTTGAAGTGATGTTCAGCGTGGCAGGCGGCTTGGAGTTGAACGGAGGGAGCAATTATTAGGATGAAATCTCATTGATATACTTGCATGGTGATGGAAAGGGAGGAGAAGAGCCGGGAGACGACATGAGCGGAGGGGCAGATGGCTGCATCCCTCCATCCCCAACCTATTGTTCTGGGCCAGATGGAGTCATGCAGAAACACGAACAATGATGCAGACCAGGGCTGGGGTCAGCGGCTCCATCAATGGCAGCAAACACAATGCTGATTAGTTTTCACTGCACTTACTGACAGCTGTCACTTCGTGCGTGAATGTTAAGTGCTCCCTTTGAAAGCCACAAGTTTTAATAGAAATAAGACATGGTGCTAGATGGGTTAATGATTGAATAAAATGGGTTTAGTTCACACGACCAGGTCCAAGACTGAGCTGAGGGAGCGTGTGATTATGGGTCTTGTGTTGTTGTGGTTTATCTTCACCTCATCTGGTTGTCAGAAGTGGAACAAATTCCTTTCGACGACCTGAAATTACCCTCCCAGAGAGATTCCTGTCACCTGGGGATGTATCTCTCCCACATATCTTGCTGTCTCGATGTGCTGCTCTCCGAGATTAATGGCGCACCCATGAAAATCAAGTGGAGAGCTGATTTATGAAGCTGCAGGCAGCGCATCGTGCACAGGGGGGCGAGCTGCGTGACTTCATAAAGTCACTCTGCGCAGACAGGTAAAATGTGACTGTCGGAAATTTGACCGTTCTTCACTGAAAACTTTGGAACTGTCAGGCGCGACCATTTAGCAACTATAGCTCTTCAAAGCACCAGCAGCGGTGCTGAAAGACACCCGCAATACCTGCCGTCATTCAGCACAAGCTCAAAGTGAAAGTTCGCGGTAGATTGCTTGGTGTTTTGGAACAAGTCATGAATCTTAAAGGTACAACAAAACAATATTTATAACTTTTTTTTCCTTCTGAAGGAAACATCGGGTTTCAGTACAGCCACACTCTGAGGACAATCCTGAAATACACATCCAACTTTACTCAGCTTGGTCTCTGGTTTGGCAATACGTGCTGTAAATTCGCATCGCTGATAAATCATTCATATTTTTCCTGTATATCCCAGGTAGTTGCCCTATACAGAAACGAATTCGGGAGCTCTGTGTACATGAAAGTTACTCAAAATGCCACCAAGTACAATAAAATGCTGAGTACCGGATTTTGTAAAGTAATATTACCAATAAACAAATTAGCTACGTACACAAGATGCTAATAGCCCTTTATCAATAGCCTATCGATATAAAAGATTTCACCTAGGCCTACTTAGTTCCTAGCCTGCTGGTCTTCAGGCATATGACAATAATATTACCGCTAACCAGCTTTTTGTATATGCGGGTAATCGCAAAATGACTATAAAAAGTCATTTTACAGAGTTATTTTAGGCTACCAGTCTAAATGTATGCGTGTATGAGGGAGGAAATAATCTGCTGGATTTCAGCACCAGCAGCTGGCCATTCACTGCAGAATTAGCGGTCCTGGAACCTGGACCCTGACGGTGTGCGGTAACTGTAAACCTGTGGCCTCTAATCTCCCAATCTAGTGCAAATGAATATAGGGTAATCCCCCAATTCACGGTTCATTTGTTTTTCTCCTTTAACTTATTTTCCATTGAGTGCCAATTTGCTGAAATTTGTGCGAGCCCACACCTTCCGATTTCGATAGCTTTACTAATTTATTACTGGAATTTACTTATGAAGACGCCTTGCTTACATCACGCCCATCTCTAACGAAGTTCATGTGTTGATCGCTGTAACTTTTGCACTGATGACAGTGCCCCCCCCCCCCCAATGAAGGTGAAACGGGCGGGGGCGAGAGGGCGAAACGTAATTAAAAACTTGTCTTTTGTGTCGTTTCTTTTTACAGTGCGCTCGCTGGAGATCCATGTAGCTGATTTGTTCCCATCATCGATCTCACCTGACACCTGGATCCCTCCCGCATCCCGTCGCCTTTCCCGCACGGCTGGGCGCTCCGGAGCCAATCAGCGCGCACCGCACCGCACCGCCCCGCAGCGCCCCGCAGACCGAGCGCCGCTCGCCGCTCGCAGACACCGGCCAGCCGGCTCCCAGTGATGCCAGCACATCCTCTCCTGCAGCCTAAAAGTTTTGTAGGGTAATCGCGGTTTACCTCCTCCCCTATTTCCTACTGCTAGAAATGTGATGCATTGCATGTCTGCAGCGTCCTGGGGGCGGGCGTCTTTATTTTCCATTTTTATAACAGTTTTCAGTTTTATTCTAAAGGCACACAGGAGCGGATGGGACGTAATGAAAATGTTCAGGCACACGTGTTAACACTGTGGAATGGTTCCGAAATAAACTGACAGCTGAAAAATCAACCTGAACTGGTTCCAGGTGGAAGAGTAGCAAAGTAGCGGGCGGCTGAGAGCTCGGCGACGGCCGGAGAGCGGAGACCGAGCGCCGCTCCGGACAGCATGGTGCCCCTCGGAGCGCTTCTGAACCTCCTCATCACAGGTGGGTAGGATATTCCACGCATTTCGCCTTGTGTTTTTTTTTATTCTCCGTCATTTTGACACCAATTCTATCCTCGCCCTCTGTTGGTCTGTTTCTCACGGACACAAGCATCTGTGTTCTGCTTTAAGCTTAATTTAACGTTCATTGGTTTTTATGATAAGCGATATTGAATTCCACTTATTATCCTCTCTATTTGGTCATTTCTGTACATTATTTGTTGTCCATCCCCTTTTAAATTGTTAATGCAAAGCTTCAGTAATAAGCGAGCCATTTTTCTCATACAGGAAGCTTTTTTTTAGTTGTGATTAAACTTAATGGTGATTAGTGACATCGATAACATTTGCTTTAAAGTGACAAAACGAGATGAGGCATCGGCATTTTGTGGCGGGTATCTAATTGCTATAATTGTATACATAAGCATTGCTCGTATGCGATGCCGATAAATTCCCTTGGAATGAGAGTATTAGAAATGTGCATTTTAAAATGTCCCTGGCGAGTCGTTTTTCAGGCAATCTGCAGCCAAAATCGGTTTAATCTGAATGCAAAACTTTTGGACATTTATGCCAGCGTCAGAAAGTTTTCATCCTGCCATAAAATTTCACAGCCTTTTAGCTGCGTTGGTACGATCTTAATAAATAAAATTCTATGCATCGTGTCATCGTGGGTACTACATAAATGATGCCTGAAAGGTGTTATGAAGGACGCTTTATTTAGACTGTCGCCAGGTAATCAGGCGCTACATTAAGTCTGCCCGTAAGATGATTAATAACTATTCAACACCGTAATGTTATGCATTACTCTGCACTTGATTTACAATTGATGTACATGGCCCTTGCATATGCCTACCTGCTAGATAAACGCAGGGTACTTTACAGACTAGCTTTGCGTCTGTGATTAATAGTTATGGTTGCTATAGACTAATCGCCATGACTTCTTGGCTGCTGTAAATTGCATATATATTTCAAAAAGGGCTGAAATTAAGACCAGCAGTGCGATAAATCTGTAAAGGGAACCTAATATATTGACTTAAAATAGTATTATTGAGCTTGGATATTGGCCTAAAGACTAAACAAAGAGGCAGGAAGGAATTCCAATGGAACCTGGAGGAATTAACGTTATATGTGCTTATGGTGGTCAGTTGCTGCCTGGGTTAAGGCAATAGGATCCAAAGAGAGTTGGCTCAAACCAGTTGGTGACTGAGTTTTTATGGTAATCCCGCCCCTGCCGGTCTTGATTTCCCACACATCTAGGTAACATTAAGTGTAGTAATGTCTCCCTGCTCATTCCTTCCGGCGTCACGCTCTCTGTGTGGGTAATTTGCCTGTGCTGGCTGAGTTCACGTGGGATGGTCTAGTGTCCTCCTACGATCTGGAGACACAAATGAAGTGGTGGCTCTAATTTGACCGTGTCGGTGACAGCAGGTACGCGTGAGGACTCAGTAAGGGATTTACCTCATCCGCTAGATATACCCTACTTTACATCCTGTTCTTCCTGGGAGCAGCTCAAGATCAGCCCTACCTGGATAAGACTGCTGAAAATGGCAGAGTGTCTTAAAAGTACCAATCACTGGAAATGGCTCAATATTGTAATTTGATAACATATCCAGTATTTGTTTCCTTACTTGCCCGGCGTATACAAAAAGGCGAATGAAACTTTTCGTTACATTTTGCCTGATTCGAAGCATCCAAGAATCGTCTGAGTGCTGTTGTGGCTTTGTGAAGGTATAGTGCTGATGTGAATTAACTGTCCAACAGTCAATTAAATGTGCGACAGTGGCAGCGAAAAGACCCCCAGCGCTTTTCCTGCTCGTCAGTAAGGACATGCTGAAGATCGTTTATCCAGTACGGCAATATATATGTGTGTGTGTGTGTGTGTGTGTATATATATATATATATATATATATATAAAATAAACAGGCTTTTCCAGGTGCAGGCTATATATTCAATCATTCATTCTTTCTTTTTAAACAACAGCAGAATTTGTCCACCACTTACTTTTCAGAAAACAAATCCTGCAGTATTACCGTAAGCTTGGGTGGGTCTGGATAGTATGCCAGCATTAATCAGTGTTTGATATTTAATAAGATAGCCGTCCATGAACGATAAGGAGCACTAACTATCTAACTACACCAATTAACTCGAACAGCCGATTCTTCATTAGTATAGAAAATATGTACAGTAGTATTCAGAGTAGATTGCAAGAAAAATGTACATTTATACAATATATACTGGAAACAGTGATTTAAGTGGCAGGCCTCTTTATAAGTTTTTCCTTTAAGGTTTTTTCAAGCTCGGCTTGGCATTCTTTAGAGTCAGATTTGTAAACGGATGAAACAGATGTGTAGGCTTTGCAGGCCGCGGGGACTGAGTTAGCGTGGTTGGTATTCCGGTGCTAAACACCAGCTCCTTCCCTCGCATAGCGAAAGTTAGGGAGCCTGAGCCGAGGCGATACGTGAATGCAGAGCAGAAGCTTCCGAATCGGGCCCTGGGGCCGCGTGCCTCTGACTGACACCGCGCCGATATCCCGCCTGATATCCGTGTCATCGCCCATAATTTCCCTCAGCCATTCCTCGCAGGCCTCTCCTACTTTTCCCAGTTGATCTTCCCAAGAAGGTTGGGCGGCCAATCGACCTTGAACCCCCGCTGTCCTTTTTTCTCCTCCCGACAGAGTCTCTCTCTCTCTCCTTTTTGCCTGCCGGCTTTTTCCCCCTACAGATGTTCCTAATTGAACACTATTAGCTGTCTTTTTCTGGGAGGTGGGGGTGTTGTACGCCATTTCATCATCTTCCCCTAGTGACTTGGATCAGTGTTATGCTAAGGACTGCAGGTACTGAATGACGGTAAACACTAAACAATGCGGTAACACTTTACTTGACAGGACACAAATAATGTAATAGCACAGATCAGTGAGAGCTGGAGTCACCGAGAATACTTAGTGTATTAATGAACCAGAAACTAAGTGTTATGTACTGATCCCATGTTCATTCTTAATTACTCAATCATGACGGCTCATGTATTTCATGCAGTTACTATATTTGTTCATGGTTTGTACCTGAGTAGTAACTGAGTTACTAAGTTACTTGTGCCCCCTCAATTAAAGTGTTACCAATAATGACAACAAATGAGTAACTAAGAATAAAAATACAACAGAGAATAGATCAGGAGAGCTATAATGTAGAAGTAAAGGGGTTTCTGTGTATGCATGTTAGTCATGTATTCGGCCGAATGTACGTAATTATACTACTAAATTGCATGGTTTGGACAATCACCCGTTGAGCTTGTGTTTTCCAGGAGAAGTTAATACAAGCTGTCTCCCCTTTGAGTCAGGGTCATAGGGTCCCTGTGTGCACCACTCAGGTCTCTCCGTCAAAACAAATATACTGAGTGCTGTAAGTTTAGGCCAGCTCTGTGTCTATCAGTAACATATAAAGGGGGTGGGGCCACTGGGGCACTGGCTCCAGGTGAAAGCTGATTGGATGACAGAGCACCCCCTCCCCTGTCAATCACTGATTCAAAACACATCATTGGTTGGTCCCTCTGTATAAATTATGGGCCCTCTTACACCTCCTTTACTTTAAAAAATATCCCATGATCACCCTGACGCCTTCTTCCATTCTCACTGATCTCTTCTTTGGCCTGAATGGTGCTCCATGGTTATGTAACCTTATTCCCCAATTATACTCAGTCGCAGGTATCCAGTCCATCTGCCAGACCTTCTCTACCTCAGCCGTTATGACATTTTTCTGAAATACGCTTTTCAGTTAGACAGTAGCTGTTCTGCTTTGAAGATGAGAAAATAAAATACTTAAACACTTAATGCACCATTATGTCATGTGTTCATTATAGTACCCTATCGCTACTTTCCCTGAGGACTCTGAAATGAAACCTGAAATGTTACTCAGGGGTGACGCTGATTCTTACTCTCGGTCCCATTAGAATCACTGAAATCCCCAAGTAACCAAAAAGCTCTCTGAATTGCACTCACTCTGCTGCCTTTTTCAGTGAAACACAGTATCGTAACTGTGCAGCCATGAATGTTAAAAAAAGTTCAGTTTGATTTTGGAACAAATTAACATAATTATGTCTCTCATTTTATCGTGTTTCCATTGCTTCCTGCCAGAGAAATGTCTGTTCGGAAAGCGTGATTAGCATCTTTGGCCATGCTTGTGTGTGATGGGATGTGGCTTAGGGGGTTAGGTCTCTGTGCTTGTGATCAGAAGGTTACCGGTTCAGATCCCATCCTCGGTAGAGTAGATCTGTCTCCGTTGTTCCCTTTGAACTGCTCTAATCAGGGGTGGGCAATCTTACCCAGAAAGGGCTGTAGGGTGTGCGGGTTTTCGCAGCAACTCCCTAATTAGATTACAAATTAGAGGACTCATTTGCTGAAGTGTCCTGACACCTGACCCAAAGGTTATCCCAAAAACCTGTATACACACCAGCCCTTTGTGGATAAGATTGCCCACCCCTGCTCTAGAGAAATGACTCGGACTGTGCACAGACCCCAATCTTCACTCTCAACAGTGTGTGTGTGTGTGTCTCAAAGGAAAGTGAGACGAGTTGGATGGAATGAAGCATTTCAATATACTTCTGCAACTGGCAAAACAGCATCATCATAGAGCTCTTGTGTTTCAATTCTGAATGCTCAGATCTGAGTAAAGACTGGAGGCAAAGATGAGGGTCTACTGCTTCCCGAGAAGTTAAGTCAAAGAGTCGATCCCAGCAAAGCATCTCTGCTAGATCTGTTTGACTCGGCCGGGTCCCTAGTGAATTCCGTCCACTCATCCTCACAATCAGCCGTGTCTCTCCCCTCCGTAATGTATTCCGCGCGAGTCAGACCCAGCCCGCACGGGGTGATTGTGATTCTGACCGCGCTGCGTCTGAATCTTACTTTAATCATGATGTGTGCTGTGACCCAGCGTGCGTTTAATTATAGTGCGTTCCCGCTTAATTGAGACGGCAGATAATTATTTGAGGTGTGTTTAGCAGCCCTCACTGTTAAAATGCCATATCGTGTGTCGAGTAAGGGTGAGCTCACACCACATCGCACTGTACCGACGGTCTGTTAATATAAAAATTCAATTTTACCATCAGAGAAATTTATTTCGCTAACAAAAGCTACTTTAAAGTTAGTAGGTTTGGGTGGTTTCTAATTTTATTTACAGTCTTACCATCCAGACATCATAGTACGGTATACGGCGATAAAATTTGCAGAACAGGGCCGGGGGGTGGGGGGGTGTCCCAAATATCGCGACATACAGTATTACCGTGTCACCACCCCAGTTTAGATGTGAGTGAGTCACACTATTCTCATGATCGTGTGCTAACGCGCCCACCTTGGCGCTCTTGCCTTCGCTGGCCTGTAGGCAGCTCCCTGGTCTCTGCCTCGCTCCCTGTGCCCGCGGCAGACTGCCTGGAGGCGGAGCAGAGGTGCATCGCGGACCCCGAATGCTTGCCTGCCTACCGGGTACTGGAGTACTGCGCCGCCGAAGAGGCTGTGTCCCCCCTGGGGCCCGAAGCGCGCCACGAGTGCCTGGAGGCACAGGCCGCCCTGTGGCAGTACCGCCCCCTGCTGGCCTGTAAGTGCCAGCGCGGCGCGAGAAGAGAAGAGCAATGCCTTAAGGTCTACTGGACTGTCAGGTTCTCTGAGGGTGAGTCACTTTCGTCAGTGTTATTTCTAGGGTTCGAGGGCAGATGATGGTTTAGCCATAGGTCTGATAAAACGGTTTTATTAATATTGTTATTTTGTCCTTTCATACACCTACACAACTGCTTACCCAGTCCAGTGGTGGAGAATCTGGAACCTAAATTAGGAAGCACAGCACACTTGTGCCGTGATGCCAATCCATTACAGGGCAGAGATCTTTTTATTTGATGTTTAATTTAATGAATCTCCGTGTTTCTTGCGGCATTCCATTTATCACAGACTCACACGTACCCATACAGGCAAAAATCATGCAGTGAAGGAAATGGAAAATGTCCTTCTTCGTGCTAGATAGCTTTGGTGATCTGGGAAGTACAGATACTAATGAACATCAGCTGCCTGTAAAATTAGTCCGTAAAGTCGTTGGGACTTTTTTAAATCTATATTCAGGGAAACTAAAAAGTTGAAGCACTGGTTTTTCTTCTGTTTAGCAATTGTAGATCAATCTATCTATCTATATATCTATCTATCCGTCTGTCTATCCATCTGTCTATCTACCCATCTACCTAGCTATCTGTCTGTCTGTCCGTCCGTCCCTCTGTCTGTCAATCTGTCTATCTACCCGTCTACCTAGCTATCTGTCTGTCCGTCCGTCCGCCCATCCAACCATCCATTCTATCTATCTATCTTTTATGTTCTTCTGCTTGTCGCCCCCCCCCCAGCTAAGGATGAGTATCACATCTCTCCCTATGAAGACCTGCAGGCAGGCCTGCTGAGACACATCGACGTGGCGCACATGGCCTCCATAGTGGCAGGTGCCTGACCTCTACAATTCAATTCAGTCCATCTTTATATAGCGCCTTTCACGACAGAGTTGCCTGCATCATTTACACAGAATGTTCCCCAATCAGCTCCCCTGTCCCTGCCCTTTGTCCTCCCCCCAGCCTCCTCTCTGCCCCTGGACGGTCAGAACCAGTGCCTGAAGGCGGCGCAGGACTGTGGCCTGTACGAGAAATGCGGCTCGCTGCGCTCCGAGTACGTGCTGGCCTGCACCAAGCGCGTGCCCGGCTCCGAGCGCTGCAACCGGCAGAAGTGCCACCGCGCGCTGCGCCGCTTCCTGGAGCGCGTGCCCGAGGAGTACAGCTTCGGCGTGCTCTTCTGCCCCTGCGCCGACGCGCTGTGCGGCGAGCGCCGCCGCAAGACCATCGTGCCCTCCTGCTCCTACGAGGAGCCCGATGGCAAGCCCAGCTGCCTCAGCCTGCAGGGGTACTGCCTGAGGGACCAGCTCTGCAGGTCAGTGGGTGATGGCATTTTGGGTTGGTGGCCGTCGGCCTTTTGGGTCAGTGGACCTTTTGGGTCAGTGGGCGACGGCCTTTTGGGTCAGTGGACCTTTTGGGCCAGTGGGCGTCGGCCTTTTGGGTCAGTGGGCAACGGCCTTTTGGGTCAGTGGATCTTTTGGGCCAGTGGGCGTCGGCCTTTTGGGTCAGTGGACCTTTTGGGTCAGTGGGCGACGGCCTTTTGGATCAGTGGACCTTTTGGGCCAGTGGACCTTTGGGTCAGTGGACCTTTTGGGTCAGTGGGCATCAGCCTTTTGGGTCAGTGGACCTTTTGGGTCAGTAGGCATTGGTTGTGCATCTCATTGAGAATTGGCTTGGCAGGTCAATGAGCGTCGGCCTTTCAGGTCGGTGGGCATCGACCTTTCAGGTCAGTTGTGTATCTCAGTGGGAGTTGGCTTTGCAGGTCAGTAGGCGTTAGCTGTGCCTGTCAGTATGAGTCAGCTTTGCAGGTTAGGGGGTTTCAGAATTTTAGATCAGTGGGCGTCACCCTTTCAGGTCAGTGGGCGTCGGCTGTGTGTGTCAGTGTGAGTCGGCTTTGCAGGTCAGTGTGACTCGGTCGCACATCTGACACTCGCTGAGAATGAGATGCGGCAGCATAGCGGGAGATGCTCACCTAAGCTGCTAATTCATGCCCGTTGTGAGCCCAGGCTCTCATCCAAATGCTATGTCTTGCCTTATTCCTTCACTTCAGGTCATGGATGCCTCCTTTCATCATCCTGGGTTCTGTCTCTTTAATCTCAAACCCTGAAAACAGTCACAGAACTGAAACACATCGAGCCACATGGGTGAGAGTGATAGAGACTGCATTTACAAATGGAAGGTAGTTAATGTAGTTTGTTTTTAATTGAATTACAGGGAATTAATTACTGACAGGGAGATATTTAGGATACCACTGAAAGCTTTAAAACAATAGTGTGTTTAAGTGAGGTTTAGGGTTGTGGGGTGTCAGGTGGTGTAAAACATCTCTGCGAATGCCAAACGGTTGCGCGATCGTGGGGAGATGGCTTTGCTGTGTGACAGATTGGAGGGCTCAGATTCCGCTAGCCAGCTTTGCAAGAGGGTGGCAGGCTTTGGTTTTTCCAGCATGATGTGAATCATAAACACACAGATTGTCTAAGGGGCACATTCCAAGGCTCCCGCCGGTTCGAATTTACAGTTTCTTGACAGGTAGACTGTGCTCAACAGGGGCTGTATACCTGCACTTTCCCTTCCACAGCACCTCATGTTTAAGTGCACTTTCATACATAACAAGTGTCGCACGGCAGTCGGAGGGAGCGGCCATTGAATTCTGGGGGATTGTATATAATCCTTCCCTTCATCTTCTATGAATACTTATCCAGGGTCGGGGTGGGGCCTGGAGCCTATCTAAGGAAACACAGGGGATAAAGCTGGCAAAAACCATAGGCGGGATACCAGATTTTCATAATGAATATCTCAAATGTTACATAAAACGCGCATTATTCCGAATCTTAAAAATATATAATACTCTTAATAATATGAGCTACTTTTCCTCTGAGTAATGTGCCGCATTCTAAACATATTAAGTTTCATTTTTAACTTGTTTGTAAGTAGTACCCCTCCCTGCAGTGAGCCCAAGGTGCCTGATTTGAGAACAGCACCACAGATAAATGCAGAACAGCTGCTGTCATTCACTAGCGAAATTCTGAGTGGGGAACAAATGCCTTAAATGTTTTCTCCCCCGGAGGTCAAAACAAATGACTCCCACCCAGTGCTAACAGCTAGTTTGCTGAATCTCAGAACAGGTGCAATGTTTTTAATAAGGAACAAATATGATTTTTGTGTCTCATAAGACACCGTAGAGTCACAACGACCAAAACAATCACTTTAAATGTTACTGTTCAGCACAGCAGTAATATAATGAAAACAATATTAGTATTTCTTAGACATGAGTGAGGTAAGTACATTTCAGTAAGTGGGCTGTTGCAGATCTGACCTTTACTCATTCCAGGGCAAACCTGGAGCGTAAACAACACCAACTTCTTTATATAATTAATGACTGACGTCTTTTTTGCTGTTCGGGAAAATAACTTGTCAAACTTAAATATGGATCATAATAGAAAGATTATTCCAGGAGTGAAAGTGTCAGCCCGATCCCTCAATGCTGTTACTATGCAGGGCCCGGTTTCCCAATAACGCACACTGTTAGCACGCTAAGAAGACTCTTAAGAGTGGTCCGGACCAACCTTACGAACGTGCGACTTACCCAAGATATACTTCGTGTACGAACGCTTCGGGAATCGTTCCATAACGTTAAGAGTGAGGTTAAGGTACAACTTAAGAACTACTTAGCGATAAGAAGGTTTTGGGAAACCGGGCCCAGGTCTGTAAAGCTGTGCTGAGTTAGTTTCACAGTGACCTCTCTCTCTCTGTTTGACGCCCTGCCCAAATATACGCATTTTGTGGATCTTGTGCTAACTATACAGAAATTCCTTTCTCTTTCGCACCATTCTTAAAATTTCTCAACCCCAAAAACTACCACAGTCTAAATTATGTAGACAAATAGATCGCAGAGCAAGAAGTGATCAAATTAATGATGAGTAAGCCTTTGATCCGGTCTGTTTCTGTGTCTCCAGAAAGTCTCAACAGCCTTGATTGATCAAAAATATATAAATTCTATAAGTTCTAGTCTGTTTGATCATCTGATGTGGAACACAACCTGTGTTTGGAGCGTTTCTGCTCGGTGCTCTGTGCGTGATTCTCAGTATGTGTACTTGACTGCTCTTGTGATCTCACGTACCCGTTCCACCCCGTCTGCCATTGCCGAAGGCCAGTACTAATACGCAAGAACAGAAGTACAGAGGACTGTAAAAATCCCTGGATGTCGTTCATGCCCCGCCCCAAATATCAAGGATACATCGGCTGCATCCTTGCCGAACCAGACCAATCCCCTCATTCATTGTGCCCCAAGTTCCTTCTTGGTAGGCGAGTTACAAGATGACAAGTACAATCTTTGCATCATTGGCATTGAGAAACACTCCATCTCATAATCGGTGCACGTTTATTGGTGTGCATGTGACCTCCAATGCTCCTCATTCATTGGGTCTCGTTGTCCACTAAGAATATGTGTCTCCTGCCCTGTAGCTCCAAACCCCGACTTCATGGGTGACCTCACTGCCCACTGGCTTTGAAGCAGACGCGACACTGTATAATTCTTCTGCTCTCTCGGCCGTGGGACATCGCTTATCACTGTCATTTCAAAACATGGCAAACCTCAGCAGCTTGTGATAAACCTTCTGCTAAAAAGAAGTGTCAGTGCTGGAGGTCTAAGTAGATAGCCAATGTGTTTAAAAATAATCCTCGTCATTTATGAAATGATCAACAGATAATCATACGTATAATTTACATAGTTTTCCTTTTTCTTTCTATTGCATCCCTTTTTCTTTCTGTTTTTTTGTGAATCTATGTATGTCTGTGTGTATCTATTTGTTTGTGTTTATGTCCTTGTGTCTGTCTTTGTATCATTGTCTGTATTTGTCTCTGCATATTTTTTTTTTACTCTGTCTTTTTGTGTCTGTCTACTTGTCTGCTTGTTATTTCTGTGCTTGTCTGCCTTTGTCTGTTTCTTCTACTTGTTTGTCTGTTTACCTTTTTATTTACCTGATCATTTCTCTGCCTGTTTCACTGTCTTTTGCCTGTTTATCTGAGTGTTTGTCTGTCTTTTGCCTGTTTGCCTGCGTGTTTGTTTTTGTCTTCTGCCTGTTTGCCTGCGTGTTTGTTTTTGTCTTCTGCCTGTTTGTCTGCTTTCTTGTCTGTCTCTCTGCCTTCTTGTCTTTCTGCCTTTCTGCTTGCCTGTATGTCTGAATGTTTGTCTGTATTTATCTGCCTGAGTTTCTGTTTCTCTGCCCATTTGCCTATCTGTTCATCTGCCTTCTTGTCCGTGCATTTCTGTCTGACTGTCTTGTCTGTCTCAGGTCCAGACTGGCCGATTTCCAGCGTAACTGCCAGGCCTCCTCGCAGTCACCCTCTGGGTGCCTGAGTGATAGCAGAGCTGTCTGCCTGAAGGCATATGCCGGACTGATCGGTAAGCAGCAGCGGCAGAAGGGCACGGGGAGGGGGAGGGCAGGAGAAGGGCAAGGGGAGGCCGGATAAACATGTGGGGGGGAGGGGGGGGTGACAGACGGGCTGCAGGCGAGAGCCACGCTCAAGGTGACGGCTCTGTCACTGACCTCCCCTCTGCAGGCACTATCATGACTCCCAACTACGTGAGCAACAGCAGCACGGAGGTGTCGCAGTGGTGCACCTGCGAGGGCAGCGGCAACCGGTGGCAGGACTGCCTGCGCGTGCTGCACATGTTCAGCGGCAACAGCTGCCTGCGTGAGTGTCTGTCAGCCACACAGCCCTGCGTCCGTGCCTATCCGCCCACACCTATCCGCCCGCACCTCCTTATCATTGCCGAATGCTCAGCACCTCACCATCATCGCCAAAACACACACCCCCAGCACCTCACTATCACCGCTGACCACACACCCCCAACGCTTCACCATCTCTGCCGATCGCACACCACCAGCACCTCGCCATTCACCGCCGACCGCACACCCCCAGCACCTCGCCATTCACCGCCGACCGCACACCTCCAGCACCTCGCCATTCACCGCCGACCGCACACCTCCAGCACCTCGCCATTCACCGCCGACCTCGCCATTCACCGCCGACCGCACACCTCCAGCACCTCGCCATTCACCGCTGACCACATACCACCAGCACATCGGCATCACCGCCGACCACACACCACCAGCACCTCGCCATTCACCGCCAACCACACACCACCAGCACCTCTCCGTCACTGTCAACCGCACACCCCCAGCACCTCACCATCACCGCCAACCACACACCACCAGCATCTCTCCGTCACTGTCAACCGCACACCCCCAGCACCTCGCCATGATCACCTACCGCACACCACCAGCACCTCACCATCACCACAAACCATACACCAGCAGCACCTCACCATCACCGCCTGAGGTGAGAAGAAAATTTCCCCACGGGGATCAATAAAGTATCTCAAACACTCACCACCATCACCGCAGAATGCTCAGCACCAAACATTGACCACCAGCACCTCACCATCACTGTCGCCTGCTCACCACCACTACCGACCGCTCACCACCAGCACCAAATGCTCACCACCAGTACATCACCAGCACCTCGCTACCACCACCGACCGCTCACCACCATCACCGCTGTCTGCTCACCACCAGCACCTCACCATCACAGCCGACCACACACCACCATCACCGCTGTCTGCTCACCACCAGCACCTCACCCTCACAGCCAACCACACACCACCAGCACCTCACCATCACTGTCGCCTGCTCACCACCACTGCCAACCACACACCACCATCACCGCTGACTGCTCACCACCAGCACCTCACCATCACAGCCGACCACACACCACCATCACCGCTAACTGCTCACCACCAGCACCTCACCCTCACACCCGACCACACACCACCATCACTGCTGACTGCTCACCACCAGCACCTCACCATCACAGCCGACCGCTCACTGCCCACCTTCTTGCCTTCTCGGGTCAGGCGATGCCATTGGCACCCTGGGAGGCTCCCCGCCCCGCCCAGTGGAGAGGACCTCTCTGCCACCCCCGCACCCCACCCCCAGGCCCGCCCCCACCATCCTGCGTGACAGCATCATCGCCAACGCTCTGCCTGACCTCAGCACTGTGAGTATCTCCACGCTCAGCCCCATGCCAAGTACTGAGCAATCTCATGCCATTTGGGGGGGTTAGGGTTAGGGTTAACTAACATAACATTTATTGCTTTACAGTACAAACTGTTGTTGCTAAAATTATTTTATTCTGAAGCAGTCTAAAAGAAGTGCGATTGAAATAAAGGATGACAGGTCCTTTTTATAAAATATATATATACAGTTTTTTTTTTTTAAGTGCCTCCCCAGAAGTAAATTACAGCTGTAATTACCCTCCTTACAGAGAGCAGGTCAATATCGCGGGCGATATAAAGCAGCTATCAGTAATGGATGGTAGGCGGTATAAAGCGACTATCAGTATTGGATGGTGGGCGGTATAAAGCGGCTGTCAGTGACGGATGGTGGGCGGTATAAAGCAGCTATCAGTAATGGACGGTGAACGGTATAAACCGGCTGGCAGTGACAGACAGTGGGCAGCTGTCAGTGATGGATGGTGGGCGGTATAAAGCGGCTATCAGTAATGTATGGTGGACGGTATAAAGCGGCTATCAGTATTGGATGGTGGGCGGTATAAAGCGGCTGTCAGTGACGGATGGTGGGCGGTATAAGGCAGCTAGTAGTAATGGATGGTGGACGGTATAAAGCGGCTGTCAGTAATGGACGGTATAAAGTGGCTGTCAGTGATGGATGGTGGGTGGTATAAAGCGGCTGTCAGTGACGGATGGTGGGCGGTATAGAGCGGCTATCAGTAATGGATGGTGGGTGGTATAAAGCGGCTATCAGTAATGGATGGTGGACAGTATAAAGCGGCTATCAGTAATGGATCGTGGACGGTATAAAGCGGCTATCAGTAATGGACGGTATAAAGCGTCAGGCAGTGACAGACAGCCGGCAGTACAAAGTGGCTATCAGTAATGGATGGTGGGTGGTATAAAGTGGCTGTCAGTGATGGATGGTGGGCGGTATAAAACGGCTGTCAGTATTGGATGGTGAACGGTATAAAGTGGCTATTAGTAATGGATTGTGGACGGTATAGAGCGGCTATCAGTAATGTATGGTGGACGGTATAAAGCGGCTATCAGTAATGGACGGTGGACGGTATAAAGTGGCTATCAGTAATAGACGGTATAAAGCGGCTGGCAGTGACGGACAGCCAGCAGTACAAAGTGGCTATCAGTAATGTATGGTGGACGGTATAGAGCGGCTATCAGTAATGGACGGTGGACGGTATAAAGCGGCTATCAGTAATAGACGGTATAAAGCGGCTGGCAGTGACGGACAGCCGGCAGTACAAAGTGGCTATCAGTAATGGATGGTGGGTGGTATAAAGTGGCTGGCAGTGACGGATGGTGGGCAGTATAAAGCAGCTGTCAGTAATGCATGGTGGGCGGTATACAGCAGGTGTCAGTAATGCATGGCGCGAGGTATAAAGCGGCTGTCAGTAATGCATTGTGGGCGGTATATAGCGGCTGTCAGCATTGCATGGTGGGCAGTATAAAGCGGATGTCAGTAATGCATGGTGGGAGGTATATAGCGAATGTCAGTAATGCATGGTGGGCGGTATACAGCGGCTGTCAGTAATGCATGGTGGGCGGTATATAGCGGATGTCAGTAATGCATGGTGGGCGGTATACAGCGGCTGTCAGTAATGCATGGTGGACGGTATACAGCGGATGTCAGTAATGCATAGTGGGCGGTATATAGCGAATGTCAGTAATGCATGGTGGGAGGTATATAGCGAATGTCAGTAATGCATGGTGGGAGGTATACAGTGGCTGTCAGTAATGCATGGTGGGCGGTATACAGCGGATGTCAGTAATGCATGGTGAGCGGTATATAGCGGATGTCAGTAATGCATGGTGGGCGGTATACAGCGGATGTCAGTAATGCATGGTGGGCGGTATACAGCGGCTGTCAGTAATGCATGGTGGGCGGTATACAGCGGATGTCAGTAATGCATGGTGGGCGGTATATAGCGGATGTCAGTAATGCATGGTGGGCGGTATACAGCGGCTGTCAGTAA
>JAODKN010000048.1:2145640-2174331 GCA_026774425.1 Petrocephalus zakoni | reverse complement strand
GCAGAATTTGCAGGAAAGAAGATGCTCTTTTGTGTATCAGTTTTTGAGTAATTAACATCCCCCTTTCTCATCACAGGAAGATGTACAAGACTTCGATGCTCTGTGTTTGGCCAAGTCCTACTTCGACCTGAAGGAATATGACCGTGCAGCCTACTTCCTGAGGGGCTGCCACAGCCCAAAGGCCTACTTCCTGTACATGTACTCCTGTTACCTGGTAGGTGGCGCTCTCATGCAGCCCCCTTCCACCCTTCTACCATCCTTCTCATTGTGCTCCATGTCTCTCTCATTCCTGCTTCATGACGCCCCTCCCACAAGTCTGGAGAGAAAAAGAAGGATGACGAGACCGTGGACAGCCTGGGTGAGTCTATCATCTTTGGCACTTCTTGGGCTCCTGGAGGATGGAGACGCTCATCAGTCAGGAGCTTTGGGCTGATTTGGGGTGTGGTGTTTTTTCCTCCCTCTCCCTCCAATGTGATTGGCTGCAGGGCCCCTAGAGAAGGGACAGGTGCGGAACGAGGCGCTGCGAGAGCTGCGTGCCGAGCTGAGCAAGAAGCATCGGGCAGGAGAGCTGGACGGCTTCGCCCTTTATTTGTACGTGAGCCAAGGCGCTGACTTTGTTTTCTTTTATGGTCTGTCTGAGCTGATAAATGGCTGACACATAGCAAGCCAGGCACAAAATCCTCCTCAGGCTCACAGGGGCACACTGTGGTCGTTGTTTTTCAATTGTGCTTTTGGCCTTGAATGATTTAGATATAAAAGTGAAGGACATTTTTTAATATATATTTTTAGCTGCCCACCCCCTCTTGTGGACAATTTGCACATTGCACTTTGTAACTTCTGTTTACTATTTTATTGATCTACATTTTTTACTTATTACTTAACTTGACTCGTCTTATTCGGTTCCTACTTTTAATTGCTGTATGTGCAGTTCTATAGCTGTTGGGTGTTACTCACTGGAAACTGAGCCTAGCTCCACTTATTTCCAGTCTACTCCTTGGCAGCATGTATATTTCCAATATGCCATTTGCCTCAGTTGTACGCTGCTCTGGACAACAGCGTCTGCTAAATATATAAATGTAACTATAAGGAGCTCTTATTGCCTGTATCTACTGCTCTACTGTTGTGCATTTAATTAATAAAGTGATTTGCTCAGCACAGATTATTTTATCTTGAGTTATGTTTTACATGGTATCTCTCTGATACACACAAGTAACGCCACCTGTTAGTTACAGATCTGGTGCTGACAGACACCCTAACTGGTAATCTCCACTAGGGCCTGCTTACTGCCTTACTGTTGTGCTTGTGCAGGTACGGCGTGGTGCTGAGGAAGCTAGATCTGCTGAAGGAGGCCGTGGACGTGTTTGTGGAGGCCATCCATGCCCTGCCGCTGCACTGGGGGGCGTGGCTCGAGCTTTGCAATCTCGTCACCAACATAGAGATGGTACTGCTCTCGTCCCCGGCTCCATAACGCCTCAGTCCCTCTGCTTATAGCTGGTACACAGCTGGGCTCTGGCCTCATGTCAGGAGCAGAATCGGAATTCACTTTATTTTCCAGGTATACCTGGAATTTGTCTTGGTAGAGTTAGTTGCAAACAGCATGCAAAATAAATTAATAACAATAATAATACAAAGTATATTTTAAAGGACGAGCATGTCACTGTCTCTGTAATAGTGACGACAAAGCTCTATCTTATCAATAGTCTAAATCAGTACAGATTACAGTCAGGAAGTTGGTATTTACGAAATGTCTACCTGAATTTAAGTCTAGATCAATCCATGGTCCCAAATAAATAAAGTTCCATTTTAAGTACAGATATGCATGTTTATGTATCAAGGCATTGCAGCAGCAACATATGCAGCAAGTGTGTAGATAAAGGTCCAGAGGTGTGCAGATGTTAATGAAAAATGGTGCTTTCTCAGGAATGGCCCTGAGAAATGGGGCCAGTCTGCAACACAGATGCTCAGATTTTCCTGCTCAAACGCATCTTAATCAGCTAATTACCAGGTTTAGTAGGTGTGTTGGAGTAGGGAAGTCTGCAAAGCGTCTTTCATAATGGCCCTCCTGGACCGGAACTGGAGAACCCCTCTTTGCATACTGTAACTTGTGTATCTCTGTCTTTCAGCTGAAGTCTCTGTCGCTGCCAGACTGCTGGATCAAGGACTTCTTCCTGGCCCACATGTACACGGAGCTGCAGATGATCAAGGAGGCGCTGCAGAAGTACCAGAGCCTCATTGACGTCGGCTTCTCCAAGAGCACCTACATCATCTCGCAGATTGCCGTGGCTTACCACAACATCCGCGGTCAGCTTCACTCTTTGTTAACAGGCAGTTTGCCTTCTCCACCATAGCCTGTGTTCCCTGCTTTACCCTCTTTTGTCCGGTGTTCCTGTCCCTCCCTGACCTGTATGTAAGCCAGTCCACCCTCGTCACTCTTGCATTTCTTCCCCCTGTTCTTCAGACATTGATCAGGCCCTGCTGCTCTTCAACGAGCTGAGGGACCAGGATCCGTATCGTATCGAAAACATGGACACCTTCTCCAACCTTCTCTACGTCAGGGTGAGACCAGATTCTGAGAAACCTGCCCGTTTCAGACTGACCAAAAAAAAAATAGAAAAAAAGAAATTATAAATTATCTGGCCAGCTTGGTCCAAAACTTTGTATTCTTTGTTATTCCCGATTATATTTACTTTAAGCCAGGTTTATCTTTTGTACTAATATATAATAGTGATACTTCATTCATCCCCTATAAAAGGGATCCTCACCAACCCCATCTTGCTTTCCATAAGACACACACATATACAGGTGAGATCAAGCTTAGGGGCCCCAGCTCAGGGTCAACCTTGGGACAGTTGAGGGTTAATGGCCTTATTCACTGACCCAGTGGTGGCATCAGTCGGCTGATCATGGGATTCCAACCAGCGACCTTCCAGTCAGTCACCCACCAACCCCCTTAAACAGGGCTCCTGGGAGCAGTTGGGATTTGAACCCACAACTCTGAGGAGACTGGAGCCTTAGCCCAGTGCCTCGCTTTGCACATATGGTGATTTTCCACTGCCACCAGGAACCGAGCCATACCATGCACATTTTCCCTGTGAACACAGCGATTTTCACAGACTTGCAGAAGTTAGCACATAGTAAAGTATAATGTGCACCGTGTCGACAGTAAAACCTCTGTTCAGTTTTACGTCATTGTCACTCGCCAAACTCGGCAATGCTTTTACTAAGCTGACCCTCCTCCAGTGGAAAACCGAAGCGAGCTGGAACCGTGCCCGTGCCTGCTCTCTCTTCGCGGTGCGGCTCGGATATGACTCCCCTCTGTAACTGCCTACAGAGCATGAAGGCTGAGCTGAGCTACCTGGCCCATGACCTCGCCGAGATTGACAAGTACAGAGTGGAGACTTGCTGTGTCATCGGTGAGCGTGCAAGACCGAGTGGGAAGGGCTGGCCTTTTCTCCAGTTAAGTGTCCCGTGGTTCACCACTGCCCCTCCCGCCTCGCAGGTAACTACTACAGCCTACGCTCGCAGCACGAGAAGGCAGCACTGTACTTCCAGAGAGCCCTGAAGTTGAACCCCCGGTGTCTGGGCGCCTGGACGCTGATGGGCCACGAGTACATGGAGATGAAGAACACCTCTGCGGCCATTCAGGCCTACAGGTGAGAGCAGACGCATCTCCGGGGCTCGGCATGCAGCGCCGCCTCTGCGATTCCGCCAGTGGGGTCAGTCTGCAGCAGCCGACTGCAGCCGTCCAGCAGGCAACCCATGAGGATGAAATTCACGTCACTTGCCCTCGTCTGCAACCAGAAGCGCGCGCAGAAAAGTAAAGTATGAATTGACTTTTAGCGTAATAACTCAAAAAGTATTTCTCTGATCTTTTTCTAACTTTGATGACACATTGTACTATTGAACGTCTAGAACTGATAGGAATTTTGAGCCACATAGTGACAGCATAGAGAATCTCGTTAGTATGCTAACCCAAAAGTATTTCATGGATCTTATTGCCACTTCACAAAAACATTACATGGGTGGTGCAGAGGTGGGCAGGGCCATCCAGGGAATCCCTTGCTGTCGTTGCAGCAGCATTTGCTTCTCCTGAGCTGCTGGGTAACTGTCTGCTTGATGTATCTGTGTTAGGGGTGCAGAATCTGCTGAGTGCACAACGTGATCCGTAGCCAGTTGTCGTTGTGTCTGAGGAACTTGCTTGAGGAACAGTAACTTCAGTAACGGCCAGTTTGGTTCTTCTGACAAGGCACGCCATAGAAGTAAACAAGCGGGACTACAGAGCCTGGTACGGGCTCGGCCAGACCTACGAGATCCTCAAATTGCACTTCTACTGTCTCTACTACTACCGCCGGGCCCACCAGCTCAGGTGCGTAGCTCCCCCACTGCCGCTCGACCCGCTGTGAAGGTCCAGTCACTCACGGGAAAAAGTATCCAAAGTGTCTTATTCACATCCATTATAGTGAGCAATTTCATGCGGAGTTCATCCTAACTGAACTTTGACCTGCAAATCTGTGCATCTCAGCCAATCAGGTGCCGTGTGGGAGGGGCTGACCGGTCAGCTTCACCGGCTGTGGGGCAAAATGGAGCAGTCATTTAAAAAAAAAAAAAATTAGCTATCAATTGCCAGAGTATAAATTTACCAGAATATAAATTGCCACAATACAAAAAAAAGCTGCATTCAAATGTGTCCGAAAGCTAGGAAGCATGTCATGGTGCATGTTATAAGATCACTGCGTGACGTCTTTCACACCTACCTTACAAGGCTCGAAGGCTAACAAATGTCCACTATGTGCTATGTAATTTCACTAATACTGACTTGTGTGGTACACCGAAAAAATGAATAAGTAGTTTCTAAATCTATATTTTAAAGGTGAATGGGATGTGGTGTTTTCCTTATTAACATCACTGCACCAACAAAAATGGCTGAAATCATTTGTGTCCTCCTAGGCCCAACGACTCGCGCATGCTGGTCGCTTTGGGGGAATGCTATGAGAAACTGTCCCAGCTAGTCGAGGCCAAGAAGGTGAGGCTATGATTCTTTCTGGTAAAATGCGGTGAATTTTGCTCTCCTGCTGCAAGGGAGAATGTGAGCCCCCCCGTAAGCAGGACGGGCGCTCTTTACCTGGCAGTTACCACATCGTTCATTGTCTTTTATGTCTGAGCACTGTCTTTCTGGTGCTTTTCATATGCGGGCGGGATGGGGTGAGGGTGTGGGGTAAGCTGCCTCCATTTATGCGGGTTTCTTGTAGGGGGTGGGGTTGCTCTTAACATGATGTGATTTTCTAAAATATGAACTGTCCCATGTGGCTTGGCTATCATTTTTTAAGGGTAGTTATTAAAAACTACAGTCACCCTTTGGAATCCATGGGGGTGAGGGGATTGGTCCCAGGACCCCCTGCAGATACCAAAATCCACGGATGCTCATTTCTGTTATATAAAATGGCAAATAGTCCTTGCATATAACCCACACACATCCCCCCCATATACATGCTGTGTAAATGTGCATGTAAAGTTGTCATATTGTATTGTTCAGGGAATAACATATCTGTACATGTTCAGGGTCGACGCGGCCGTTGTAGCACCTATAGAGAATAATTATAACAAGAGAAGCGCTTTTCAGCATGGGTTCTGCGTAGCACTCTGTTTGCGGCAAATTCTCCCACGGCTGATGGCTTGCCCTCTGTGTGCCAGTGCTACTGGAGAGCGTACTCCGTTGGGGATGTGGAGAGGATGGCGCTACTGAAACTGGCCAAGTGAGTCCTCCCCCCGCGGGTCAGACGAAAGCACTGTGTCACATCACTTGGTAGCATGCAGATGAGTGAGACGCCGCTGTGCGAGCTTCGCGACGGCAGCAACAAGCAGTGTAAATGGATGTGAACTCACTGCACACCACAGTAATAATTAATAGTGGGCCATTCTGGGAGCATAACTACAATGGACAGTATTGGCACTTTTCCACTGGCAGACAGGAACCAGGTCGTACCCCAGCTGTACCACGAAGAGTGACTAGTGCGCTTCCAGTCAGTTTTCCACTGCATATTGACAAAGAACATCAATATCTCCCTACATTTCGACCAATCAGATGGCGGCGAGGCAACCAGTTCAGTTTGGCCACGCTTCTGGCCCTGCTAGTACACAGGGTCGTGTTGTTATGGGTACGGCTCGGCTCTTGACGCAGATGGAAAAGCATCAGAATAATAGCTGTTAGTGGGTTTATTGACCCAATTGAGCTGGATAAACCTGCCCCAGAGCTTGCAGGTTTAAGCCTTTGTCCTGCAGTACCGTCTACCTGCTGGTAGCAGCGTGAATCACCTTTGGCTTGGGTGACTGGGGATCTTCGATGATTGTGTGTCCGTATGCACACTCCACTGCACCGGTGCATCCAGTGATCCGCCCCCAACCTTTCACACTCCCACAGACTCCACGAGCAGCTCAACGAGTCGGACGAGGCTGCCCAGTGTTACATTATTTACATCCAGGATATCTTTTCCTGTTCGGTGAGATTAGCACACGCCCGGCCATCTGTGTCTGTTGTGCAGAGGACGTATTTTCAGCTAGCTGCGGTCTGCAACCCCATTCTCCCCTGCCGCTTAGGAGCCCCTGGAGCACGTGGAGGTTAGCACGGCTCTCCGGTACCTGGGCCAGTACTACTTCAAGAACAAACGATATGATGAGGCCGCCCTCTGTGCTCAGCGCTGCTGTGACTCAAATGACGTGAGTACTCAGGCTCAAGCTACCGTCCCATCATATGTCCCTCTGAGATCCGGCAATTCATTGTTTTTGCTTGAATGTCTCATACTGTACATGCCACTCTATTAAGGCCTGTTTGGTCCTGAAAGATAATACTTACAACTTTAAGATGACATCAGTAGTGTTTGGGTTTGACTTTCCCAGCTTCTTTTTCTATCAAATTAATTTTTTTCCCCCCCTGGAACTCAGGGGGGTATTTACGGTAGAGGATAAAAGGTCCCCATGACTGTTACACTGTCAAAAACTGTGCATCATAACTGCGACCTCCTCTAGGGCACTGTAGTGTTGAATTCATACGAGTGTGTTTGCACTGACTTTGTTTCTCATTGTCTCACAGGCACGTGAAGAGGGCAAAGCACTTTTGAGACAGATCTCCCAAGTGCGAGAGCAGGGGGAGGCGTCCTCGGCTGACCTCTCCCATCCCTGTGTCTTCGGGCCCCTCTCCAACAATAACACGCCTGTCCGGAGAGTGTCGCCACTTGATCTCTCTTCTGTCACCCCCTAATACGTACACCAGTGCCAAACCACCTAAAGTGGCTTCTGTCCCGTTCCTCTTCACCTTGTGATTTTTCTGGACATTGGACTGAGAAGATGCTGAGCCGTGGATTGGACACCCAGCAGGACGTCTTAAGGAATGAATTCTGTCTTCAGCACTGACACATTCATTGATATATTTTTTTGCATGCCAAACGCAATGCAGCTCTTCTTTAGGTATGGATAGGGGCAGAAGCTAGTTTGGTGTGTGTGTGTGTGTTTAACTATGTGTGTTTTGCTGGTGTACAGTGTGGGCAGAATGCAGTCATATGGTCTTCATGTCAGAGTTCAGTGACGCTTTAGAGTTTTCATCAGATGCTCCTTGTTTCCAACATGTAAATGTTTTTTTCTTTGCATGTGCTCATGAATAAATGGGGGGGAAAGCCAGAGTTAATAAAAATGATCTTTGTAAGGAAATGTATTAGGTTCTTTCTGTGAGGTTGGCGTTTCTTTCAGCCTGATTTAAAACTCCAAATATAAGTTAACTTCCCTGTTTAGGACAGTATCGCCTGAGTTAAAATATTGTCTGTTGAAGTGGCAATAAGCTGAAATGGATATAGTATTTTACAGGCTTCCTGCCAGTTCTCTGCAGCGTAACCCAGATCAGTATTTTCCCAGCAGCCAAGGCTTGGTCAATTAAAACAAAAAGCAGTGTCTGTGAATTTCTGAAACCTCCCTTACTAGATTGTTCATATATGAAGTAAGAAACAGATCTTATTGTTAAAGGTCTGGTTTTACACAGCGGATCTGAGTAACGCGCTGCGAGAAATACTTTTTAATACTGCACATGGCGTGACTGGATAGACTTATGGCAAGAAGACGCTGAAAACGGCTGATGCAGTGCCTGTCCCGAGTTTGGTGTTCCATCACAATACTTTTACCCCGGAGGAAATTGCTTGTGATTACAGACTGCACATAACTATACTGAAGACAAAATTGGCAAGACACATATAAAGGAAAATGTAAGAATAAAGCATGATTTTAGTAGGAATTCATTCGTTTTACAATAATGGCACATTCATACCATGAAAAATCAACGTTTTATAAGTCTTATTTTTCTTTGATGAAGGCTGTAATTAGAAACGGTAAATTGCAGGAATGGTTATCTGAATGCACATTTAAGCAACAGTATTGCAGAATGCAATGATCGCCAGCACACTTATAATGCAGGCCTACGGCATCTTCTGAATGCGAGAGACAGCATCTGGCCGTGCTGCCATACTTAAGAGGTAAAGTAAAAATAACGCAAAGTGTTTAGTAGTTTCGTCTAACACCAAGTCACGCCGCTTTATCAAGAGATCTGACATTTGCAAGCGGAATTGCCTATTTCATATCTATTTTCCATGCCCAGAATTCACACCCTTGCTGCGTCACCACTCATCTATTTCTGGATAACAGGCTTTCGCTACAAATTCGACATATCCTGAGACTTCGTTATTCTACTGTATAGGATGAAACTTCCCGTACTTAGAAAGCAAATGCAGCGCATAGGCGCACCCCCCGCCCCCGCCCCCCGGGGCGTGTGACGTAGCCCACTCCCAGCCAATCACCGTGCAGGACGCCATTATCCCCTCCCACAGGCAGGAAGTTTAATCCTGTTTCGCGACGCCATTTCGTATTCATCGGATGCCAGTTTGCAGCGACGTCGAAGGTATTTGCGATGTCCTTTCATTGGGGCTCTTTGGGGAAGCCTCTCGTTCCGTTAACGGCGCCGGTCGCATTTTCGCGCGGTTCGCCAGGTAAAATGCGGTAACGTTCGGCGCGGGGATGCGCCGCGAGCGCGCCGGCCGCGCGCGAGTCTCGCGGGCGGAGCGCGAGGCGCAAGGTTAGGCGGCTACGCGCTGCGCACTAACGCTTTTTATTTGGTTGGTATTGAATGTTAAAACGTTATCTAAGGTCCCGGTAGTGTACAGCTTCGCTCTATTCTCATTCCGGCGGCGTTCGCGGCCGTGTGTGTCCGTACTACGCGCGGCCTTTTTTCTTTAATCGCGGGCGCTTCTCTCGAGCTGTTGTCCGTAACGTCGGTTATTCCGTTTTTTATTCGGCCTTCTGTTAGAAATCTCGCACTCGTCTGTTTCCGATGTACGCGGCGGCACGCGATTCCACTCCCTTTTAAGTGATGTTAAAGCGTGTGTGTGTGTGTGTGTGGCCGCTGCAGCGTTTTTCGGCGTCGTGCGATGTAACAAAAAAGGAGCCGCTTTTCAAAATGGCCGCCGGCCTCGGCTGCTGCGCCGGGGGCCGCGTCATGGCGGCCGGAGCCCCCGCCGCCGCCTTCCGAACGCCGCCGCGCCCTTTGTTACCCCCCAGTCACGCGTGCCGTCCTACTCCTGTATTAATTGCGACCTTAGAGGCTCCCGTTTTGTAATTTTTGTGGATGAAGCTCGTCCCCGTGTCCTCCCGCGCCTCCACAGCGCCATTTTAAGCGCCGCGTTTATTTGAATTTTGCGCATGGATTAATGGGGTATTGTGTAGGTGGCCGCGGCGAGGGCTGGATCCCCCTCCTTAGGAACGCGCCGGTCGGTTTCGCGAGAGCCCCACGTGTACTTCAGAGCGGGCCTCTTTTGTAACGACGCGAAGCTGCGTTTTTCGTCGCTGTTTCGCACATGGTTTGGTCGGTCCTCACGTCCGCCGTGATTGTGATCGTGACACTCGGGTGGCCGGCCTTGTTGTAGTCCGGCACCATTTACGTACCGTTTTTTCCCCCTTCTGTGTTTTCTAGACAGAGTAGCAACATGGTGAAGATCTTCGTTGGCAACCTGTCCCAAGAGACCACGGCCGATGAGCTGCGGGCCCTCTTTACTCAGTATGGGAAGGTCTCAGAGTGTGACATTGTCAAGAATTATGGCTTCGTGCACATGGACGAGAAGACTGAGGCCGACGAAGCCATACGCAACCTGCACCATTATGAGCTTCACGGCCAGCCGATGAATGTGGAGATCAGCCGTGGCAAAGTCAAGGCCTCCACCAAGCTGCACGTGGGCAACATCAACAACACCTGCACCAACCAGGAGCTGCGGGCCAAGTTCGAGGAGTATGGGCCTGTGGTGGAGTGCGACATTGTGAAAGATTATGCCTTTGTGCACATGGAGCGGGTGGAGGATGCCATGGAGGCCATCAATGGGCTAGACAACACCGCCTTCCAAGGTGATCCCACTAGCTGAGTGGGGGCAGTAGGCCAATGTCATTCTCTGTGTTAGTGCATCTCACCTGAAATGCAAGCATTCCAGGCCAAGGGTAGCTACTGTTCAGAAAGGTTCAGGTAGCACAGCTGGAGGCAGGCAGACCACAGAGGCTGCAGAGAAAAGGATGTGTGCTGTGTGTCCTGCAGATCAGGCACTCGGGGTCTTTCAGCAAATGCTGTCAGTTTTAAGTTTACATTGCAGGAGGAATCAACTGAATCTGGGGCCTTGTGGCCTGGCCCTGAAGTGCTGGCAGGGTCTGTCAGCCGCTGTCAGATGTTGGGTTATTCCTAACTGCATTAGAAGCTAAATTTAACTTGTACACATTTGGAAAACTGCACA
This sequence comes from Petrocephalus zakoni, assembly GCA_026774425.1. Taxonomy (NCBI): domain Eukaryota; kingdom Metazoa; phylum Chordata; class Actinopteri; order Osteoglossiformes; family Mormyridae; genus Petrocephalus; species Petrocephalus zakoni. Next base: position 2,163,526 of record JAODKN010000048.1, on the reverse strand, counting down.
TTTTCAGGTTACTGTGGTATGTAGTTTGATTCAATTTAGCACCCTATTTTTAGTTTACATCCTGGTGTTGAAACTGGCTTTCTAAGAAGTTGTTTGAAAGTGCTGAGCCAGGGGAAACATCTACTTAAGCTGGTTAGTTTTAAGGACTGTCAGACTTGCTCTTGAATGCGATTGCTTCTGAACACAACCGAAACAGTCCTTGCAGGATCCTATTTGACTCCAGCTTTTTCAGCACAGATGCACATGCCTTGACTGTGGGCATTGTCCAGCCAAACAGGTTAACCAGTATTAGGAAAAGGGACACATGCACCAAGATTTTAATACTGTAAGATTCTACATATGCACTAATGTCACATTGACGGGTGAGTGTTCAAGGGTGTCAGTTCCATGAGTTCCACCATACCTACCTTACCAAAGCTTGCTAACTACAACTTCCGATATGTAGAGAATTTGGTTTCATTGGTCGGGCAAGCTGTGAAAATGACTGGGTTTAAACGTTGAAGATACTCTGCAATCCTTATGCAGTAGATTCACAATCGGAGTGTGTGTGCGTGGTGTTCGTGGCATTTTGGAGTTTTAAACTTTCAGTTTGTGTCACCAGCGGCATGGCAAGTTGCAAATTGTTTTGCGTCTCTCTTTTTAAGGCAAACTGATGAGCGTGAAGCTATCGACTAGCCGTCTGCGTACAGCGCCGGGAATGGGAGAGCGGACGGGTTGTTATCGGTGCGGGCAGGAAGGCCACTGGTCCAAAGAGTGCCCCATGGACCAGAACGGCTCCTTTGCAGAGGGTCCCATGGGACCCGGTGCCAACGGATTTGGTCCTCCCCGGTTCGGTGGGGGCGGTCGCGGCCGAGGTTTCCACCGAGGCTTCACCGGAGACCCTGGCTTCAGTGGCGGCTATGGCCCTGCGCAAGGCTTCGCGAGAGGGGGTGGCTTCGGAGGCGGTGGACCCGGCTACGGCAGGGGCATGGGCTACGACGGTGCCGTGAGTTATGGGCCGCCGGCGGGCTACAACTTCGGCGGTGACCGTAGTACCGTTCAGACGTACGGCGGCGAGGCTGTTTACGGCAACAGCGCGAGCTATGGTGCGGTACCCGCCTACCCTGTGCGGCACGCTGGCTATGAAGAGAGAGATCCATATGGCGTTGTGGACTTTTACGAGAAGTATCGTGCCCGTCCGTACGGTGCCAACTATTATGAGGAGCGTCGTGGCAACGCCATGCCCATCCCATCCCCCATCCCTCCTGCCTCGGGGGCCGTCGCGAGGGATCGCATGTCCACCAACACCATTGATCCCTTTGAGCAGCGCCCCCTCCCTACAACAGCCCCCGTGTCTTCCTACTTCCCACGAGATCGAAGTCCCATCCGGCGAGTACCTCCTGCGGCCGAGGGCTACTCGTATGAGCGCTCGCGACTCTCGCCGACGTCCTCGCTCAACAGAAGCTCCGTGTACGACGTTTCGCGGGCCAGGGACCCCTATGACCAGTCGCGCTATGCTTATTAACCCGCATATTACCAGGTGAGAGCTTGTAGCGGCCCGGCTCTAGTTTGAATGTTTTGTATTCAATGAATTTTTTTAAACTTTTTTAAATGGCTAGCCAATATCGATATTCAGTAAATAAACCTGAACATTAGCCAAAATAACATGAATTCGGCTAATTACTGAGCTGAAGTAAGTAAAATGAGCTGCCTAGCCTGCAGTCTTAATTTTGTGGTGTACTTCGGCTACTTACATTCTGGGGTGCTATCAAGTGTTAAGCTCCCCCCACACTTGTGATATGCAGCTCTATCCCAGCTCAGCCTTTGGCTTGGCCGGAGCAGACAGTACATTGGACATGTTGGTGGTGGAGCAGAATGGATTGATTGTGGTGTAACGTGATGTGCTCTTTTTTCAGGTGTTTCTGTGCCGCGGTTCCACAGACGTGCGCTCATTCGTGGCTTTGTTTCGCCTCGCAGTGCCGTTCGACTACGGTGAAATCGGGACGTGCTAAATGTTTGTCTTGTATCAGTTGACCAACTTTTCCAAAAACGTTTTTCTTGAACCCTTTTTTATTTTTAGATTTGGATATGTCCTCTTAGATCTTTTACCCAAAAACCTTTGTGTATAACAGCTTCACATGATTTGATGCAAGCTTTATTTCCAGTGTTAACTTTTCTAGCTCTTGTCTAATGTGCATTTCTTTTCCTACAGAAGACTGCATACAGTGATCTTTGTCACATTTTGGAAGTCGATAGGACTTAGTTGGATTTTTTTTAAATAGTCTAGTTGGGCGCCGGCATATCTTAGTATGCGTTCTACTAGGCAATATTAGTGAATAGGATTTGAGCTGTTATTAGCAACATTAAAGCTATTTGCGTTTAAGCTCACTGTGGTGTGATGGAGTTCATGACTGAGAACCTGTGTTCTCCGCTTGCGGTAATAAAGCTGCCGTTTATACATCACTAATAAACAATGACACATTTGTTGGCTTGCTTGAACACTTAAGTATTGCTAGTCTAGTAATCCTCTCTCTGCCCTGATTCAATACTAGTTAATGGCCCCTTTCAAAAATAAATCATGTATGCACCTTGACATTGATACAAAGACTTCAATTTTAAAGTAGTTTTGGCATTTTTAGTACCTGGACCCTACCTACTTGGTACACTAGCAGGGACAGTCACATGATTACTTAACCTCCCCCTTCTGCAGATGACATGTAAATATCCCATCACCATTGTCAGTCAGAAAGGGATGTGGGATATTTATTCATAGCACAGTGTATTCCGTGGATCTTTGTGATTTTTGTTAGCTTGGGTTTCAGACAGTCAAGTTTTTCTTTGGGGCTGTGGTAATATTGAAGCTTCATGTGTTAGTGTTTGCAAGTAGCAAGTGGCCGAGACCTCCACAATGAGACTTCAGTCTTGAAATATGTACTGCATAAGCAAGTATCATTCATCCTTCATTTTCACTGTTACTTTTCATTTTCAATTTTATTCAAGCAAGTCATTTAACATTTGCCAGGTGACATTTACTGTACAGGTTAACTAGAGAATACTCAGTTTGTACATGTGGATTAAACTGATACGTGCAGTTTTGTTTTGCAAGAAGATAAATTGGTTTAAAAGGAGGCCACAATTCATGTCTTTTAAACATTTTGCTTTGTGAGGTCACTGTTGAAATTTCCTTTGGTCACAGATGAACTGAGGAACTGTTCAAATTAGTCATTTCTGTAACCCTTTACTTTTCTCAATAAAATAAAGTAAAATCAAAGTTTGATTTGTGTGCTCTAATTTTTCCACAGTTTGAGTGTTGATTCACTACACAACTATATGCCATGTTTCACTAAAGCGTGAAGTGAAGTGCAGTTCACTTTAGTGAAGTGCAGATTTGCAACACAACTGGAGATTATCATGCTGAAGAGGAAGCTGTAGTATTTTTTTTCTTTTTTAAGGCAGTGTTACTGTGAAGGCCTTTGTATTTCATCCAGTTGTGGTCACAGTAGAATAGTTTGGGTATGTCTAATTGGTAGTAAATTAGCTTTGTCTATTTTTCATTTTGGTGAAATGTGTGTAACATCAGTTCTAGGCTTAAAGTTCAAACCCTGGTACCCTGGATCTGAAACCTTGTCTCCATTAATTATCGGAAGCTTAGTACTAGATTCATCCCATATCTATCATCCTGCAGTTAAAACAACTGGATTTAGATGAAGGTGACATGTGGCTGTGTAAACATTTCAGGGTGTTGACCATTTAAAGGCAAAATAGTGCTATTACTGGTTTCCAATTATATACTCCATTCTCCAGTTTACCACAAGGATTCATGTTTTAAAATTCAGATTATATCTCTCATATGTCGTTATGAGAACTACAATCCTTGCCTTTAAATGTTTTTTGTATATGAACCAGAGAACACATTTCTGAATGCACTTTCATTATGATACAAAACGTAAAGTTACATCTAGGTTGTATGATTCCTCTGTAGGGCAAAGGGTGTTGTGCAGAGAGAAGGTATGCAGTTACACAAAAATATGATTTTGTGCTTTTTTTCCCTTTGTAGCGTGTGATCTCAAATCATCTTCCTGCTCTGAGACTTCTAGAGAAACGAATATCCATCCTCAGTCTTCAAGTTACTCTCTGTCCCTCAAAGGTAGAGTCTGAACTGGAATTTAATTCCATTTGCAAACCTGTGATTTTTCTCCGTAGGAGATATTTTATTGAATTTGTTTAAATAGCCTTCTTAATTCCTAGGAAGTATGTTACATGACAAGATGTTCAAAATCTATGTTTATGTAGATGTAATGTTAATTTTAAACATTTTGTTGCATTCATGAATATGAAAATATAAAAATCTAGACATTTACTGCTTAAAACATGCTATGAACGAGGCAGAGAAGTTGTTGATTAGTGCTCTCTAATTTTTTGTTGAATTTTGCATAGTTTATGGTAATAGGTTTAATACAATGTTTTCAAAGGAAACTACCATCTATCAATAATTAAAATGTCACTGTTTTAGAGATATATACTATTTATTTGTACTACAGTCAGTATAAAAATTATTGCACTGTATTGTTATAACAGATCCTTACTGAGTGCATAAAATGCATGTAACTATTTATTTTATTTATTTAGGTACAAATTCTCAGCCAAGGGGGCTGAAAAACATTGGTAACGTGTAAATGAGCGAGTAGGAAGTATTATGTTTATTTTCAAAATATTGTAACATGAGTGAATTTAATATTATTTGTGAATACAGAGCTTACCTTTTATTTACAAACCATGAGTTTGGGAAAGATGCATAAAATTATGTACTGTATAACAGGGGTATTTACCAACTCTTTGAACAACCCAGAAGGTACAATCTGCTGGAAGGTTTGTAACATCAAAGCTCTTGTTATATGGCACAAAAAATGAAAAGCAGGGATTCTCTGTCAACCACATAACCCTTATTAGAAATTCACAATACCCCCAACACTAAAGACTGGCCTATGGTTATGAGGTTTTTTTTTCTTGCAAGAGGAACTCCCTAAGTGAGGAGAAAATTGTGTCCTGGAAGCAGACAGTTTCCTCTTTGAATGAAAGGTGTCATTTTTGGATGCTACCCAGCCTGCTCTAGATTTGTTAAACTTCTTTATCTCTTGTTTCCATGACTTTCTAAAAGTTATTATTCTAATTTTTAAAATAGAAATGTTGCTATTATACATGACATATAACACATGACAAACACACAACAAATGTAAAAAAAAAAAATTGGTGTTATTACTCTTAAGAATTGTTCAAAGGCTTACATGGAGGGACTAATGAACTATCACAAAGTAATGTCAGAAAAAATTTTGATGTCTGTCTACTTTCATCTGTTTTCTTAAGGCAGGAGAGATACCCTTCAGAATTCATCCCAACTAGTAAATAGTTAAACACCTGCTTATGCCAACAAGCATCTAAATATTTGTAGACTTTTATATTTAATATTTGTAGTTACGGCTCTGGAAAAAATTAGGGGACCACTCTATATTTTTAAAAATATCTGCCCTTTTAAATCCTGGTTTAATCCTGGTTCTGCTGGCAGAAGGCTGCATTGAGATGCAGGCTGCTTCCAGGCGGAATGTTTCTAAGACAGCAGTACTCAAAAACAAGGTGAAGCAGGAGACACTGGCACTGACCAGAAACCAGCCAGGTAGAGGGGGGAAGCAGCTTTCTAATGCCAGAGATGACCGTCAACTTATCTGGCAGTGCCTCATGAATCAGAGGATGACCTCAAGTGACCTTCAACAGGAATGGGAAACATTAAGTCCGCACAGTTAGGTGCACAGCTAGGACCGTTCTTAACAGGCTCCTAGAAGCAGGTCTGAAGTCCCATGAAGCACGGAAGAAGCCCTTCATTAATGAAAAGCAGGGAAGGGTCAGGCTGCATTAGCAAAAAAATATATATTTTAAATATAAGCATACCCATAAATTGAGAAATGAGTAAAACTAAATCTTTTGCTGTGGTCTCCATTTTTTCCTGAGCTGTATCTCGACAAGTTTTGTGCTGTCAGGTACATAATTGTTCATTTATGGTGGCCTGGCAGAAGCTTAAACGTGAATCGTACACACATCATCTAAAAACTGTTCGCGTTAGGTTTAAAGGGAGAAGGAGCCTGTCCAATAAGCAGAGGACACAAGAAGGGACACGTTGGACAGCGTGCCAGTAGTATAGATTTGTATTTTACAATAAAAGAAGCCGTATTGGTATAAGTACCACTGTAAAATAAGTTAAACAGTAATTATCATTAGAAACGATGATAATGATGTAAGAGCAATATCCTGTAGTAGTGCTATTGCCGGATTACTCACTTGCTATGGAAGGAGAACCCCTGCATTGTTGGTAACAAAGTGTATTCTTTTTCAGATTTTTAATTTTTTTTTTTTTTTGGTAATTTGGAGAATGACGAATTTAAGAGTGAGTGTGCATTGTTGATGGTGTGTTACAGAACCAGTTTATACACCAGTGTATAAAGAACAGTCTCCTTTATATAATCTGCACATTCGGTGATCATGGTTTTAAACGATTTCTCTCTTCAGCTTTCGTTTTTGGTCATTGTGTTAATTTGGGAGGATTTGCCCGTTTTATCAAGCGTCCTCCCAGCTTATAAATAATCACACCTAGCACATTTTAAAGCGGTTTTAAAATTGATTATTTTGCTGAAAGACGTTTCGGGTGCTGGTGTGCCTACCTGGCTCTGTGAGAACTGGTTGCCCAGAAAGCCTGATTTAAATGTAACCTCGTCTGCACTTCTGTGGAAAAATTGTGTGAAAATGGGGAAATACTGACCAATTCTAATATTTAAAGGGGCTTTGGTACCATTCAGTGGTCTGATGTTATTACAATTTTTAAATTAATCATTATTAAAAATTTGCATGGCAACGCGAAGTATTTGAAGCCAAAACGAAATACCCGGATGTCGTATCACGCTGGTAGCAATTTAAGGTATATTTTAGGTGTTATTACCGTATTATCCAAGTACTATTTTTAAAATAGGCGTGCACATTTGTTTTACATATTAATCAAAGCAACTGGCGCCAAGTATTGACTTGGGTTTCGGCTTCGTTTTAGGGCTAATGAGCCCATTAATATCCCGAACCGAATCTCCCGACGTAATTCGGCGTGGGGGGGAGGGGCATGCGCATTTGCGCAGATGTAGGGCTTTGTTTTTCTTCGCGGTGCTTCCTTAGCAGCACCGGATATGACTTATAACTTCCATGTGCGTTGAGTAAACACTCCTCTGTTCTCCATTATTGAGATTTCGTTGATTATGCAAACGACTTCAAAACATGGTCTTGTATTAATAAATATCTTTCCAAATTAATATAAAAGCGTTCCGCTTCTGGCAAGATCGCGTCTAGGCGTAATGAAGGCCGCGGTGGGCGGTGCTTTTGAAAGCGGCCAATGAAAACCAGCCATTTTGACACGACAGCGCCGCGCACCAATAGCAGGGCGCTAGAGGTCGTCGGTGCGCTTTCCGCGGGTGGAGGGCGCCATACACGCAGAATCCACTTCGTACACCGGAACTAAAGAAAGTTCTAGGAGTCGCGAGTTTCTTCTTTTGCGGCGTTCGGACATTAAGCGCACACGCTTTAGAGGACAGCCCTGTTTGTGTGGAGTTTCTCCTTTCTGATCGGCAATGGCGACGGGAGCAAACGCGACTCCTTTGGGCAAGCTTCACCCTAGTATTGGCGCGAAGCGGGGCTTCGAAGCCGGGCCCGGCGCTGGGGTAATGGCAGCACCGAGCCCTCCGGCGTCCTTCTCGGCCGCTCTCAGTGTGCAGCAGCCGCCACAGTCACCCGTTAATCTTCCGCAGGCACAGCAGTTCTCGCTAATCGGCGGAGCGTTCCCGCAGTCGCCGCAATCGCAGCCGAGTCTCGGGATGCCGTCGCCGTCGGGAGGCGGAGGTAAAGCGGGCCGTCGAGGATAAAGGGGCCTTGTGGTGCTGGGGGGGGGGGTTACATGAAATGGCTGCCATCTTGCTCTCCGCTAATTCGTGACTTATTATGCGCATTGGAGATGCAGCGGGTACTTACAACCGCCCAGCCTACCGCCGAGCCGTGCCCGCTGCCCGTGAGCTCGTCTGAAAGCGCGGCCGTCACGTACATTCCGCCGTTTGTCCGCCACGCGCGCGGGCCGGGGGGGGGGGTTAGCTGTTAGCCGTTAGCCGTTAGCTCGGGCGGATCGGCGCGGCCACGCGTCCCCGTCCTTCATGCGCTCCTGCCGGCCCCGTCTAACCTTTCCGACGAGCCTCTCTTTTTTATGTCTTATTTTTGCTGTGGGTGGGGTTCGTTCGGCGGGGTTACACGGCTGTCTGAGCGGGGCAGGTGCGGAGGCGCCGGCGGCCCGCGGACTAGGCCGCGGCCGTTACCCGGGCACCGTGCGGACCCGCTTAAACACAATAAGGACTTCTTCTTTCTATATCCCAATTTCTATTTTTCCTCCATTTTCACACCTTCTAACTATAGGCCCGAGGCGTAAAGCAGCGAAACGCCCGAGAGGGAATCGGGCCTTGTCAGGGTGATTTAGGTAGATGTGCTTAAGCCCGTGATGGCGGCAACCAAACGAGGCATGTGTGCCTGTACGGGCTGCCTAAGGAGCCCCTGTCCCGGCCAGCTACGTGTCTGTAGGGTGGCCGTGCAGTCAGACCCCGTTCCTAAGTGCAGGACGTCCCGCCAGACGTAGATACTCAAGTCGACAATCCGAACCTACACGTTCCCTGTGTGAGAGTTATTTTGTGTGAAGTTTAGTCCAGCTTGCGGTTCTTATTGATCGGGTGTGTTTTCATGATGTGTGAGATATTGAGGTACAGTAATGCTTAGTGTTGCCGTGCGTTTCGCCTGAACGAGCCGGTGAAACAGTCCGCACATGCAAAATGATTTACACCTTGATTATGAGCATATTGCATAAAGGAATGGTCAGTGTGGCGCTTCGAGGAAGCACTTCAAATGTCTAAAGAGCGGAAACCGTTTAATGATCCTCAGTTTGACACGTGTCGTTTACTGCCTTAAATTTATGAATATGTGGTAGTGTGGGCTTGTGGAATGCCCTGTCTGTCGCCTTGTTTATCGGGAGGATTTCTGCGCTGCCAACATTCAGTTCCGGATGAGTAACCTGGAGAGAGGTGGAAGGGCTCCTTCACTAAGTTCATCTAGTTAGCTGTAATGCGGTTCTATTCAATGGGATGTTTAACGAGAGTAATTTGAGTATTTTACAGGAGGGAACAATAGCAAGGTATTATCAGCTACCCCATCTGCTGGCATTTAGTTTTTTTTTTTTACACAATGCATTTTTTGGCGGCATGATCCATTCTGTGTCTGAAGGGCTGTTGTGTGTTTTGAGTTTATGGGTACACTGTGTGGCAAAATAAATACAGGAATGGGCCATAAAGGCTGAGGCGAATCTCTTTTTGTAGAATTTGGCCAGAAAAAGGCCCGTAAGAGGAGCCGTTGGAGTAGTGAGACCCCGGACCAGAAGACTGTAATCCCAGGAATGCCTACTGTCATCCCCCCTGGTCTCACCCGCGAGCAGGAGAGAGCCTATATAGGTAAATTTGTTTCCATATTTTACCTTTTAATGTGTTTCACTGAGTTTCAATTTGTATTACAGATGTTAGATTGTCTCTCCAAAGACAGCATAATTTGATCATCTGTCTGTTTTGCTCTGTTGATATCCTGTTTAATTTCCTCCTTGCGCATTGGGGAGATGTTTAACACCTTGTTTGTTTTTATTTTATGTTTTTTTGGGAATCCCCCTCCCTTTCCAGTTGTTTGTACGCAGGGCCTGTGTGTGTGTTCAGCAGCCTAATCTGTGTCATCTGCTGGTCTCTGTGCAGCCCGACACACATGCCTTTTCCATCCTCTCTATAGTATTTCCATTTTTATCAGATAAGCAAGTTTTAAGGAATACGTTTGTCATTTTGATTTTGGCGTGTGAGTGCGTCAATTATGAATGTGTAGAACAGCATGAAATGGGGGAAGTATGAAATTGTTTTAAGAATGTAATGTGCATAGTTTTATGTGCATAATTCAGTAGTTCTAGTGGGAACTGGTCATGCTAAGTTTTGTTAGCATAACAATGCTTGGCATTAGGATTTTGTACATTATTGCCTGTGCATTAACCAAGAAAAGGACGTTTTCTGTCAATGCTTGAGTACACTGACCAGCAAGTAACACAGCATAGATGTTTTCTCCTAATTTCTTTTTTCGTCCTATGGGGCTGTCTAATCTTAATTTAAGATTTGAAGTTTTTTTTAATGCCTAAATTGGAAGTCTTTTGTAGTCTGATGTGCATGTAAGCAGTTGGAAAAATGTAATGTAGTGTAGTAGTCTTCTATAAATATTCACAGCTTCCTGGTTGACTGTGATTGTGTTAGCAGTAAATGTTTTGTGGGGAAAAATGTGCCATGTGTGAATGGGACTGACCGGAATGCGCAGCTGGCAAAGCTAGTGATGTGGTGTCCAGTCACCATTGTCCACTTCCCTGATGCACACCACATTGAGGGTGCCTGCTTGCTAGGTTCTCTCCCCACACATGGTGTCCTGGGGCCATTTTAGATAGCTCTCTTGACTTGAATCATTCAGTGAGCAAGTGGAGGCAGTCTTGATGGGACACTTTTCCTGCCCATAATGGCCTTTTGAGCAACTTCACAATGTGTGTTGAACTATCTGTAAACTGACTATAGCTATTTGCTCCTGACAGCTTGGATTGAAATGGGTAAAGGGTGACTTTTACCTCTGTGGCTATGGGGCCAGCACCTCCAGCCCTAGAACAAACTGCTCTCTTGGATTTTAGAGAAATTAAGTCTTGTAACAGCGCTATGACATTAAAGACCCTTTACCACAATTCCAAACTTGTGGACAAGCTAATCCGACTCATTGTTCTAGCTGTCATGCTGTTGGAGAGGAAAAGGCAGAATTTACCCTTTGATATTTTTTTGTGGTAGTACAGGTTTTACCTTAAGTTGGGTGCATGAATATACTTAAGCTCATCTTGCGCATCAGTCATTTTCTCCTGTTTTCATGGTGGCCTAGCTCACGGCTCATCATGGCCCCCTTTTAGTCTTTGTGATTTCATTATTTCCTGGGCTACACCTAGAGCATTACATAAAGGTTTTAGGGACAGAGAATTGAGTCTGTTGTCCCGTAAGTTGCGATTGTCTAGAGTGAGTGTGAATCAAAGTGCGATAATTTTTATTCTGTAGCTTCTATTGTGCAGTGTAAAAATGGGATAATGTCATATTGACTAGCAGCTTAATTATTTTGCATCTTGTCTTAACTTCTTTCTAATTTATTGCTATACTTGCTTATATTGAGTACTCAGTGAAGTGTGCTCTTTGGTTTTCTTTTTTTTTTTTGGCTAATCATATCTTTTTCCATTCTTCTTGTTTTCTTTCATAACCTGATTTCTTCCAGTCCAACTGCAGATCGAAGACCTGACTCGTAAACTGCGTACAGGAGACCTGGGAATCCCTCTTAACCCTGAGGAAAGGTTGGGCAAAGCTTTTAACCCACAAACAGTAACGTTCTCTTTACCGTGTTGTTGACCTTGAAACCCAGTGTTCAGAAGCGCTGTCTCCAGAGCCTCTAAAAGCATAAGGCTTTCTGAAAAGCCAAAAGATTTTGGGGATAGCAGGCACCACTGGATACAGCAGCAGCCTGCCTGTTGTGGAGAGCTGGCTTGTGCCCTGATGTTTAGTCCGCAGTATGCAAGTTGCTGCTCTATCGTATCAAAACCTCTTCTTGCCTGCACAATTAAAAATAGTGGCCCTGTGAGTTTTACTGTGATAGTTTGTCAAATTAGTTATACCTTAGATGAACAGATGAAATGCTGTTCAGTATTGGTGTATACAGAATGATGCCTTATGGTGCGTTTAGCATTCTGTGGATCCCCCCCCACCAAAATTTTTAAACGTTGCTCGATCACGCCTGCAAACTAACCTTCCCACCACAGGATCGCCATTTTTCAAAACCCCGGGAGACTTCTGAACAGTGTGTTAACTTTTCGTGCTGAACATTTTAGGTTGCATCCACTGATATGTGCATAGCATTGAGATAATAACAAGGGTAACACCCAATAAGCTGCAGGTATCCTTGACAACATAAGGTGTTGGAAAACACAAATATTGTGGTAAACATGCAAAATCTGCTTTAGCGTCAAGTTAGATGGGTGTATATACAGTCTGCCTTTACTTCATAGTAATGTTAAAAGCCCTCTCCCCAAGGCAGTTATGGAGTCTGAGCTGCGGAGCTCATTCTGCATAGCCTTGCTGTCTGGGACTTGCCTGATGCTTGCGTTAATACCTCCTACGAGCCTGTCAGGTGCCTGTAGCAGAAGGAGCATGTCTGCTCCCTGATTGGCTGTGACTCTCCCACAAGGCACTGTCGAGTGTCGAAGGCAGTGGGGATGGTGGGCAATATATCCAATGAGAATACTCTGCTTTAATGGCATCCAGGCAGGTGTGGGGGGTGTTGCAGGCAACCCAGAATTGGAAATATCTAAATTGGGCTGCACATCAAGTAAATCCGTTGGAACTGAATGTTCAGGTTGTTGGGCTGTCGGCTTTTCCACTGAACTGACTTATGTCCCTTGGGGCTATGTGTGGTCTTAACCTGGAAGTGAAACTGCCGGGGCCCTGTTGAACCAATAACGTTTTTCCATAGAAATTAGTGCAGATTCCTAATGCATGTTAATGCACGATTATTAATTTTGAAGATTATGAAAGATTAATGACCACATTGTCAAGATAAATTCTTCCTCTTTCCAGCAATGGAAATAGATTAACTTATAACCACAAATGACCATCTAATGATTAATGCATTTCTGTACGACACTGAGTGAAGACGCGTTAAACTGTAAAAGTATTTAGCCGTCTGCTAATTTTTAGGCTACGTTTGCGTGTTTTGTATTTTCCCTTGAGCTTCACTGCTGAATGAATTGACTTTTCATGGGGTTACAGAATTCACAGCGGTTGTCTGAACTGTGGCTGCTGTCATTGTCACTTACGGGGTCTTCCTAAAATGTCAGGGGACTCTCAAATCTCAGCGTTGCAGGTATCAGTGCTGCACTGGAGTGGAGAACCGCCTGATTTTAATGACCCGGTATCTCTTCTCACCAAAACACGGTCGGTTGTTTGCTTGCTAGTTTGCTAAGCAAGTGTCCCTGCTGTAACTCCATGGGAATTTTACAGTTTTCAACCCTTTTTTTTGTCTTTTCTAATGGACTCTGAACAGCTCACTAACTGGATTTTACAGAGGCGGCAGACATTCCAGGAATGTCAGTGATCCAAAGCACGAAAAGTCATAAACCTTTCAGGTTTCTCATTGCTGAATATATATATATATATATAATTTTTTTTCCTGTGCATATACGGTGGTTGCTTCTATATCCTATCTCTGTATGTTCACGGGTCAGCCGCAAAAAGCTCATTTTGAGAGGGATGTGCTGGACAAAACGGCCTTTCTCTAACCCGATTCCCCCCTCTAACCACCTCCAGGTACAAAAGCTTTTTACCCCGCCCTGCAGGTGCGAAAGGGCATCAGCAGCCTTGAGAAAGGACCCTGGCGTAATTTTTAATCTAGACTTAAACCCATGTGAGCCTCCCACAACTTTCTCTTAAACAGAACAGAGTTACTGGTGTAGTTAAATGTTGTGCTTTAGATAAGGCACTCTCAGTAGAAGGCTAGCTCTGAGCTTAAGCCTCTTTGCGACTCCTAACTCGATTTGCAGCACACCGGTCGAGTCCCATCCCTGTGCTTGTTATTGGTGGTAACCATTGCAGATACCGTGGAGAAATTCGCAGGGCAGTGTTCCAAGCCACAGAGCTGTGGGAAATGAGGCAAAGGATTCGTTGTTGGGTGTTTTTTTTCTGTGGTAACTATATATATATGTGTTTTTTTGTTCCCTCCAGACGGAGGGAAATCCTGATTGGTGTTTTGCTGTGCTCTGTTCCCTCCCCTGCCCCAGGTCCCCCTCCCCCGAGCCAATCTACAACAGCGAAGGCAAGAGGTTAAACACACGGGAGTACCGCACTCGCAAGAAGCTGGAGGAGGAGCGGCACACGCTCATCACCGAGATGGTGGGGCTCAACCCCGAGTTCAAGCCACCTTCTGACTACAAGTATGTATGTGCCCCGTCCCCGAGCCTCTGACGAGTGAGATGCCGCCTGGCTTTTTCTCTGTATAGACGGCAAGGCATCAACTACACTGATACTGAGAAAAAGGCTTCAGCCATTTCTCCAGTGTGTGTGTGTGTGTGTGTGTATGTAATTTTAAAAATCCTGTCCGGTTCCATGTGTGTGGGGTCTCCTCCGGGTGCTTCAGTTTCCCCCCGCAGTCCAAAGATATGCTGAGGCTGATTGGCATTGCTAGATTGCCCATAGGTGTGCCCAGCGATGGGCTGGCCCCCATTCTGGGTTGTTCCCGCCTCTTGCCCATAGCTTCCGGGATAGGCTCTGTGACCCTGTTCGCATAAGCGAGTTGGAAGATGGGTCCCGATTTTGTCATAAGTCAATTTTGATAAAATACACAATTAGTTTTGCCTTTGCGTGGCAGTGCGGGAGTGTGCTTTGCACTTCTAATACAAGGTTGCCACTGCTACAGAAGTTAATGTTTGCCTGCTTTTCTTTTTCATTTTTTTAGGCCTCCAGCCAGCAGGGTCAATGACAAAATAATGATTCCTCAGGATGAGTACCCAGAGATCAACTTTGTTGGATTGCTTATTGGACCCCGGTAAGATGGCCATACCATTGCTTTCTTCTTAAAGGAAGTTATTCTGGCCTCTGTTTCCTGACCTCTTTAATGGAGAATGTTCCCATGACCCTTGGCAGCTGAGGTCTTCAGTTGATGTGCAGGAACTTGGTCCATTGTCTTGCCTGCACTGCATTTTAGCGTGTTTAGCATCCAGTCTTGTTTCCTGCTGAGATCAGCTACACTGTCAAGATCGAAACAATGTCGAGTGCCATACCTGGAATCATTAATGTGATTTTGAGAAGGTGTAACTTTTCTTTGCTTGAAGGTGCTGTCAACAGTTTTAAGTTTGTCAAGTTCTAGCTTACCGCAGTGTTGTGCAAGGTGTAGTCTCTATTGGTATGGCTATGGTGCTGTTGTCTGAAACTTGGGCTCCTCCTGTATGCCACAGTGGTAACACCCTGAAAAATATCGAGAAGGAGTGCAATGCAAAGATCATGATTCGCGGGAAGGGATCTGTCAAGGAGGGCAAAGTGGGTCGCAAAGATGGCCAGATCTCGGCTGGAGAAGATGAGCCTCTCCACGCTCTGGTGACGGCCAACACCATGGAGAATGTGAAGAAGGCAGTGGAGCAGGTGAGCTGCCGGATTAGCCCATACCCTAGTGATGCGCGGGTCGACCTGTGACCCGCAGGTGCGGGCTGTTTTAGGGCAGACATTTTTAAAATATTATGGGTGCGGGTCAAAAAGTTACAAAGCGCATTTCGTTATCCATCGCAACGTGTTGTAATTGGGGTGGGAATTCCCACAATCTCCTAGTTCCACACAGTCACAGGTCGCAATCAGTCGCGGTTTCCCTCTCCTCTCGATGCTGGCAGAAGCGGTGCTTTGCGTTCCTGCAACCAACTAGCGCGTTCAGTTCGGCAGGTTGCGTGCTGGAAGCCTAGCAGCACTACCGTCCCCTCTCTTGGGATGATTTCTCGGGGCTCCGCCAGGATGCCGAATTGTTGGTAGTATTGGGGAATGTGCTCACACAGTCTGACATTCCCACCCCCCTGCAGATCAGGAACATTCTGAAGCAGGGGATAGAGACACCGGAGGATCAGAATGACCTGCGTAAGATGCAGCTGCGGGAGCTCGCTCGGCTGAATGGCACACTCAGAGAGGACGACAACCGGTACGCCCCCGCCGCGCTCGGGGAATGGCGCGTTCAGGCCAGGCCGCCGTCACCTGCAGCTGAAAATACAGGCTGTTGGGGGGCCGGGGGTGGTGGTAATCTGTGGTTGCCGGGCGGCGCTCACTGTGGCTTTCGCGCCCCGCAGGGTCCTGCGGCCCTGGCAGAACTCCGAGCCGCGCAGCATCACCAACACCACTGTCTGCATCAAGTGCGGAGGCGCAGGACACATCTCCTCCGACTGCAAGTTCACCAGGTAGGCTGTTGCCAGGCAACCCACCCTGCTCATAGAGATGGCAGCACTGCATTTGGATAGCTTCTCTGCTGTGGTAAAAAGCTCTTCCGTAGTTGCAGTTTCCTGCCATGCAGTGAGTTTTTCTTCCTGTTGGTCTGAGATGTGCTGTCTGCCCCCCCGATACAGCTCCTTCACTCCCAGGCCCGGGGAGCCACAGTCAGCTCAGGATAAGGCACGAATGGACAAAGAGTATCTGTCCCTCATGGCGGAACTAGGCGAAGCCCCTGTCCCCTCGTCCACCGGGGGATCCTCCCGCAGTAACCCTAGCGGCCCGCGGGGGTCAGGACCCAGCAGCAGCCAGCCCCCTCCAGTGAGCCCCCCCGCCCCCCCCTTCATGAGTGTTTTTAAGGGGGATTTTGGGGTGGAATTTGACATTCCCTGTATGTTTTCATTTTATTCAGAATCGCCCCCCCTGGATGAACAGTGGCCCTTCAGAGAGCCGGCACTTTCCCAGCATGCACGGTGGTCCAAGCAATCATGGGGGCCACCACAACTTCCCCCCTCCCATGCCCAGCATGGGGGGGCTTCCCATGCCTCCCAATCACAATGGGCCTCCTCCGCCCTGGATGCAGCCACCCCCACCTCCAATGAACCAAGGGCCCGGGCCACAAGGACACCCCCCCATGGGTGAGAGTTACTACGGTAACTGCTCGCTCATTGTTCACATTTTCTTCAAAACTTATAATGTCTACAAATAACAGCTTATTTGTAAATTAGCGGCAGGAGGGCGTGCTGGGTTGTGTGCAAGTGTAGCGTGTGAATCTGGGAGAGCTTTCACGCAGAAGGGTGCGAATGTCTGCAAATCTCTGCTGACATTTGGCGTATTGGGAGATGCACGTCTGGCCTTCTTGGCTGTCTGCCTGCAGTAGGAGCCCCCCCTCGCCTCCTGCTGCTCGGCAGGGCACCATGTGAATGCTCTCCCCTTCCTGCAGGTATGATGCCCCCGCCTATGGGCATGATGCCCCCACCGCCACCACCTCCCAGCAGCCAGCCCCCCCACCCCCCATCCGCCCCCATGCCCCCCTGGCAGCCGCAGGCACCCCCGCCTCCGCCGACGAGCAGCATGGTGACCAGTGCGCCGTTGCCATGGCAGCAGAGTGAGTGTTCCTTCCCAGCTGTCTTACAGCCAGTCATCCGTCCATCTGCCTCTTAATTAAAATGTGCTGAATGTGAGTGCTCACCGAAAGTCACAGATCTCAGTGCCAGAGGCTTCTCTGTGTGGAGCTCAGTCAGACACCTCCATCTCCTGCAGTCTTTCTGCCAGATCTGAATCTAATTTCTGTACGTGAATTCAGTATCTCCCCTCCTGGGAGGAGTGGCGTGAATGTTGAAGCTTACTCGCGTGTGTGTGTGTGTGTGTGTGTGTGTGTGTGTGTGAGAGCTGCTCAGATTCTGTCCTAACGCCGTCTCCGTCTCCCGCAGATACCACCACAACCTCCAGTCCTGGCTCCGGCAACCTGCCTCCGTGGCAACAGCAGCAGTCTGCAGGGGGGGCGTCCGCCCAGCCCCCACCACCGATGGGCAGCTCGTCTTTAGTGCCCCCTCCACCTGGGGTCAACCCCCCGCTACCACCTGGCGCCCCACCCCCTCCGCCGCCGCCGCCCCCACCTGGATCTGCCGGCATGATGTATGCCCCCCCCCGGCCGCCCCCCCCGCGGGGGGGGGGCCGGGGGGGGGGGGGGGGGGGGGGGGGGGGGGGGGGGGGGGGGGGGGGGGGGGGGGGGGGGGGGGGG
>JAODKN010000048.1:2129364-2143999 GCA_026774425.1 Petrocephalus zakoni | reverse complement strand
GCCTGAAAAGGGCACCAAAGGCCTGGTAAATGCAGTTGTTACACTTACATGATGATCGAATTCCTTGTAATATTTGGAGGAGGGGGCACAAAAGTAAATTTCTGATTAGGGCACCCATTTGGCCAGCAGCGGCCCTGGGTTCATCGATACACTCTCTGGATTTACCTGGTTTGAGATTTAGCCATAATAGGGTTTAATTTCTTGTGATGAAATTGTGACATTCACCTTAACCTAAGTATTAATATTTAATGTTAACTAGACAGTTCAGCCTCTCACATGTTCTATTCATGTACATTAGTTCTCATTTCAAACAGGCCTGTAGCCAGAAATACATGTAGTGGGTGGTCCTGTGACCATACCATGGGGGTCCCGTTTGGTACATTTTGTTGAGTGGGACCCTGAATCAAATTTCAAGATTGTGTTCAAACTCATTTTACAGCTGCATGTAACATGTTTTAAGTTATTTTAGTACATGGCTACATGCCTACCTTCAAGAGGATGGTTATATATGCCTGTAAGAACATAGTTTTAGTTTTTTGTCCACAATTTAATGGGCGTTTAATTCCCACTAAAGTGTCACGGCCTGGAAGTCCAATCTGTAGGTGGAGGCATTTAAAATATGTCCTTTGGGAGAAAGTCAGGGCTGCCATAAATAGCTCCCTGATCATCTTACACTGTTCAGTTAAACACTGGTAATATCTACTGCTGGTAGTCGCTGGACAACTACATGCACGCTTTCATTGAAATTGATTTTTACATTGACGGTGCTTGCATGCATGCAATTTGGGATCCTCTAGGAAACGCTCACGTCTGATCATTTAAGATAAGGTATACCCAGCTTCTAGTTCATAGCACCTTAATGTGAGGTGATGGAACCAAATGGACTGACAAGTGTTTAAGGGTACTTTTAAAATGGAAATATTACTTTGCTTAATTCAAGGAAAGGGTAACAGAAGGTGTGTGGCTGGCATTTAAACGGGGCGCAGAATGACCTTCGCTGAAAGTCAATTGGCTCCAGATATGGGGAAACCCCGCCCTGAACCCGAGACCAGGGACGGCGTCCTTAAAGTCGGACATGCGGGGGCCGGGGTCGCTTTTCTCCCGTTGGGAGTGACTGTTGGAGCTGTTGTCTGCGGCCTTTCAGCGCTTCGAGCCCCCTCTTCTGCATCCCGGAGAGCCGATCCGCCGAAATGTCACGCCCGCTGTCGGACCATGAGAAGAGGAAGCAGATCTCGGTGCGAGGGCTGGCCGGCGTGGAGAACGTGACGGAGATCAAGGGCAACTTTAACCGGCACCTGCACTTCACGCTGGTCAAGGACCGCAACGTGGCCACCAAGCGGGATTACTACTTCGCCTTGGCGCACACGGTGCGCGACCACCTGGTGGGCAGGTGGATCCGGACGCAGCAGTATTATTACGAGAAGGACCCCAAGGTGAGCGGTCGGGGATCCGCTAAGCATTAGGAGATCGTGACGGATGCGTTCCACGCCTGATCGTGCAAAGAGAAATGCACGATCAATTTGCGCAACTGCAAAAACAATCCAGTCGCCACTGCGTTTATTTTAATTAGTGCGGATGGTGTTATAATGTTTTAACTGGGACCTGTATTCCCAGTTTGCTCCGCTCCGCTGGGCACCTGCAGGAGCTGGTTTGGTGACGCTGCAATGGAGTGAGAGTAACTTTTTGACGTAACGACCCCGTTGCTGTTTTGTTAAATTTATTAAAGCGAATATATAAACTATATAATTTTTTTTCTTGTAAATAATCTGAGTACATTCTTTTCCTGGCTAAATGGGATTCTCGGTTGTTGGGTCCCTTGCATTTGTGTTTAAAGGGATGTACGCGATATGTAATTTGGAATGCCTTGCTGCTTATGAAACATCATAAAGTACCCGTTATTTTTGGACATACAGTGTCCCCTGTTTTTTGAGGACGCCAGAGACCAGCGCTGTAATAAAAAATGTGTGTGTGTGTGTGTGTGTGTATGTTTGCGTGTATATGTATTATATAATCCCTTTATTTAGTTTATTTCCTGTGCTTTAAAATATTTGTTTGGAAGCAAGCACTGTAGCATTGTCTTTACAAGTTTACCAAATCTGTATGAAAGAACTGGGCAGTTCATGCAGGATCAGGCTGGGCTGTTGATGTGTCGATGTAAAGTTGAAATTTAAAAATACCCCTGACCTTCTCATGTGCGTCTCAGCCCATCTGCTGAATTGTATCGATTAATCCCCAGAGGAGCGATTTACTTAGTAACGCTTTAGTTGACGGGGCAGGAATAATTATTACTTATGCATTAATTAACCACAAACTAAGTTTTTGGCGCATTTATTATCTCAGGCAGTTACTATATTTGTTTCTATATATGTTGATTCTGTAAGCCTTTTGAGAAGGTACTAAAGGAACAAGTAATGTATAACACAAGTGAAATAGTGGTGTCATGTTTGTTCATCATTGATGAATCATGACGCATCTTTTATCTCAAATAGTTACTATATTCATGATTTTGTTCATGATTTGTAGTTGTTACATCAGTAGTTATTACTAAGTACCTGTGCACCATAAAGTACTGTGTTACCATATACCTTTCCATATTTATTATACATTTGAATGCTCATCCCACTGAATAACCCGAAAGGATGTAATCACACATACTCCTGACTTCAGTTTTTAATCGACTTGTGTAACCGTTCTAATCCGTCCTTTTTCAGTATTTGCTGTAACTACACACAACTTATTGCATTTTATATGGCTTCTTTCTAAAGTAGATGCTCAATAGTTGTTTTTAGTAAATGATAATATTTTACTGGCTACCACAGCAAAGCTATTTTTTCTTTTGCTATGACTGAGGTAAATCTGGAGCAATTCACTGCCGAGATTTACGTCTTTCTTTTATATATGTCGTCATCTAATCCTTTTTTCAGCTGCATGGCTCAAAGTGAACAGCCATCTGCCGAATAAACTGTGCATCTCAGCCTGTTGCTATAGCTACGGTTCTGTACGTTCGTGTTTTTCATAATGTATTGCAATTACATAAATATTATGTATTGTATGAATAAAAATCCACATTTTCTCATACTGTTAAATACTGTTTGCAGTACCAAGTAAAGCATTAAGATGCATCTTCATGTATAACACTAAAGCTTAAAAAAAACATACATGGGACATAAAATGAATCCTGTTATATAACGCAGCATCTCATTGGTTGTTGAAACCTTTATGGTCTTAGAGCTATAAGTCTGTTAAAGTTTTGACTTTTCCTGGAAAGGCTGGGGCCACAGGCAGGACGTTGGTGCATGGATGGGTCCTAGATTTTCGGCTGGGCACTGAAGGTAGTTTCTCGCTACCTCTTCTCTGCTTGTTACCCAGGTCATTCAAATGGCATTGACTGTGTCTTAACAGCCAATCAGATAATGTGGTGGTCATATCCCATCATCTCTGTCCGCTGCCTCTCTGCTGTGAGCTCCAATATGTCGTGAGACGTCCAGACACTGATGCAGGGCCTGCACGTAATGAGGACCACGTACATCTGCCAGATTTTTGCCACCTAATATTACTCTATAATTCAGCACAACTGAAGCATATTCTTGTCTCATGTCTTCTTAGCTGCAGCTGATGGAGTTTTTCAAGAGCATTTTTGACTTTGGGTGGACTGCTACCCATTATAAAATGAAATTTCTTGAATGATATTTGGATATCATTTTAAGCAACTGTAAATGTAAACTGTAAATCACTGGTAATATTCTTTATCTACTTTTTATCTTTCCCAATAGATTTAAAAAAAAATGCAGTAAGATCCGTTTCTGTCCTTTTGTATAAGCATTGACCTAGCTGCATTAATTACGTATAGACGTTTGACCTCATAAACTAAATATTGTGATATACAAGATTGGTGATCACCTTTACTTGCGTTTTAAATGGGAGGCTTTTAAAACATTTTGCTGTCTAAGGAAAGAAAGCTCCATCTAGGAAATAAATTGTTTGCCAACTAAGGAACAAGAACTCCCATCTAGGAAAAAGAAGTTTTGCCATCTAAGGGACATAAACTCTGGTGTGAAGAAGTGCAGAATATTGGGCTGATGCTAAGCTCTCAGCATCAGTTTGGTCAGTCATCACGGCCTGTCCCTGCCCCTTTTTCTAGACAAGGGCGCAGACCTTGCGGTTAATACAGACTGGCTAACCTTTGCACGCGACCCCTGTCGTTTCTGTTTTTAGCCGAGCCCAAATGGCAGAGTCACACAATCCCCGTGACCGTCCCATAGCTCCTGACCCCCTCCGTTTCTATCCGGCTACATCAGACAAAACCTGAAATGCCGAAGGTCACGCATCAGCTCCGGTGTCCTCGACATTTGCAAAGAAATGAGATGCAAGCTAACCCTAACCTTGTCTCTCAAAATTCCTCAAAGCAGGAATCTGTACTGTACTTTTTTGTGCTATGTTTGACTCGCAAGCTGTCGGTAAGCTGGATCAGGTTGTAGTGTGGTGGTTACCCGTCTTGACAGAAATGGTTAAATGCTGCTCATGCCCGTGGTGGGAACCCTCTTAGATCTAGTGAAGTTCTGTTGATCGTTCTCCTCTCTGCTTTCTGCCAACTGTTTGCATTCGGCTTTACTGCCAAAAAGCACCTGCATAAAATTGAGATCTTCCTTCAGATGAACAGGACTAATAATTGAAAGACGGGACACAAATAGAATGTACAGTCAGACTCAATCGTGTGATGTTTGAATGAGGCATGAACCAGCCTGGGCTGTTGGCCAGACCCCCAAGCTGTAGGGGGCTGTAGGTTGGGCCCTAATAAATTTAAGCTCCAGGGCCCACACCCTCTAAATTCGGCCCTGGCTTGATCCCTCATAAGAACCCTCTTAAGGCAGTGTAGCTCTGCAGAGTACAGAAGTGTGTGTCTACCTGCCTCAGGCCGCCACACAGCAGTGGCACGCACTCTGTAAAAAGCAAAACACTGAAATGATGATGATGATGATGATGTATCCCGCACCACTTGTCCTGCCTGTCGGCTCTCACTGTTATGATAAAATTCCAGCTCTCGCTAGGCTTTTTTCCAATTCCAGTCTCCCCCCATCCCATTATTCCGTGGTGCAGGCTAATTGTGCTCTGATCCCAAAATCTTAGTAACCCTGAGACACTCAAACCCGATGGCCGTTGGTGTTGTTTCGGAGGTGATGCTGGGAACCGTGGTCGCCTGAGGAATGCTGAGGTTCTGACGTGCCGTTGTCCTGTTGCAGCGCGTGTACTACCTCTCGCTGGAGTTCTACATGGGCCGCACACTGCAGAACACCATGGTGAACCTGGCTTTGGAGAACGCCTGCGATGAAGCCACCTACCAGGTGAGGCCGCCGGAGACACGTATACGGCCAGACGGCAGCGTTCCCTGCTGTCGCAGATGAGCCCCTGTATAGGCCTGTATAGGTATTATCAGGGAATGGTGTAACTGGTTTTATGCACATCTGCACTGTTACAAGAAGAAATTATTGTGCCTTTATTCCACAAGTGCATACCAGTTATGTCAATCCCTGAAATTTTTTTGATGATGATGATGATGATGATGATGATGATGATGATGATGATGATGATATTGTTGTTAGTTCCCTTTCTGGATTTAGAATGAGATTTGGGACTGTTATTTCAAAATTTAACTGAATTACACATTATAAAACATTTGCTGGTCCACATGTACAGATTTGTTTCGGGCTTCGATCATAGCGCTAATTATTTTGGCTCGCTGTGTTAAGAATTACTCCATAGAATTATAGGCTGTTATGGGTAGAAGTCATGAAGGCTGGACCTGGACTAGGGTGCTGTGACTCTCTACAAAGGGGATGTAATGCAGGGTCTCTTCTAGCTTGGTTTGGACATGGAAGAGTTGGAGGATATGGAGGAGGATGCTGGACTGGGCAATGGAGGTCTTGGGCGCCTTGCTGGTGAGACTCCTTCTTAGAGAAATGATTCGTTCCTGATCGTCTGTGTCAGTTTCCTGATGGACTGACGGTCGTCTGGGCAAAGTGACAGCCTGTGATCGATGTCCCCCCTCCTCTCGTGATCAGCCTGCTTCCTCGACTCCATGGCCACGCTGGGTCTGGCTGCCTATGGCTATGGTATCCGCTATGAGTTTGGCATCTTCAACCAGAAGATTGTAAGCGGCTGGCAGGTAACTAGGGGGCACCGAGGTGACACAGTTAAGGCAACGTTCTGCAAGGTGTACCATATTTCAGGGCTACACAAAGATTGTGGTACTTCATCAAGCAACCGATTCCTAGGCTAAGCCTATCCTGTTATTTGCAGGTGTTGTCCAATGTGGTTTTACAAATTTTGCCCAAATGCTGCTTACTATGTAGATCAGAATTCCGCAGTTCCAGTCCTGGAGGTACAGAATTCAGCACCGTTTGCAGATTTCCCTGCTCAAACATGCCTACTAAACCTGGTAATTGGCTGGTTTTAAGATGTGTTTGAGAGGGAAATCTGCCAACTGTGGTGGGGAACCCTGATGTAATCTTTGACGTCAGTGCCCAATGATTGACAGGTTGAGGAGGCTGATGATTGGCTGCGCTATGGAAACCCGTGGGAGAAGGCCCGCCCTGAGTACATGCGCCCTGTTCACTTCTACGGCAGGACAGAGCACCACCCTGATGGCGTGAAGTGGGTGGATACGCAGGTGAGGTGGAGGAACGGAGGGGTAGTACCAGTGTTTATCCATCCATTAATAAATTAAGTGCATTGCATTCTGAGAAAATTTAAAGTCAGCCTAAATTTACTTTGGTTACATTAATAATTGCATATGTGTCGCAGTTACCACTATGACCTTGTGTCTCTATCATTGGAGTCTTGAAGCACAGCCCTGCTTTGCATGCAGAGTTTGCTCATGTTGCTGTGCATCTCTAAATTGTTCATGGTGTGTGATTGGGCATATGTGTTTGTGCTGTGACGAGTAAGCATCCTGTCAAGGATGTTGCCCTGCTTTGTGCCCTGTGATGTCTGCCGCAGCTCTGTTTGAGTCTCTGTACTGGGAGGGATGGATGGTTGGATGGATGGATGGATGATATAAGCGGGTTCTCAAGCTATCAATTTGTTTAAATCTCTTTGGGCTGGGCATATACATACCTCTATAGTCAAAAAGGCAAGCTAATGCTTCTATATATTTATGCATCCAGTTAAGGCTGTGGTTGCATCACAGTACAGGAAGACTTCACTTGAAATACTTTATGCAGTTTAAGAAATTATATGGCTGCTTTATAGCAACTTCAGCAATAAGCAGCAAGAATTGGCATTAAAGGTTAATCAAGAAGGGTTCCATGCTGAGCTATATATATCTATGTGTATATATATATTTTTGTTGTATTAAAAGTGTTCTATTAGTTCGGAATTATTTATTTAAATGTAAAGTAATCAGTCATTGTATTCATTCAACAGTGGACAGTTTTTTGTTTGTATACTTGTGTGTTTATGAGGTTAAAATATATTGGCTGAATGTATTAGTATCAAGTCAAAGTGAGGAGGCTTGGGAATGTCACAGAGGAATCTTCTCATGACCTGGCCATGTTTCCAGTTCATCCACAACAAGTCTTCAACTTGACAGGTTGTCTTGGCCTTGCCCTATGACACCCCTGTTCCGGGTTACAGGAACAACGTCGTCAACACCATGAGGTTGTGGTCTGCAAAGGCCCCCTGTGACTTCAACCTGAAAGACTGTGAGTTGCATACTGTAGAGGATGTTGCTGGGTGGGGGGGGGCGATTGGCTTTTGGCATTTGAATGGCTGGCCTTAAATGAGTGGGAGGGAAGAAAGTAACTAGAGCGAATAAGTGTTTATAAATAGGCTTGCTTACAGCTCATGGATTTTCCACTTTACAGTCAATGTTGGTGGCTACATTCAGGCCGTGCTGGACAGAAACTTGGCTGAGAACATCTCCCGTGTGCTATACCCCAATGACAATGTGAGTGTCCACCTTACTCAATTATCTGATCGTTCTAATTGGACATTAATGATGTCTGGTCCAAACTGGGGGTCTGATTGGCCCTCTGCTTGGGGTTAAAGGTGAAGTGTTGGGCTGACGTGTGTATCTGGCTCAGTTCTTCGAGGGCAAGGAGCTACGCCTGAAGCAGGAGTATTTCGTGGTGGCGGCCACACTCCAAGACATCATCCGCCGCTACAAGACCTCCAAGTTTGGCTCGAGGGAGGAAGTGCGGACAGACCTCAGCGGGCTTCCTGAGAAGGTGGGGGGCTCCTGTCGGCACTTGGGCCATCTTGGGGGGGATGGGGGGGGGGTTGGTTCTGTTACATGCAAAATTCTTGGGTTCAAAGGAGAAGCACCTTTAAATTTTTTTTTAAATAAATGGAATTGAATTGAGTGTCTATATCGCATCCATCTTTGTCCTGTATCCAGGTGGCCATCCAGCTGAATGACACCCATCCCTCAATGGCGATCCCTGAGCTGATGCGGATCTTGGTTGATGACGAGAAGCAGTCCTGGGATAAGGTGGGTGTTGGGGGACGTTGGCTTCAGCTCCTGGTCATTAGATGTGTCCTAAAGTGGAGAGTTTAGATTCCAGAAAGTACAAATTCAGACCAAGATTTTGTTTCAGCTGAGTACAAAGAGTCACAATCACAGAGTACTACTTTCTGGACCTGAACTATACCCTTCTGGAGGTGTCTGTGGGTATATCAGTGTCCTCGTGTCTAAATAAGATCCCGTTAAAGGCACACCTTTCTGACTATGTGACAATAGGGGACATTAGATTAGCACCAAAATGGTCAGACATAATGTTCCTGAACACAAACGAAACATAGGCGGCATTTATATCATAGCGCTCCTAGCTATCCAACTCTGCTCGCCCCATTTGTAGTGGCAAATCACATCTGAACG
The DNA here is from genome assembly GCA_026774425.1 of Petrocephalus zakoni. NCBI lineage: Eukaryota > Metazoa > Chordata > Actinopteri > Osteoglossiformes > Mormyridae > Petrocephalus > Petrocephalus zakoni. The sequence continues at coordinate 2,135,124 of JAODKN010000048.1, read as the reverse complement.
TTAAATGTCTGCCCCGCTGCCTCCCACCTCAGGCCTGGGACATCTGTGTGCGCACCTGCGCCTACACCAACCACACCGTGCTTCCCGAGGCCCTGGAGCGCTGGCCCATCGACCTGGTCCAGCGGCTGCTCCCCCGCCACCTCGAGATAATCTATGAGATTAACCGGCGCCACCTAGAGGTGAGACGGGAACTTGCACAACAACCCGAGCTGTGAGGCCTTTACCCTTAATGAATTATAAAATGGTATTTCATGAATCGTGGCTGAGGCTCACCAGACTAAAGCAGGTTCCCCTCTTCCTGTGTCTGTCTCTTTCTCTCTGTTTCCATCTGCACCCTTTATTGCATCCTGCCGCCCCTCAGCGCGTCTCCTCCTTGTACCCCGGGGATATGGACCGCATGCGACGCATGTCACTGATCGAGGAGGGAGACCAGAAACGGGTCAACATGGCCCACCTCTGCATTGTCGGCTCCCATGCTGTCAACGGAGTGGCTCGCATCCACTCAGATATCCTCAAGGCTACCGTGTGCGTCTCCCGCCCCCCCCCCTCCCCCCCCCTCCCCCCACACACAGCTGGTAAACGGACTTAAAACTTCAGCGGGTTTCACAGACAATCCTAATGTGTGGGGAGACAAAGTGTAATTTTTTTTAAAGTCATATTCAGAAGTTTAAAATATTTAACTGTCCAGTAGTAACTGTACATGAGGTTGGATTTGGCAGTTATGGAATTTTTACGTCCTTCGCTGCAGTTGGAATATAAAAATGGATGATCATTTATGCACAGGTTCAAGGATTTCTATGAGATGGAACCTCATAAGTTTCAGAACAAGACCAATGGCATCACACCCCGTCGCTGGCTGGTCATGTGCAACCCCGGACTTGCTGAGGTCATTGCGGAGGTAACTGGATTGCCTTTACTTGACATCTTCTTGTAACTGTGGCCCTTTCCCGTTACCCTACATGGGAATGAACCAGCAATTTATTTTGTTTCAGTTTTTGACCTAAAAATATTCACTGCTATTCATCTAATAAGCACTAGGTGGCGTACTATTTCAGGGTATTGACCTGCAACTTTTAAACATTCCAGCTCTAGTGTCTTGCTTAGCAGGTTAGGACCCTATGCTTGTGTTCAGAAGGTAACCGGTTCAAATCCTGTAGTTTGCAGACTGATTTCAATTAGCAAGTCCCTTAACTCCAGTTACCCCAGGGATGGTTTGACTGTATTTTCTCAGTTTGAGAAATGGCATCTGCCAAACAAATAAATGTGTATACAATATAAATCAGTCTATTGCTTTAAAATGAAATGATCAGCTGAACAATTACTGCAAATCAGTTTTTCCCCAATCCAGTCGTCAGGGTGCAGGTCGTCTGCGCTCCCTGTTGGATGGTCCACAATTTTGCTCCCTCCCAGTTTCTGGTAGCAGAAATGTGGACGGCCTCTGGGTCCCTAAGGGACCGGATTGGGAAACTCCTGGTGTAAAGTGAAATAGCTTTTTTAGTTCCTTGGGCCGTTCAGTAGTGTTTGGCTTGTTCACTACTCCTCTTTTTCTCATGTCTAATGGATGGATGGATGTATGTTTGTTTGTTAGAGAATTGGAGAGGAATTTATTCACGATCTCGACCAGCTGAAGAGGCTGCTCGACTTTGTTAATGATGAGGCCTTCATCCGTGACGTCGCCAAGGTCAAACAGGTAAGCGGTCACAGTGAAGCCCCCCCCCCCCCAAAAAAAGGGAAATATAGCGTGTTCTCAATATGCATTAGCACAGTCCTATGTAGTCTAATGATGCTGGGTCTCCATCTTGCCCTTCACAGGAGAACAAACTGAAGTTTGCAGTGCACCTGGAGGAGCACTACAAGGTGAAGATAAACCCCAACTCCATATTTGACCTTCAAGTAAAGAGAATCCATGAGTACAAGCGGCAGCTTCTCAACTGCCTACATATCATCACCTTCTACAACCGTGAGCAGCGGCCGCCTCCGCCATCGCTTTGAGCGTGGCTGTCCTGTGGCTCACTCCTCCTGCTCCCTTCCAGGCATCAAGAAAGAACCCAACAAGCCGTGGGTCCCCAGAACAATAATGATTGGAGGAAAGGTAAGCTCCACCCACCATGCCACCAGACACTGCAGGCCGCCTGTGGCTGTGAACTGCTTTGGTTCAGTGTTGTCACAGAGCTCCTCACCATCATGTGCGGCAAAGGCGTCATTGGGAATGATTCATTTAGCGCAGATGTTTAAACGACGGTGCTCTCAATTTCAGAACTAGGGTTTAACCCCCTGCCATCGTAAGACCGTGATTTATTTTTTAGTGTAATCTCTCAAACTCCACTCCTAGGAATCAAGCATTATCCCTCGAGAAACTGTAGATTATAGAAAGTAGAAATGGCATACAGGGTTGCATTTTAAATTTTAAATATCCCTGATAGAAGATTTTGTTCTTGGCTATTTTGGTCTGGCGATCAAGTTGTTGGAGGCATTTAAATACAATAGAAGGCTTGTGATAGCATTCGGACAATGATACTCTGCCGTGCATATAACGGGACATGGCACCACACAATTGACACCACATGGCAGATTTCCCAACTTGTGCATTGACTCATCGTAAAACTATCAGTCAACGCATAGACGTTGATTTATGGTCGATTTTTAAGTTTTATGACCTGAGCTAAGTGTCCCTTATCTGTCATGCCTTTCAAACTCTTATTCTCCGCAAACATCGGTGAATGTAACTCTTTCCTGTGTTTGTCATGTCTACACCCAAGGTGCCCTTAACAACCTATCATGCTTCTTACCCAGGCTGCCCCTGGATACCATACCGCTAAGATGATCATACGGCTTATTACCGCCATTGGGGAAATTGTCAACAATGACCCAGTGGTGGGCGACCGTCTGAAAGTCATCTTCCTTGAGAACTACAGGGTGACGCTAGCTGAAAAAGGTACCGACCTTAATCGTGCAGTTACGCCTTGCTCGCCTCATTTGATGTGAGAGTTTCCTGGCCGAGATGCATGACACGTTGGTGCTCTCCCCTTCCTCCTCAGCGATCCCAGCGGCTGACCTGTCGGAGCAGATCTCTACGGCTGGTACGGAGGCCTCGGGGACGGGTAACATGAAGTTCATGTTGAACGGCGCTCTCACCATCGGCACCATGGATGGAGCCAATGTGGAGATGGCGGAGGAGGCTGGAGAGAAGAACCTCTTCATCTTCGGCATGCTAGTAGATGATGTGGAAGCTTTGGACAAGAAGGGGTATGTGGAGAAGAACGGAAAGGGACGTTGACATTTAAGGCGCAATAATCCACACGGTAACTGGTGGATGCAGGGATCTTCTTGTGCACAGGGAGAATAACGTTAATGACGCCCAATTGGGAGGTTATGAGTTTTGGCTATAGTAATGTGGTACCAAACAGATTTTGGGTTTACTAGTCAAATCTATAATGGCCCTACACTTCCTTTTTTAGCATATGGCTGTCAAGGAGTCGACTAGGCATAAGTGCAGCTGGGCTGAGCTTCCTGTGAATGTAAGCAGGGATGGAGCAGGAGCTACACAGCATCATCCAAATAAAGCTTGAACCTAATTAGACATCTATTCAAGCCAGCAAATACAGTGCAACTCGCCTGAATAACACCAGTAGGCTGGTGAACGTAATTTTACAAGTTCTAATTGCAGATGTAAGATACTTAAGTAATGCCTGGAAAGCAAAACCAACGATCCATTACTGTAATTGTGAAGTATCATGTCTACATTTTTAGCCGTCTTGTAAGCCATCTCTGTCTTGCAGGTATGATGCTGGCGAGTACTACAACCGTATTCCCGAGCTGAAGCAGGCCATCGACCAGATCGCCGGGGGCTTCTTCAGTCCCAGCCAGCCCGACCTCTTTAAGGACATCGTTGACCTGCTGATGCACCATGACAGGTAAGGTGCGGCTTGCAGTGGCCATGCAGCCGGGGCCCACCCTGAGCCTGCAGCAGCATTATGCAACCCCTGCTGCTATTGGTCACCCCGACAGTGTCTTACCCTGTATTGATCTTTGCAGATTCAAGGTGTTTGCAGATTATGAAGACTACATCAAGTGCCAAGATAAAGTCGGCGCTCTGTACAAGGTTAGTGAGTGGCACTGGGGTCAGAGGGGGTACCAAAGACCTTTAGCCTAGGACAGTAATTCCAAATGTTAATGCCTAACCCCGTGATTCCAGACCCATTTCTGAAAGCAAAATGTGGCTTTCGTGAGGTATAGAGGCATCTTTATTGCCACAAGTTTATTGCTGAGAGTGTTTGCATTGTGTATGTGAGAGAGGTGGGATGTCGCATTTAAGACTTGGGAGGTGAATTGACATGGGTGAGATTTCAGTGCAGTGCCACTCGCGATAGAAAGATAAAAAATGTATATCGTGGCCACGTTTTACTAATTCCTTCCCTCATTTTACTTAAATCATGGTTACAACTTATTCATTTGTTCCCACAGTGTCTTAATTTGTGGCCACGTCCCCCATTTGTTCCCACAATGTATTAAATTGTGGCCATGTTTTGCTACATAGCCGTCTTATAGTCTAATGCATCACTTTCATTTTAAACCACTGGACATCTGCATCTGCTGATGGACAGAGATGGTTTAAATAGTTTAATTTTAAGGCTGGAATAGTGCCCATCAGTCGCTCATTTTACTGAATCGTCCCGTGTCAAAAAACTAAACGCTGTGCAATTTTTGTCTCATATTCACAATCATGCCCCCTCCACACACACACACACACACACACACACACACCCCAAATGTAACTGCCCCCCTCCCTGCTCCAGCATATTTCATCATGAGTGGAATTGGCAACCCTTTTTTAAAAGCCTTGCATTGCATGAAAGAGGCACTTATGTTGCGAGCCAGGGCGCTTTACCGAACTAATTTGTTCCCTCGTAAAGGTTAAATCGTGGTCACATTTCCTCTTTTTAGTTAAATGGTGCGCACATTTAACTAATTTGTTACCTCTTTTTAGTTAAGTTGTGGCCACATTTTATTCATTCGTTCCCACAATATATTAAAACGCGGCTACGATGTACAGGTGAAACTCGAAAAATTTTAGAATATTGTGCAAAAGTTAATTTATTTCAGTAATTAGCAAAGCGAGATATTTCAAGCTTTCGTTTGTTATAATTTTGATGGTTATGGCTTACAGATGATGGAAAACCCCTAATTCAAAAGCTCAGAAAATATCTTGTGAAAAGGTTGAAAATTGTAGGCTCAAAGTGTCACACCCTAATCAGCTAATTAATCCAAAACGCCTGCAAAGGGTTCCTGAGCCTTTAAATGGTTTCTGTCTGGTTCAGTAGAATTCACAATCATGGGGAAGACTGCTGACCTGACAGTTGTGCAGAACACCATCACTGACACCCTCCGCAAGGAGGGAAAGCCTCAAAAGGTAATTGCAAAAGAGGTTGGAAGAAAAAGGTACACAAGCAGCAGGGATGACCGCAGCCTGGAGAGGATTGTCAGGAAAAGGTCATTCAACAGTGTGAGGGACCTTCACAAGGAGTGGACTGAGGCTAAAGTTAGTGCATCAAGAGCCACCACACACAGACAGATCCTGGAGATGGGCTTCAAATCTCGTATTCCTCTCGTCAAGCCGCTCCTGAACAACAAACGACATCAGAAGCGTCTTACCTGGGCTAAAGAAAAAGAACTGGACTGTTGCTCAGTGGTCCAAAGTCCTCTTTTCTGATGAGAGCAAATTTTGCATCTCATTTGGAAACCAAGGTCCCAGAGTCTGGA
>JAODKN010000048.1:2072016-2091180 GCA_026774425.1 Petrocephalus zakoni | reverse complement strand
ACTCTCCCTCTCCAATTTGACTCTCTCTCACCACTGTCTGACTCTTGCACACTGCTCTGACTCTCCCTCACCATTGTGACTCTCCCTTGCCACTGTGACTCTCCCTCACCATTCTGACTCTCCCTCACCACTCCAATAGTCAGAAGCAGACCCTCTCCGGGGGGAAGCGCAGAAACGGGGAGCCTGGTGACTCATGGAGCTCAGGGCTTGCCAGCCCCCAGCTTACTGAGCGGAAGCCAAACAGCAAAAAGGGGAATAACTTTTTTTTTTATGGGAGTTAAATGCCACCTGAAGTGTTCAGAGGCAGTGAGCGTGTCACGCCGGCTGGGCCAGGGCCGCGGAGGGGGTGGGACTTACTTGGTTTTGCAGTAGGCGACCACGCACACAATGCCCACCACCAGCAGAGCCACACAGATGCCTGTGATTGTCAGAACCCTCTTCTGGTAGAGCTCCTCTGCCTCTGCAGGATTGGGAACACAAGAGGGTGCTGTTGGTCCCCACAACCATAACACAAGCCCCTCACCACCCAAACACTGCCCCCTACATGTCACAGACGCATATGACACTATGACACTCCCCCTTTAATTCTGGCACCCCGTATGAAAAGTGTGACTCTGCTTATACACATTCTTTCAGACTTCTGCATGACACCTACACCGTAGCTGTCCCGAGCTGATGTGTGTCCCCCCCCCACTGACGCTGTGAAGCCGGTTCTGCTACCTGCACCTCATCCACGCCTCTGCGTGTCAGCTGTCACAGAATCCTGCACTAACGCTCGCAGCACGTTTCGGCCGGAAATCTGGGTCTGACCTTTTCAGGCTGAAATGAGCAAGCCCTCCCTCGGCGTGCCTGGCGGGCGGACTCACGAGCCCTGTGGTCATGTTTCTGTGCACCTTGATGAAGATCTAATGGGCCCTCAGGACAAAACGGGAAGCCAAAGGCTTGGAGGTGGGGCTAAGAAACCACGCCACAGTCTTACTCCCTTTTGCTCCTGTAACTTCCTAAGGTGGACAGCTAATGCAGGTACAACATCAGGCCACCTGCTGTGAGCGACGTTCTAATGTCACGTTTCAATCTCGCAAATTAGAACAAAGCTGCCTCCCCCCAGCTTAAAGGGCGATACAGTCTGCCTGATGGCCCCAAATTAATCTGAAATAAATCTCGAGTTTAAAAGGTCAGTTTGGCGACACATTTTTGTCCCAACATGACAGAGTGGAATGAGAGGATTCCTTCAATGTAATTTAAGGAGACTGTGTTTTAAGGAGGGGATTCATGGCAGCAGAAGGCTACTAAGCCAAAAGAGTCAGATTTTCGGCAAATCAAATAGAGAAGTCACACTGAGCTGACTCTATAAACCTGTGAGCTGACTCTATAGACCCTTGAGCTGACTCTATAAACCTGTGAGCTGACTCTATAGACCCTTGAGCTGACTCTATAAACCTGTGAGCTGACTCTACAGACCCTTGAGCTGACTCTATAAACCTGTGAGCTGACTCTATAGACCTGTGAGCTGCCTCTATAGACCCTTGAGCTGACACTACACCTGTGATTTGATTCTATAGACCCATGAGCTGACTCTATAGACCCGTGAGATGACTCTATAGACATATTAGCTGACTCTAGAGACCTTTGACCTGACCCTTTAGCGCCTTGTGCTGACCCTATAATCCTGTGAGCTGACCCTCTAGACCCATGAGATGACTCTATAGTCCTATTAGCTGACTCTATATACCCGTAAGCTGACTAAATAAACCTATGAACTGACTCTGTACATTTCTGAGCTGACTCTTTGAATCTTTCGTGATCCCCCCCCCCACCAAATACCTCTTTTTAGCTTGCTGACCTCATCCCACATCTCAGAAAAAAGGAACAATGTAAGAAACAGCACTGAACACTTTTAGCAGAGACACAATAATTACTAGCTCAGTGAGAGGCCCTGTCCTATCCTGTGCCTATGTCTACCTATGCTTTTGGTTCCTGAAGGTAACAAAAAAATGGAGGGGGGTGTGTTTCGTGGGAGATTTTAAGGCACACATGCACTGTGGGATCAACGCAGGAGGAATTAAACACCGCGTCACCACACCACCCTGGGCAAAGTTCCTGTGGGCAGGGTAAGGGCTACTCCTAGTAGGGACTCCAGGGGACGAGAGGCCGGGAGGGGAAGCTTTTGGTTTCTTTATGGTGCCGTTTTAGGCCAGCTATACAGGAGGCAGGTGCATTAGGGTCGGAGGTGGTGCAGTTATTGGAGAGCAGCACGTCATCAAGTTCCTGAGGCCAGGTCGCCAAATGGAGGTCATTTAGCACCCCTCCTCTGGAGACCATACCTTGTCATGACCTTTGCTGCATCACGGGAACTTTCCAAGGGTGAGATGCACACACACACACTGCGTGTCACAACTGAAAACACCAAGACAACAGAGGAATGGTCTGATGCAGGATTTGCTTTTGTCTCCATGATATGTACAGGATTAACAATGCTGGCAAATCCAGTGTGTGTATAGATATATACATTTAATCTGAAGCCAAATCACTGTGTGGTTTGAAGCAGAAGTCCTGAAGGTGCAGATAAGAGGTTGAGAGGGGAAAAAGGGTGAGGAGGATCTGGCAAAAGCAAAGGATGGAGAGAATGGATGGAAGCAGTGCAGAGGAGGTCAGCTGTAAGCCTGGAGCTGCATGCTTTATGGGGGGGGGGAGTGATGGGGGGTCACGGGCCCCATCAGGACCAGGACGACACTGGGGACAGCTCTACATCAGTAGCACCCATTCACGTTACAGTACACTGTACATCTAATGTGTTTTACATGTAGAATAACGCTATCAAATTATTAATAATGATACAAATAATGATCTCTTTGAATAAATTAAATAACCCAAAGAGCAGGCCATTTTAAATTTACGCAGTTAAGTACATAAACACGTTTTTTTGCTTCACTATCTACTGAATTGTTCGCGGGCAATCTGCAAGCAGGCATGCAACTTAAACGATGGAACTGAGGGAATGATTAAGCAGTGATCACAAGGCCAGCTGAGAGGGCCCCTGTTCTCTGGACCCTGATCTCACTCTAACCCATCCGGCTTCAGGGTACCAGCTAGCTCCAGTCCGAGTATAAATACTTCCGCACTGTCCTGGGGACTTCTGGGTAATGAGAGTGCATCTGGCCGCTCCCTGCTCTCTCTCGCTGATCCCGCTCACCCCTCCTACCCATCCTGATATGCTAAGCGACGCAGCATACAGTCGGGTCGCGGTGAGGGGCTACATTAGCAGACGCACATCAGCTGGCTGGCTGCCGCCTCCCGGATCTAGGCAGCTCATTTTAGACACAGGAAAGGGAAACTTTCAGCACAGTGGGGGTGTGTGACTTAGGGAGGCTATGCATCTACCTCAGTCTGGAATTAAAATGAACGATTGATCCATACCCATTAATTCAATCCCAAGATGCTCTGCCAATGCAGAAGGTTGACACAAAAAAAGGAAGAAAAAAGAAAAAACAGGTTTCAGAAAGAGATCTTCCATCATACACAACAGGTGCGCATCATGTGATCGGGGCGAGATGTCAGGAAGGAGGCATGCCGGTGGTCACGTGATGCAGACGCCGCCTCCCACCCCGGACAGGCAAGCACTGGAGCATGCATGGCAAAGTCGAGCACAGGACCCACTGCCACATCCACTACATCCGGCTCAGTCTTAAAGGGCCAGTACACTCTTTTTTTAAAACGTGATCCTGTAGGGGAACATATTTTTTATACGCCACTGTTATCCATCAGTCCACTTAGATGTCTATCATTGCCATTAAAAATGCCTTTTTGACTGAATGTGACAGTTGTGTATTGGCCTTGAAATTACCTACACATGAGCCTGGCTGAGATCTAAACCAGATTACAGGACCTTTTATAAATGACCCTGTATTCATAAATTCCTTACGATCCTTAGAAATAGGCCTTCTGTTCTCATGCCTTATCCAACAAAGCATTAAATGTCCAGCTTTTAACATGCATGTCTTCCCTGGGTTTCATATGCCATATGATTTAATTACTTATGCTTTGCTACAATCTGCATTTCTATCAGATCCTGACCTTTTCCAGATTACTGTCTTGTTATGTTTCTGTTTCTTAATCATGAATCCATAATGAAGGAGGAGACTGCACTTAAAAAACTGCACAGGTGACAACACATAAAAGTAGCAAGAATATCAACTTCAACAGCCAGGGAGCAATTGTTCCGACTTTCGAATGACAAAGACACCCCCACTTGTGTTAACTAATCCCTTCTTGAGTAAATTCATGCATTAAACAATATATTAAAAGCCCTTTAGGAATTAAAAAGCTATTGCATAACATATATCTTGCTGGGCCTTGTGGCTGCTCAGTGGGTAGCAGTGTTGCCTCACACCTCCAGGGCTGTGGATCCGATTCTCACCCCCGGCTCTGCGTGTGAGCGCCATTTTCTCCCCGGGTTGCCTCCAGGTACTCCGGTATCCTCCCACGGTCCAAAGATACGAGGTTTAGACAAATCGCTAATTCTATAATAAATTCGACACCATGCAGCCTGCAACGTAGGCGTCAGTTTGACTGTAATATGTGGCATGAAATGCACTGGTTCAGTCCAATCCAGCTGGCAGAGGTCATGCGAAAGTCCGGCCCAGTTTTCCATGTGCCAGCGCACGGCCGACATGATGGTCATGTCCAAAGCCATGTCTGAGTGCATCACCCACAAAAAAAAATTGTAAGTAAGGAGCCAGAACCCCAAAAAAACAAATACAAATAATTCATCACTGTTGACTGGATGTCCAGGCTGCAAACGTTAAACCCCCCCACGACAAGGGGGAAGATGACCGAGCATGGCGGGGGAGGGGGGGGGCGGTGGTCTGTCTCCGCTGCCTTCTGGGAAGTTGGCCGTGCCTGAGGTGCCCCTTCCAAGGTGCCAAGGGACACCTTCCCATCACAGGCCCGAAGCTGGGGGAATCATAGAGAGCACTGTGGAGGAGACATAGCCCTGGAATGCTAATTTAACCGGCGAGGCCACCATCATGGCTTGGCTCAAAGTGGGAGGGGTGACCCAAGGCTCTGCTCAGTGGAAGCACTGCCAGCATGAGTCACTGGGTGGCTTCCAGGAGTCACAGCTCAAGACAAGAAGAAGACCTGGGCTCGTCTGGCCGAGACAGCACCATACGCCGTCCGCAGCAAGACCCCGTCGTTGCCATGACAACACACTGCTGCCAACTGATAGGCAGCATAGCCGTCTTGGGGGAGGGGGAGGGGTACAGGAGTCTGTGTAATCGCGGAGGGGGTCGTCGATGAGCAAATGGGTCTCACGGGAGGGCGACTAGTGACCAGGTTTGGCAGGAGCAGCTTTAATGTGGAGCACAGCCCCAACGAACACCTTTAACACCGGCGTTAAGCTACGAGGGAGGCGGCTGCTGTCGGCTATAGGATTGTAAAAGCCATGGGAGAACAGAGTCTCCAAAGCCAGAAATAGGCGCACAAAGGTATGACGAGCTGGCCGGCGGCACGCGATAAATGTGCCGGGACCTTGGAGAGCGCCGTCCGCCCTTCCCCGGGGCAGTGGACGTGGCGGGATTTCACTGATTACTGCGCTCCTGGGTAGAACAGCACCGTCCCTTGGGGCTTGCGGCTGGTGGCTGGGATGTTACCTCCAACAGCATTTGGAGTTTTATTACAGCTGGGTGGCATTAAAAGTGGGGGACGGCTGGAGGTTGGGGGGGGGGGTGTCTTTGAACACTAGACAATAGAGTCAATCTACCTAATGTAAGGTATTACCGTAGCCCTCAGCATAATGAAAACGGCCCTCCTTTTAAACTTATTCCCGACAGCAGAGTCTATTGATCCTGCCCAGTGAACACAGAACTGAAGGTCCAGAAAAGCAGTCTTTCCCAACCCAGTCCTCGGGGACCCCCAGACAGCCCACATTTTTGCTCCCTGCCAAACAGTTCATATTTTTGCTCCCTCCCAACTCCCTATCAAACAGTCTAATTGACTGAGAGGGAGCAAAAACCTGGACTGACTGGGGGATACCTGAGAACCAGGCTGGGAAGCACTGCAGTAAAAGATTAAAACAGTATGTTCGGGAACCAGGGCGAAGTCTGGCTGGATTACACCCATCTGCCAGGCCAGCTGGGAACCTTCAAGTGCCTCCATGGAGCTTTAGTTCACTTCCGCCGCCAGGCCGCGTCATTATGATTGCTTCCGTCAGCCATCTCCAAAGAGTCTTGGTCCTTTTCAACTCCATCTTCATAACGCTTAACAGTTGGGACAGTTTTGATTTCAAAAGGTGTCTTGCATCAGGGGGCTGCCTGAAGTTTTAAACAGGCTCCAAGCCCCCCTCAATGCCAGCATACCATAGGGTCTGGCTGATGTTTCATGCTCTCCGAAGGATGTGACTTCCTGGGGCATGGCAGTGCCAGCTGACAAGCCCTTCCAAGCAGTCAACTTCTAATAATATAAAACAGTCCGTCTCCCCCCCACCAGACCAGACCCCATGCTCAGGCCTGGCATGCCTTACTTCCCTGCCTGTTTCCTCTGTCTACCCCCCTGTGCTTAATTTGTTAAGTCACGAAGCTGCAATAAAGCCTCCTTTCACTGCTCCCACCCCCATCACGGGGATCTGGTCTCCCTCTTGACCAGAATCAGGCTAGCACTGGTCCTGCAGTGCTAACCGGCCGCCGATTGGCCCGAGTTTCTCCCCACTGGTCCTGCAGTGCTAAGGATAACCGGCCGCCGATTGGCCCGTGTTTCTCCCCACTGGTCCTGCAGTGCTAAGGATAACCGGCCGCCGATTGGCCCGTGTTTCTCCCCACTGGTCCTGCAGTGCTAAGGATAACCGGCCGCCAATTGGCCCGTGTTTCTCCTTCACCGGGCTGATGATCAAACCTGAAGAGCAGTCACCCTCTGGCTGTGATACACGTCTGCGACTCATCACAGCAACCTGTACCGCTCACCTGATAATTGCAGAAAAGTGCATTGTCAGGACAAAAAAAAAAAAAATAATAATAAAATCGTGCTTTTTGGAGCTGGACATTTAATACTCAAAGGTACAACAGCAAAAGCCCTGTAATAGGTGATCTCTGGTCAGAGGATCAATATCAGCTGAGCGACCCGGCCTAATGCTGCGAGTGGCGGTGGCTTTTCTGATCACTCTCTCTGTGATTGAATTGGCATGCCTGAGCCCCTTCCGGGCTGGGCGGGTTTCCCCACCACCTGACTGATGGCAGGGTTTCCTTGGCTCCGTGGACACGCTGTTAGTTAGCAGTCATGCATCATGCATCCTTGTTAACGTCGTCCTGACTGCGGCATGCTGCTACGGTTATCCCATAATGCCGAGCCCTGCTGACGGCACTGGGGTGGGCACGTCCACTTCAATATCAGAATCAACAAAAAAAACAGCATTCTTTAAACTCCTAAATTCCTGCCTTTGTCAGTCAGTAATTAGGCAATTATGGGTGACAATCCATGCTAACTGATTTTCCAATTACTTGTCCCTTAAGGATGAAAACAAGAAGTATGTAATGTCTAATGTTTATATAGCTTATGCAAATTTCACTACACTGAAATAGCTTCTCAGTCCTCCAGTGCGAAATAGGCCTATTACGTCTATATGTTCGGCGAATTTTGCTTTGAAATCTGCATAGAGAAGACTAAATTGCATGGGCACAAAGCAGGGAATAACCCAAGACAAGGGTCCCAACCCATCATAGTATGTTTATTTTTGTCTGTTAAATTCTCTTTTTTTCAGGCACACCATAGACGCCACGTATAGACAGACACTGACATAGACAGAAATACACATGGAAATACAATGCGTTTACCCTCTCTAACTTGTATACCATGGTGTATATTATTATTATACCCAGTATTGCCTCCATCAAACATCTGGAGCTGGAAATGTGATTTAAAATGTGGGTTGCTAGCACAGTATATAGGCAGCAATGTGTAAACATTAGTTAGAAAATAAAAACATTACATGTTTTATATATATAGTCTGCACGAGTAGAATTGACATGCTGTTGGTGAGGAAGGCCGGTGTGCATATTTTTTTAATCTGTTTATAAAGTATTGCTTGCTAAGCGACCCGGATCGCAACATGCATATATATACACTTAAGGAAATCTGCCCAATGTGTCTCCGTCAGCAGTACTAAGTGGAAACGTGCACCGTTTCCATCTGTCAGCTTAATCAGCGTATTTAGCACTTTATGAGGCTTAAACATACATTACCGGTCAGTTTGCGTTTCTTTAAAAAAGAAAGACTGTTTTTAGTTTTTTTTTTTTTCGGCGAATTTTTTGTGCCGAGCACTGTGAAACTCAGCTTTCCCAGGCTGTCGCGCTGTTACCGGCAGCGATGGGAACCTCGTGCAGCTTTACACTTTATGTTTATACTGTGTATAAAAGTAATTCACTAATTAACGGACCATGGTCATCACATTTTATGTGTTTTAAGGTAGGAAGACACAAGGATGGGGGGTACTGTAGCGTATCTGCAGTGTCTCAGACACATCAGCACAGACGGGATGGCACACGGCACACGGCACACGGCACATGGCGCACGGCACATGGCGCACATCAGCCCAGGCATGCAGTTACCATGAGAGACGCACAGAAGAAGGAATGAACATACTGTAGAAATCGTCCATGACGTAGGTTTGACAGCGATCACCATTATAATCATTTGGACACCTGATGGGAGGGAAACAAACCACGAGGGGGGGGGGGGGGAGAGACAGGGCAGAGGCAGTGTGCAGAGAGAGGAGGAGGAGGGAGGGGGGAAGAGGAGGAGAAGACGAAAGCAGGGTTATAAGAGAGCACCAGCCGAGGAGCAGAGGCGGGCCGCTAGGCGCTGCAGTGCAGCTACCAGGCAGCACGGAGGGAGGCAGGCCGGCTGGCCGCGCGGAGGGAGGCAGGCCGGCTGGCCGTGGCTCGTCCGGGCCTGGGGGAGGGGGGGAGGGGGGGCTACGGCTGTCAGGGGGAGCCGGGGGACGCTTGGCGCGGACATACTTTTGTAAGGACTGGGCATTTTTAGCCGTAGGGGCTCTGTCTGAAGGCAGCGCGGGCCAAAGTATCCGGCAGGGCATCTGGGGGAGGAAAAGGGAAGAGTGACACAAACACATGACATTAATAGGCAGGGTGCCCCCCCCCCCCCACCGTACCTGGGGGGAAGGGGGGGATAGTGCCCTCTGCGGCCGCCCTGTGCTCTCACCTTGGACAAGCTCGTTCCTCTGCGTGCTCTCCTGGTTTTTTCAGGTAGGGGGTTATAAAAAGCTGCAGGTACTTACCGTCAGTTTACCCAGAACCCCCCTCCCCAGGAGCCATTAAGACAGGAAAAGGGAGCCAGAGCAGCAGGCCGATGGGCCTCGCGAGCAACAGAGAAGCCCGTAGCTGAGAGCAGACACTGTTCGAGCAGGAAGCCCGGCCCCCGTGACATCAGCCTGCTCTCTGACGCCTCTGCTCCTGTGCTGCTAACCAATCACCAGCACAAAACCAGCATCAGTCCAGTTCAAGTTGCTGCATTGCAGCTGAATTAGTTACCTGTGATGATCTGCGATATGGACACACAGGGGTACTAAATAGTAGCATGTGTGGGTCTGGATACTGAGCCTGTTACTGGAAGGTTGTCGGTTCAAATGACAGGGCTGGGCAGACTGACACCACAGTTGGGCCGTTAAAGAAGGCCCCTAACTCCCAGTCTCTCCTGGGGCGCTGCACGCTGGCTGACCCTGTGCTGGGACCCCCAGGCTTGCTCTCACCCGTCTGTGTGTCTCATGTAGAGCAAGATGGGACAGGCAAACAAACAATTTCCCCACGGGGGTCAATAAAGTGTCACTATTCTATTCACTGCACTGTGTGTCTCTGTGATTCTCACTCTCGTTTCTCAGTGATTTATGGACAAGAGATGTATGTGGAAAATCACACCAAAAACTTGTTGATACATATCACTGCAGGCATGAATCCTCACTCTGCCTATCCAAGCATCCATCCATCCATCAATCTTCCGTAACTCCGTAGCCATACAGGGTCAGGAAATGGCATGAAAAGTGAAAAAGGCAGAAATATAAGGAGGCTGTTTGCTTGCTCTTCTGTGGGACTAGAGTGCCACTATTGTAC
Source organism: Petrocephalus zakoni (assembly GCA_026774425.1). Classification (NCBI taxonomy): domain Eukaryota; kingdom Metazoa; phylum Chordata; class Actinopteri; order Osteoglossiformes; family Mormyridae; genus Petrocephalus; species Petrocephalus zakoni. The sequence goes on along the minus strand of JAODKN010000048.1, from coordinate 2,081,065 downwards.
TTTACAGTACTATCGTACTTTACAGCTTTAGCACACTTTACAGCATTAGCATACTTTACAGTACTATCACACTTTACAACATTAGCGCACTTTACAGCGCTATCACACTTTACAGCATTAGCGTCCTTTACAGCACTATCATACTTTACAACATTAGCGTACTTTACAGCACCATTGTACTTTACATTTCATTGCTGTCAGGATTCTGTTGCCTGATCTTCTTCCTCTCCGACCTACACGCGGAGCAGCTGCTCACGCAGATGTCACACCGTGGCACCACGGTCACCAAGAGCGTTGAACCCGCGCTGGGGTTTAACACCCCCGTAAGGCAGGGCTACCCAGGTTAGCAGGGTAAGTGCATCACCCATGACATTGCCCTCTAGCTGCTGAAGCAGCACATTTCAGTAAGTTTGTCCCAGAATGAGCTGAGCTGGATGAGCGTCTTCTGGGAACAGCGGACTGCAGCAAATAACTGGGGCTTCTCCTCTTATCCCACTCAGCCCAGTCTCTTCTGCCCTGCCGCCACTGTTTGCACAATTTAGAGGTTACAGGGACTCGGCTGCCTTAGATTCTGGCCCGACTGTTTACCCAGGCAAGTCAGAGTTCATGAGTCTCGCTCACACTTCTGAATTTACTCGGTAACTACAAGAGTCCTATTTGGAGGCCCCCGTGAGGGGCTACCCACTTAATCAAAAACCCTGTAGCAGTCTCTCTCGCTAAAACCTGAACCCATCTGCAGCAGCCCTCCCCCCCAAGCCCAGGAAGAGTGCACCCATCACACCCTCCCCAATATGTCTGCCCCCATCGCACCTGTATTTCTGAATGTTCCGGAAGCCAAAACCAGACTTTGCTTCCTAAAGCCTTATGCTCAGTGCTCTTTGACAGCCAAAATCTATCTTACAAAACATCAATTTTACGTAAACACATTTGCCTCTTATGCAATTATGCAAAAAATGAATCTGATACAGCTATACGTTACTGTGATACCAGATATGACATACATTACTATGTTTGTTTAAGCGGTCATTGAGAACTGATTTACATACATGCAAATTTATATCACATTATGACAGGGAGGGCTGCTCATTAACTACCCTACACATGACAGTGACTCACGGTCTCTTTCAGGAGCCTTTATAAAGTAAAAAATATATAAAACTCAGGCCCTGGTTTCAGGAACGTTATGATAGCTTGTATACAGACATCCTTGGTTAAGATCCATATTTCCCCCTGGGACTCCTTCCAGGTCTCACATGCATTCAGTTAATAAAGTGCCGGGCCTAGAGCTCGAGGTTCGGGCCGCTTATTGATGTAGCCGCTTACCGCGGGGGCCGTCTCGTGCGTCTAAGTGATAGGGTGGAGCAAATGACAAAAAAATAAATAAAAGGCTCCCACCGGGATGAGAGGAACTGAGATATCCAATTTCAGAGGCATCCGTCAAACCCCACCCCCTCCCTGGGGAACAGCATCTTAAATACAGAAGCATCACCTATGTTCAGGTGTCAGAAGAAGAGATACGAGGAGGGGTACAATAAATAATCGTAAAAATAAAAAAAAATTAAAAAACGGCACGTGCCACTGGCTCCCTGAGAAACTCAAAACTCTCGGAGGTCAGGAAATCACTCCCTGGTGCTGGCATTTAAATTAAAATGGAATTTCTCATGCAAGGTTGTTCCCGTGAATGTCAGACAGATTGGCCCATTCCAGGTTAAAAAACTAACCAAAAAAAAATAAAAGTCACGACAAAAAAAAGTCAAAAATGTCGTGAGTGGAGTGTTTGCTAACAGAGAAACTCTATTCCCACTAAGGCGAGTCGTATAAAGTAATATCATTTTTATCCAACCTGTTAAGTGGGTGATAACAACACCGCCCGTGGACAACAACACCTCCTAAACCTTGTGGATGATATTAATATTTACTCCTAAGGCATTTCTATTTCTCTGAGGTTGTGTTACAAATAGGCCTCTTGGTTTTCCCATCTCACCCTGAAAACGTTAACTGAATTTGTATTTGATCGTATTACTTGTTACACACCGTGCATACAGAACTTGAGGAACACCTTGCTAATACCGTAATGCACACTCCTGTGTCCCTAGAACAGCCACGTTTCTTTGATGTAATAGGCCTTTCATTAGGATGCCAGTCCACAGGGACTCGACCCCACAGTCATGCGGCGCTGCCCACGTGTTGTATGGGCAGACTGCTCTGCATACTCACTGCACACCTGAGCCTGCAAACTGCAGCAGTACCTGACCCACAGTCATGCGGCGCTGCCCACGTGTTGTACGGGTGGCAGACTGCTCTGCATACTCACTGCACACCTGAGCCTGCAAACTGCAGCAGTACCTGACCCACAGTCATGCGGTGCTGCCCACGTGTTGTACGGGTGTCAGACTGCTCTGCATACTCACTGCACACCTGAGCCTGCAAACTGCTGCAGTACCTGACCCACAGTCATGTGGCGCTGCCCACGTGTTGTACGGGTGGCAGACTGCTCTGCATACTCATTGCACACCTGAGCCTGCAAACTGCAGCAGTACCTGACCCACAGTCATGCGGCGCTGCCCACGTGTTGTACGGGTGGCAGACTGCTCTGCATACTCACTGCACACCTGAGCCTGCAAACTGCAGCAGTACCTGACCCACAGTCATGCGGTGCTGCCCACGTGTTGTACGGGTGTCAGACTGCTCTGCATACTCACTGCACACCTGAGCCTGCAAACTGCTGCAGTACCTGACCCACAGTCATGCGGCGCTCCCCACGTGTTGTACGGGTGTCAGACTGCTCTGCATACTCATTGCACACCTGAGCCTGCAAACTGCAGCAGTACCTGACCTGATTATTATCTTGTGGATAATCAGAGGTGTACAGAGGTGTACAGGGCCCTCAGAGAAGTCAAATTGTGCTTCTCGCTGTCATAACGTTTGTCAGACGGTCGTGATGGTGCTCTGAGTCGCACGGCACTGAGAGATTTACAGGCAGGAGCTTGCAAGCTGCTACAATTCATCGCTGATATAGCAGCTGTCTGAAGCGTCTTTGTCCTATACTTCTGTCATAAGCAGACTGGCGCATTCAAAAAACACATCTGCATTCATAATATAATTTCATGACAGTTAAAAATGAGGCCATTACGTAATGCGGCATTAAAAAAAAAAAATCAGCATTCAGCAGTGCATGTTTTATTCTGATGTCCACAAAGATTTTGTGGCGTTCTCCTCCAAACAGACTCTGTGATGTCTAATATCGTATGACCTGATGGATGCCAAATGTCCAAAACATCTGCACGACTTCGATGTTTGTAAACACAACCTGTCAGCCTCTCCTGGCCACATAACGACCGTTAAACTGACTAATTGTACGTGGCCACGGATGTTAGCATCCGCCCAGACTGCTCTCGCCTTACGACGTGTGTTTCACTCGCGGACTCTCACGCTGCTCTCCTCAGCTGTCTTTTTTTCCCACTCACAAGTAGACGCCGTAGCACTCGTGATGGGGCAAAAGGACACAATTGTGAGCCGCGGGGTGAGGTAAGCGTCTGGCTGTCCAGGGGCAGCCAAGTACGTCTGCGAGAAAGTCAGGACGTCTTAATGACTGTCATGTGGTGTTCATTATGCTAATTCACAAAAAACTATCTGTGAGAACAAATAGTGCTACGAAAGATTAATTTGTGAGCGCTGGTGCTGTTTAATACCCCCCGTTTTATAATTAGTAAATGTTGTTTAACACGACATTTTTTCCTATGACTTTCATGGAGATGTACTTTATGTTCTCTCGGTACCAAATTAAGAAATGAAAATGAAGCAGAAAGAGCCCAGTGGAATCAAAAGGCACAGATGGGTCCACTTGGGGTCACCCCGGGGGTCTTCCTGCCCCTCCCCCCCACGCAGAGGGACCTGGGGTCGCTCCCTCGGACACGACGTGCTTCCGAACGCAGCTGATAAGAACGTCCTCTCGGGCATTTCTAAGCTTCACCTCCGAGGAACTTTATATTTCAAAGTGAAAGACAGAGGAATAAATAAGGGCCGGGCCTGGCAGGCGTGCTTGTCCGCCAGTGAGTAATATGCCAGGAAGCCGGGCCCGTATTGAATGAGGCGGCTTCTGGCTACAATTCCCCCAGGCCCGGACTGCATTATCGGACTTCCTGGATGCGTGCCGTCCCATGAGTGAATTAGCTACGGCAATTGACTTATTGCTGTGTCCAATTTATGCGTCGGCCATCGGTGAGAGTGACAGGGTCCGAGACCTGCCCCCCTCCCCCGGCTGCACATTGAGGGTTGGGGGGCATGAACAACATCATGACCCAGCCTGTGCAATGCACGCGACGCTCCAGCAGGAGGAGGGGGGTCCCTCAGGCCCGCCGCTGGGGCGGAGCATTGCTGCCCGTCCACGCTGGACGGTTCCCACACTCCCCTGTCTGGTGACAGGGGTCGCACGTTCCCCCAGAACAAGAAAAAAAAAAAACAATTTTTCCAAAACAAATGTGTTCGACGCCCTTGATTTAAAAAGCATCCTTATAAATCTGCCCCATTTTCTAGGAACCGAATGTAAGCAGAGACCAGCACTGTTTACATGGTGGGAGGTCTCGTCCGCCATAAATATTTGTCTCTTCACTAAAGCGTCGTGGCAGTCCTCGATTGCTGCCACGGCCGTCTTGTCGAGGGCCTGCAAAATGTACAATCTGTCTGCTTTTCAGCTGCTGGAAGTGCCCGGAGAAAAGGAGCCACGTATCTATTACGACGGCGTGGCCTGACACGGAATGTAGCTGCAAATTGAAATAAGAATGAAACACTGTGCACTCTCTCTCGCTCTTTCTCTCTCTCTCTCTCTCTCTCTCTCTCTCTCACTTCCTTCAATGGACTGGCGGGGAGAGGGGGACAAAGTGTTACACAGTGGAAAAACGACATGTAAGAAGAGGGCCAGGGAAAAGGTCAGCATGTAAGAGAAAGGACTAAGCAAACGTGCAAAGAGGTAAATGGGAGATCCAGGATCATCCGGGACCATTAATCAAACCTGTTGGCATATCTGGGCCCAGCAGTCAAAGGTCAGGCGATATGATTCCTCGACATGACTTTTCACAGTTCCTGCCTTAAAGGTTTGTCTCGTTTACATTAAATCACTTTTCATTTCGTAACTGACAACTGCGCCAGTAACTGGTTGGCATTCGGCACTCGTAATGACATGAACTATCCTGCGGACATTATGAAACTTGGGGTGGGGGGTGGTTACCTTCAGGAAATTTGACTTTATAGTTAAAAATATTAACGGGAAGTAAGATTTAAATTTCAGATAAGATAAATTACAACACAAAGGGTCATTAGGCTGGCCAACCTGCAGCCGAAACAGGCGCATGCACGCTCCCATACATATGCATATATATACGTTAGTGACATCACAGCGCGCTCGCGGACGAGGAGCACAAACGCACACTGAGAAATTGAAAATGTCACTCACTTACTTGCAAGAGAGCTGATTTATACCGTGTATGAAGTAACAGTCACCGTCATTGACACAGTACGCCTTCTCTGTCTCGTTGCACCTTCTGGCATGACCTGAGCCCGGAGACAGTGTGGTGGTTACTGCGGGAGACAGGAGGGAATGGATGTCAGCTCCCGCGGAAGTATACAGCCCCACGACAGCACCCCACGCCGGCCAAGGAGCCTGGCACACTGAGGAATTAACATCCCGCGGAGGCATCGCAGGATAAATATGGAAAATATTACAGCAGCTGTAAAGGTTTGCCAGGTTATTGTTAGAAATGGCGGCGTGGGGGGGTTGTGGCCCCTTGCTGTGGCTTTGATGCCCTCGGAGACGAACGGCGCGTTGGAGATGGCGTACTCATCCTGGCAGTGAAGGCACCATGCTCACCAGCAGTGACATCCAAACTGACAGAGGTCGATCCGAATTGTCTGTAGGACACACACTTCTGAAACATTACCACATTCAGGATCTTACTGTACATGTTACCCTTCATCTCGCAGAATGCGACATGGGACACGCTGCTCGTCACCCACAAGGAGCAGGCAGGGACTGCTTTATTAAGAATAAAAGTCCCTGAAAGTGGCAAGAAGAGCCCCGGAACAGTTACAGAAATTAAATAAATCCATAGACATTAAGGACACATGAACAATAAGACTTTTATTCATTGCATAACAATGCAGTATAATAGGACAATATTACAGGAACAGGACAAAATGAGTTTGAATATGATTGCTGTCGTTCCTGTCTGTTTCTACACTTATGTAAGAAGGGGGGGCACCCCATGAGGGCTGGTGCCAAATAAGGGGACGAACCCATTAGCTCAGCATTACCGAATCACTGATCATTAAAATATTTCTGTTTTGTATTTGAGCCCCCCAGACAGGATGTCCAGACCCTGCCCAATCCCACGTCCACCCATAAACCTCAGATTGTCCTCTGATCAAATTCAAAAAAGCCAAAAAAATTCACCAACCCTTCGTGAACTTTAACATTACTGAGTTATACTGAGTGATACAGTAGCTTATACAGTACATATATTACTCAGGTGGGATGCCCCGGTTAGCAGGCTAGCTTCTGTTAACCAGCCACTAGGGTAACCCCGCCTGTGACGGGGGAGTCACATGCACATTAAACGGCATAATATATGAGAAGGTGTGAGCGCTGCACTGCGGATTTGAGTCATGCTGAGTACATTACCACGCCTCTCATTAGAGTCATACCTGAAGATAACGCAGGTCTGCAAAAAAAAATTTCAACTGCATGGAATATTTTTAGTAAATTTTATGTTTTTTAGGGTGCTGAATCCAAAAATGGTTTCCATTATCCTCCATCACGTACAGTTTTTTTTGCAAAACACGGAGTTTACATTAAAAAAACACAACAGCAATGAAAAAAATCTATATTTTATTACAATTAACTATGCATAATTTTTCTTAAAATTGAAAAAAGAAACAAAAAAACTATTCCTTCATTATATATTTAACACTACGTTTTCTCTTTTTGTCTATGCCAAACCCAAATCATTGCCAAATCATTATTGGATATGGTCTTTTGACTCAAAAATAGGATACCAGATTTCAATTTAAAAAGGAAAATTGTACGCTTAATTACACTAAAAACATTTTTAGTGTTTTGCAAGAAAACCTGAACAGATGGAATTTTTAAAAATATTTTTCCCGGTTTAGTCAACCCCTACATATGGGTGCAGCCGCGTACAGCGCTGGCTTAAAGCGATGCATTCTTGACGCAATGCATGATGGTCAGGTTTTGGCCAATCAGAAATGATCAGAATGCATCGCTTTAAGCCCGCGCTGTAAGCGGCTGCATGAAGTCGAACGGACCCATATACAGGGGTAAGTGGTACACAAGTACGCTTTCGCCGTCTAAACCGTAAAATGCGCGGCAGTTTCTAACAGTGCAAATGCGTACTTATTTACGTAGCTATGACAAAGAAATTACAGTGTGATTAGTAAAGTTTATAATGCTCGGTAATTTCATCATAGCAGCGCAAATGTATTTATACGCTTATGTGTATTAAACGGTTTATACGGCGAATCGGTACTTGCGTACCACTTAAGTCAACCCCTGGATATATAGAAAGATCTTTGTCGTCAAATAATTTACTCTATAAACCCATGAATACAAATGGAACAACCATAACCACATCTGTGGCTTAAACAAATGCAATCAATTATAATATTACTAACAATAATAATTAACTAAAAATAATAATAATGACTTAAGCTGAGTACCATTTGATGAATACGCTCACTGTAAAGTTTATTTTGAATAAACATATAATAAAAAAACACAAAAATATCACATTAGAAATTATTTGAAACTGTTGAAATTTAATTTGATTTAAAACAATTATAAAATGTATCCATAAAAACTTACACGGGATGTGCTTTAACAAATTGTGTTATGTTAAGCATTTAGATTGAAATGGAACTGCAGAGCTGTTTACCTTCACAATATCCTGCTCACTGTGCTCCTGAGCAGGGCTCTGCTTTGGGTAACTTCTCCATTTCATTAATCTTACATGAGTTCTCTGCACAAATGGAAATTGAATTCACCCCGACTTACTCCTGTCCTCATATCTAATCGCAGGGCAATGTGACATAAGTGAGCAAATATATGACTTTTGTCGGCTTTCTTTTCTTTACGTGCAAAATCAGCCAGGCAGCATTTGGAGGAACCGCAGGAAGAGCACAGCCAAACAGCTCCAGGAGCCAGCGAAGGCTGACGGGAGTACCCAGAATCCTGTGAGGCTTTGACCGCTGTGCCTGGTGATGGCTCTATGGCTTCTGCCAGTAGTAATAACTTTTGTTACCTATGAACCACATTTTAACCAGAACCAGATCAGGATCAGAGGATGAAGACCTTTATAAGAAGTTTGCAAAGTTTAATGGGCAGAGACGTTAATCTCAGGAGGGAGAGTCAGGTGACTAGGGTTGGGGTCCCAATTACCTCTACCTGTGTCCAGTGACGCCCCTGCAGGGAGAAGGTGTGTCTGCGAGCTGCTGCACACCACAGCAATCAGAAGCACTCCTATTTGGGTTCCGCTTCCTGTTCCCTTACAGTGCCGTCTGTCTGTCCCTGGTGCCATATCATGCCTCACACATGCCCGTACATAACGGCTGTACATAATGGCTGTAAGTCACCGTCAACGTCAGCATTTTCAATAAAACAAAGCACACTCTGAATTGCCTTTTGATGTCCTTAGTCTCACTGGAATTACTTCACAGTGATGACCGATAGCTCTTTTAACGGAAAGTCTATATTTTAGCCGCACAGACAGAAAGAGGACACCCTTGGACACCTGCTGTAGATTAGTGGAGACAGATGTTGAACTCTCCACCTACAGCAGGCTGATTATAGACTGGGACTTGCAAGCTCTCTGGTTTTTGCACTTTTTTCTGTTTTCCCACCATAAATCTGTGATTCAATGACATCATACCGAAACCTCTGCACCACATGAGTGTGCTACTGGTCACACTTAAGGCAGAATAACCGGAAGGGTACTGACTGTAAGAGCCAGAATAACCAGAAGGGTACTGACTGTAAGAG
>JAODKN010000048.1:2053901-2071916 GCA_026774425.1 Petrocephalus zakoni | reverse complement strand
TAACCGGAAGGGTACTGACTGTAAGTGGCAGAATAACCGGAAGGGTACTGACTGTAAGTGGCAGAATAACCGGAAGGATACTGACTGTAAGTGGCAGAATAACCAGAAGGGTACTGACTGTAAGTGGCAGAATAACCGGAAGGGTACTGACTGTAAGAGGCAGAATAACCGGAAGGGTACTGACTGTAAGAGGCAGAATAACCAGAAGGGTACTGACTGTAAGAGGCAGAATAACCGGAAGGATACTGACTGTAAGAGGCAGAATAATCATGATTAGATTTTACATGCTTGTAAGAGTACTACATTTTTTCCTTTCAAAACACTGCAATTTATAAGCACAAATAATAACAAAATTATTCGTAAGTCATGCCCTATAAATAAATATAAATATATAAATATATTTTTTATAGGATACATATAGTATATATCCCTTTTATGAGTTTTACATTTTAAAATAACATTTTATAATTAAAGAGTACTGCAGTCACTATGCCTGTGTAAAACTGAAATCACAGACAGCTTTATTACAATGAGGATTTATACAGCTCTGATGTAGACATAATGCTGCTTGCAATACTTGATTTATAAATAAACATCAGTTAACTGGTGGAATCATTCAGGAGCCTTCAAATAACACCATGCTCCTGTGAAACAAACACCGTCCTGGGTATCATGAGTGGCTCTACCGAAGGATAATGAAAAACATGCATTTTTAACTATACAGTGATAGCACTTAACACCGTAACCGCATGCACGCTGTGTCAGAAGCCAAGCGTCCAGGCGGCCTGCAGCTCGCTGGGAAATATGCAAATGCCTCGCAACAAAAGGTCACAGGTCACAGTGAGTAATATCCAAAACGGGAACATGAGCATCTCGCTGTCTCCCACCGCCGGCACTGCATAACCCCGGCATTATTTTCCACTTACGCTCAACGTAATACTGAATGCAAATGCAAATGCTGTGATTAATCCGAGAGTAAACCACTGGAATGGGTGGAATTTCACTTAAGCAAATGCAGCGTGTCATTTATTTTACCTGACACTTCCTCCACACTGCTGTTTCTCATATAACTCGACTGACTTCATAAAGGCACCCTCTTTTGTTTATTCATGCTATGACAGCACACTGAAGTACATCTGCAAAGTTAAAAATAAATGTTCACTATTGGTTTGGGGTTTAAACATATCTTTTCCATTTGCCCAGATTTTTACTTAGTGCTTCTGTCGTTGGCATGCGTTTGCCTGCAGAAAAACAGAGCCCAGCTATCAGCTGTTCTATCGTTTCCCACCAATTCCCACCAATCAGCTTTGTTTCCTGCCACAGATAAGCGTCTGATTGGTGGACTGGCTCAGCCAGTAACTGACAGAGGCCCGTCAGAGTGGCGGAGCCACCTGAGGGCTAGCTAGCCGGCAGGCCGTGATGTATTCAAACTGTTCGTCCCTCAGTAGGATAACGCCGATTTGTCGTGCTGCTACGGGATTCCCTGTCATGACTGAATACGTCTTCATTTGATGCCACCTGTTTAAACGTACGTAATATGGCCCAGATGTTTCATGCGAATTTGAGCCTAATGACCATGTCCATACGACAGACCGGAAGAGAATCGCTACACACCAAGACCCCCTGTCTCCTGGACCTTATTTAATAATTACTTTGTACTCTGAATCGCCAACGTTGGACTTACAACTCAATCAGTCACAGATGATACAGTGGCCAGAGCGTAGTAACACCAACAATTTGACATCGTAAATCTGTGTGCAGTTTTTTTTTTTTTTTTACAGGAGGAGCCGAGATGCCGGAAAGGAGGCAGCTGAGCGGTCACACCTGGTCAGTGGCAGCGGAGGGGGGGGAGCAAATTGGCTGTGGAGGTCACTGGGGGAAGGAGACACCACTTTACAAGGCCTTATAAGCAGATGGATATTTTTACTGAGTCTCTTCGATCTTCCCCCCACACCACCTCCCCTGAAACCTTGAGAGAATGACTCAGCCCTCACTTTACAATCCCCCCCCCAAAGAATAGAATTCCCCACACCGGAGATACCTCCAACGCGCATGTGTGTACTCCACGTCTCTGGCATCTCTGAGAGCCTTTGGGGGGTCAGTCGGGTGCATGGGTGCCTCTCTGCCGTGGGCTTCTCGGAGAGGACTGGCAAAGCACGAGGAGCTGCTGCTGCCCGGATATGGACAGAGTCTCATGAACTCATATACTGTGAGGGTGGGAGGAGAGCTACATGCAAGTAGCATGCGTGTCCAGGGCTGCTTATTTCTGATCTGCTACAATGCTGGGTACCCATCTTCATTATGCATTATTATAATATTTCACTCACTTGGTTGGAAATGGTGACCAGTGGCATCTGGAACAGGCCGACTGGATGATATACAAAAGCCTAACCGATCATGTGCGCCGGCGCGCTAAGGGACACTCCCAAAGCGTTTGTAGAATACATAAATTAAAAGTGACTGTGACACCTTCTCCGGTCTAGTTCATTCAGTGTTTTTAAGTTTAATTAAATATTTTTTTTACTGAATAATGCTGTGTGGCATGGTAGCTCTGGTAGGTGGTGCTGTTACCTTAAACCTCAGTGGGTGGGGACAACGTCGGTGTGGAGATTGCATGTTCTCCCCATCGTGTTTGGGGTTCGTCCAAGTATGATGGTGTCCACCCACAGCCAACAAACGACAGGGGTGCCCCATGTTGACTGGCATCCTGTTGAGGACCCTCCCAACTTCCCATAATGCAAAGTTCCTGAACATTCCTCAATAAAGCAGTTGGCAGAGAGATGCGTGAAGCCTTACTGAATGATGGAATGTCGTTGCCTTCACATAACCCCCGAAAAACATGTATAGTCCTTGTAACCTGTAATATTACAAAGACACATTTTTGGAGTATTTTTAAGTGATCACTCATTTAAATAAAGGCTTTGGTGATCAGGAGCTCATCCCTTAAAGCACGCTTAAAAAGAAACATGTACGACAAGTGTACAATAAGGACATATCGGTGTGAACAGTTTACCTCATGCCTAGCTGTATGTAGAGCTCTTCCTTAGAGACAGCAGAAAGGTGTGTATGATACTGGGCTTCAAAACAAGCCCCTCATTAGCATAGAAGAGGCATAAACAGTGACAGTGCCCTTTAGAAACTCAAAACTAAAATCAATGACTCAGAAGTAATGTAACTGCAAAAGCCACAGCAAACTCAAACAACAGCTGACGAATGTTAAACTGGGACCAAATATTACCCAAAGTGTGTGAGAGGACAAGGAGATGCAGCACTACTGTTATTCCACCTCTTCAGACCAGCTGGCTCTTTATAGTATCTGCATTTTAATACCCTGAATTAGGGCCAGCTGATCTTCATCATTGAAAGCAGTTTGTATGAGGCAGGAAATCAATCAGGTATTTCCATTGTCCTCATCCATTGGTCCAGGTCTGGCTCAAAATATCAACCTAATATCTTTGCAATATGGGGAGAATCTGGACTATGTAGAAGAATTCCTTGAAAACTGTGTACAGACAGTCGTGGGGCCAATTAAGGCAGCTTTTAATCCTTTGTTTGCTGTTCTGTTGTATGCTACTGTGTAGATGAAGCTGCCAATGATTCCACTATGCAGAAGCTCTGTGCTGATGGCTTCCCCTAACAGCACAGCATGACAGTGAACCAACAAGTTTTTGTTCCTTATGTCATCGACTTGCCAAGTAATTCATACCAATTAATCCTCCACGGCAAAGGGACCGAAGAAGACAGAGAAGAGCAAAAGAGGCCATCTGGGAGCGTTGATAAACAAACTGTCTTTCACCACCAGCTAAGGTTTCTAGAAAAGTCTTCAAACTAAAAGGAAAGAGCATCTGTGCTTGTTGAGGTGTTTGGGGATGTACTTCCTCTGTGGGCAAATGTTTAGGATTTGCTACAGAAAACACAAGACACTTACAGAGGCCTCAGCAGCTTTGGGAATATGGCATAAACACAGTGTAGGTCCAACTCAATGATCCATAGAAGGACACAACTAGACCACCAGCATTTCAAGGCTAATTTAACGTCATTCTTGGAGCAAATGTCAAGAATTCAAGGGGGTTCTCTTCAATGTTCCTCAAGAGCAAATCATATTTCCTGGACAATTTCCTCAGACTATCAAAATTCAGCATTAAATATCCAAACAAATTAAACAAAAACATTAGAAGGTTATGGTCATTTTGTGATACACTCAGATGTCTATTCTATCAGTAAAGAAGTTTTCATCTGCAGAATGGAGGCTGTAGGTAATTACACAGATTTCTGAATTTTAACAACGTTCATAGAGATTACTTGGCACCAAGTTTGACATCTGAACGGAGTGTCTAGCCAGCCTGGGCCTGCCATTGTGATTCTGTAGATTTGTGGGGTTCTTCCAGGGAACACGGTTGGGCGCCATAGAGCAGAGGCGGTCCCGGGGCTCCATGAAGACACACTGTGCGTGACAACATCTGAACACCACTACATAAACACAGGAGAGTTTGCATCATCTAAAATGTGTCACACTTCTGAAGGTCTGTGTTGCGCGACTCCCATCTGGTCCTTCGTAACATATCCCTCACGGCGGCACAATTTAAAAATCGCTATCTAGGCAAAGAGCCAGACAGGAAAAAGAAACATAAACTTCACCGTGACTTGAGTTGGGGCGTGTAAGCAAATGTTATTAAAGATAATAAACTAAACCACCTTCCAAGAGAAAAGCCATTACTGGCAGCAAATTAAAAAAAGACCTCGGAAGAAGGAATATTAACGACCAAGCGAGGTGGGCAGGTCCTGTTCTATCTTTTTGTTTTATTAAAGCTTCTTTTAGGATGTTTCCCCATATTCTTCATGTAGCATATCTGCCTGGTCTTGCCTGATAGAGTCATGGAGTCAAACCATGGTGAAAATATCAAAGGGCATGGAGCGATTGCACAACGGACCACACAAGTAAGCACTTATGTAAGGTGGGCAGATCGTGGCTGTTTGTTTGTGTGCGTGGGAGAGGGCTCGAGGGCCAGCCGGGGGGGGAGTCAGCGAGACCAGGAGTCTTTCATGTGTCGAGTCTAAGGGGCTCTGTGAGACTCAGTGCACCCTCTGCTTAACAGCCTAGGAACACAGGGCTAAGGGTCTTCAGCCCCCTCCTACTTAGAAATGTCTGTGTGTTAAACCCCTCTGTCCAAGGGGGGGCTGGCACACTGTTCACTCAAGGCAGGAAACAGTGAAGTCAGCACGTCCATCACAGTTCCTGTGGGTTACATATGCCTTTTGAAGGGCTGAGCATTCCACAGGGTGGGCGGAGACTGAGCTGTCTGATTCAGTGAGGTGCGTCTCCCTGGAGTGGCATTTGCAGGCCCTGTGTACCCTTGGAGGTCCATTCACAGATCTGTGAGCAGCCTTCCTCTAAGCTCGATATAAGAAGAACCTACAGAAGCTCGTTCCCAGCTGACTTGCTCTTGTTTTTCATGTACATTGGTCCTTCATATGTTACTACAGCGTTAAGTCATTTCGATAAAAAATATGGTAAAAAACATAAAAAACATCGAAAACAAAGCTCAGAAGGGAAGCCCGAACGTCCTTCAGTAAAGTCATGAACGTTGCGTTTCCCCGAACTCCTAAATAAAATTAGCTACAAGTATAATCAAGCCAAGATCTGTTAGGGTGAACGCAGATGCTAACAGCTAACAGAAAGCAGCCCCACAGTTGTTTGTGGCTGTCATGTGTATGAATCCTGTAGTGTGTAATCTTTTAATCTTTCAGCTAGCAAAGAAATCTGGACAGTGTTGGGTTGCAACACGAACATGTACTGGTGCGTGCTCTGCTGCAGACACGCTCTGCAAATGCAGGTCCCCCCCGACACACACACACACGTCTCCTCCCTTTGCTAGGACTGTTTACCTGTCCCAGTCCTTCAAAAGCACGATAACCCATAAACATGTATGACTAAGGTCCACATGTATGACGTGACATGACAGAAGGCCTTGTCTTCCAATCTAGTGGTTTACTAGGAGAATTTACCTAAATTACTATTCTGGATGAAACATCTCAAGAAATTAACCACATGACTTTTCAAAAGCCAATCAGAAAGCAGAAAATGGTTACCCGGAGACACAGTTTATACACACAAAGCTGCCACCCAGGCTGACAAACGACACATATGTGTTCTGCTTGAGGACACCACGCTTTAAATCAAAGGCACTATAACAGCCTTGTTTCCCACAAAGAGTATTATTACACGTTAATTATCTCGCTGTTTATAATCGCCAATTTTTTGGTCTTGTTACAGGAAGAGGAATAAGTTCTGAAACTTAGACATCACTGCAGTTGCGAAGATTACTCTTTTTATATTCTCTGACAGTTTAGCTGTGCTGCTACACATTGTGTGTATTTTAAACCTGGGATTGTGTCTAATAAAGCCAAGCGTGGCACTAGCACAAGCAGCTACCACGCCTGCCGTGACCTGTCATTATAATTTATTTTTTTATTTGGCAATCACACTTATTGAGAGCGATTCATTAAGAATAATTTGAGCTTAGTGCGTGCGCTGGTGAAAACGTGCAGGGCCTTTCACCTGTGCGACACGTCTATCCAAGTTCATCTCAGGCAGAAAGACAGATCCAGTCTTGAACGAGTCCCGAAGCAACAATACAAATTGAAGGGAGCGCTGCCAAGCGTAACCAGAAAAATAAGCAACCGCATCCAAAAAAAAAAAACCTGCCAGTGTAGTAACTCTTCTGTTACCAATGACCGTTTATCGGGGATGCTCTGCTGGTGCCCGCTGCTAATCCCAGACAGTATGGGGTGTCCTGCCCCATGCTGGCACGTTCTGGAAGGGATTCAGCTCAGGATGTCAACACGTGGAAAAATAAAACAATTAACAGGCATCCACACGCCTGAAAGACGTAAACAGAACATGCGAGCAAGTGTGTGACAGCGATACTAGGGGGGACACAACTTTGCATAGGCCTTTTGTTGATGGGAAGAATAATGCCAAATTAAACATTGGGGGAACACGCCCCCCCACCCCCTCTGGTACCTATGCTCCTGCAGGGGAAGTGGTATTAAAGATCGCTGAAAAGGGGTCCACGTCAAAGACACATGCTGCAAAAGTGCTACCCAAGAAGGCACTGCAATGCCTCAGATTTAGCCAGGTCACCCATGCATCCATAAACTCTTATCAGACTTATTAGCCTCAAAGTCAATGACTAGTAAATTGATTTTTCACAAATGATCCATTCATTAGTTTAATTAGGTATGTTTGTGGTGGAACTGAATGATGCACAGGATTGATAGCGGATGTTAGAATCCTAGAAGGGTCCAGACCATAATATACCCTTCGTGAACATAGCAGATTTACTCACTGGAATAAGAAAAGGACACAGGATGTATGTAAGCATGTTCCCACACGGCAGACACGCCTGCTTCGCACAATGGACCTTCACACACTTAGACTGTGCCCGGCCTCCTTCTTGACAAGGTTAATTCCTCTGAAAAATGACACGCTTATTTCGGAAGGAATATAGATTTCGCCTTTGGTTGCTGACCTGGTGTTCTTTGTTCTGAGCTACCATAAGACAGTCTAAATGAAGGCTCTCAGAAAAGAGTTTTTCCAGCCCACTGTAAATAGAGGATTATTCGGGGGGAGGGGGGGGGTGTTCGTTTCAGCAGCGGACCTAAATTTCCCAGAGGGATGGCCGGTCGAGGGGGTATCTGAACACAGCCGTGCCTGCTTCTCAAACGGGCGACGCTCGATGACATCGATTCCCTAACAGCTACGGCAAATTCAGCCACAGCTACACCTGACGTCCCAAGACGAGAGGTCCCGGCACAATCTAAGCGGCAGTTAGTCTCCACGTCCGCTATTCCCGGGTGTGCGAAGAAAAAAAATTCAAGGAGAAAGCCAAGAGATGGCTCTTTTTAAGTGGACAATGTGACGTCTTTTAGTGAAGACAAGAAACGTCTGGCCTGTGTTACTGAGGGAAATGGGATTATGCAGGAAAAAGAGAGATGGGCCTGATTTCCGCTGTCACGGGAAAAAGCTGACGGCTGGTTTTACTGGAGGCTGACACGTGCGCAGTGCAGCGGGGACACGGGACGTCCCACTCTGTCGCACGGGTGGGCGTGAGCCTCTGCCACAGCAGGAGCCCCCAGAGCACCCGTCTGTATCACATTTAATACGAAAGCGCGCCAATTACACCGTCACAGTGTGGCTGTGCTGCTTTAGCACTCAGGATGTTGAGCTCACCTAGGCTATGGTGCTCACATTACAGCAGAGCGCCCCCTGGAGGGCCTGTCGCTGCGAGTACACCTGTGTGGCTGCACTAACAGGGTGGCTGCTTGTGTTCACTAATCCAGGTAAAGCACAATATCCCATCAATATAAACTATGATGATTTAGAAATATATTACATTTATTGCAGCATAAAACGATTTTGTTACATAATTAACTAAATGAATTTACACATACACAAAACATATATTTAAATGTGTGTGTGTGAGTATGTAATGTGATTTTGATGTTATATCAGATAAAATTAGCACAGAGTCATGCAGCAATTTAAAACTATCTATAAACTGTGAAAATCTAAACTGATCATTTTATTTTACTACAGTTTTGAGTATTGACATCTTAATATCCTAAAATAATATCTAACAGAAAAAGGAATAAATATCAGCTAAAATTAACACGCAGCCATGACAGATATGTCTCACAAACTTCCATCAGCAAAAGAAGTATTTCCCAGGATGAACAGTGAGACGGTTAAAAGGGGTTTCTAAATATAAGCTGCTGAATAATTTAATGCCACACAAAAAAACACTATATTTAGACATGAAACTTGTTCTTATCCTCAAATACCATTCATCTGAGGCCTGGAACTTCTGAAATGGCGTGGCTTCTTGGAGTGGGATTAGGAAGGGTGACGATTTGCAAAATTTAGCAGTTATGTCCATTTTTACAGAAGCTGGGCACTCACTTGCATCAAATACCATTTTTTTTCTCCTCAGCGGAGTTAGTTTCATCACATCCTGCATCCACACACCAATGAGAAACCAGCATTGCCTTCTTAAAATAAATTAACAAAGAAATAATCTGCGCTCCTTGATAACTATTCGCATTATCAGTCACTGGTATCACGATTCATGATTATTAGCCAAATTCCGATTTCCCAATGAACATAAAATGCACATGAAAGACAGGGAAGCCCTGGCAGTAGCTGTAAGCGAGGAATCTGGCGTCTAATGCCAGATGAACATCATCCTGTGATCTGCCTTTTAAATATTTTTAATTAAATTGCGACGACTGCCGGGTGTCGAAATGCGGCTTCTGGCTGAGAAACACCCGGCCTGGATTGTCGATAGGTGAGGACTCGCCACAGGCTCGCTAGCCGGCCTCAGCCAGCGTGCAGCAGACGCAGCAGATGCAAGCAGAGATGCAAGCAGGGGGCGTCAGACAGCTTTTATGAGGACACGGGGTGGCCTGCGACTCAACCCGTGCATGCAAATGCCTGCGACTCAACCCGTGCATGCAAATGCCTGCGACGCAGACATGTTCAGAGCACTACTGTCTTTGATGTGTCATTTTTCTTCTAAACATCTCAAAACTGCGAAGGAATGTAACATACGAGGCTGCAAATACTATAGCACGATATCATAGATCCAAGCATCCTCAGTTTAAGAATAACAATCCAACAAAACCAATGGAATAGTTCATTTTCAAAGCATGACATTTTTTGCATGCAAGCACCTATTCTCAAGGAATTTCCTTCTAATGAACCCCCCACCTCACCGCACCCCACCCCAGAAGCAGGGTTGAGTGCAGAGCACGAGGTGCTATAAAAACACCTTGCCTACTCTACGCATATCACACCATAGCTTGCCCCTTGGCATCATTTATTCATCACTCTGTTATGAAAAAGAATTTCTCGACCCCCCCCCCCTTCAGCTACCCCCAACCCATTGGGCAATGCATTTAGTGTAAAGTCAAACAGCCATGGCTAAGGAACCAAATAGACAAAGTGCCGTATCGAAGTATCAGCCCCCCCGATCCAGGCCTTGGCCAATCTCCTACAAGCCATTGCGAAATGTTCAGACTGCATTTTACGGTATAAAACGCGAAAAGAGGTCAGCGGTAGCTGCAGGGCTGCCTCGCTCGGCCATCTCTAGGCTCGGCAGGGGGCTGGATGAGAGCTGCTCTCCACAGCACGGGACACGCGTAGCATTCATTTCACAATATCCGTCTGTTTCCAATGAGTGCTAATCCAGCTCAGGGTCCTGGGATTCTGAGTCTGTCCCAGGAAGCAGAGGCTGTTAAGATTGTTATAGGGAATGCAACAATACACTAGAAATGCTGCAAGAACTAAGCCACCTGAAAATGATGGGCACAGACCACCACAAGGCATAGATCAGTATGAGTGATGGACCATTACTAACTCCTTCACTGGAAAACAGCATCAGGCACTAACTCCTTCACTGAAGAAGACATTGGCCACTGACTCCTTCACTGGAGGAAGACATTGTTCACTGACTCCTTGATTGGAGGAGGACATTGGCTACTACCACCTTCACTGGAGGAGGACATTGGCTACTACCACCTTCACCGGAGGAAGAATATCGAGGAGTAACTCCTTCAGTGGAGGAAGACATTGAGCACTACCTTCTTCTCTGGAGGAAGACATCGAGCAGTAACTCCTTCAGTGGAAGAAGACATTGAGCACTACCTTCTTCTCTGGAGGAAGACATTGAGCAGTAACTCCTTCAGTGGAGGAAGACATTGAGCACTACCTTCTTCTCTGGAGGAAGACATCGAGCAGTAACTCCTTCAGTGGAAGAAGACGTTGAGCACTACCTTCTTCTCTGGAGGAAGACATCGAGCAGTAACTCCTTCACTAGAGGATAACATCGACCACTAACTGCTGGATTTAATTCAAACAGCTGAAAACCACAGGATCGATAAAATAGCGGCGAAAATCAGCAGCTGACAGAAAGAAAGCCGCAGTCAGCACATCGCTCCTGCTGAGAGGCTGGCCATTCACAGGCTAGCGGACCCTTACACTCTGCTCTGATCAGGCCACAGAGTGTCAAGTGAATGGAGAGGGAGGAGACAATGAGACAATACATGATAAAATACTAGTGTGGCCACATCATTTCAGCAAACCTCCAATTTAAGGCCAGTGGATTGTCCTGCAGTTAAGGCACCTCATAAATCATTTAAATTGGTCAGGATCTCTTTGGCGGAATGTATCCTACAGATGAGAAAGCAAAGTTCTGAACGTCTGAGATCTGAAAACAAGTATGATGAGAAAGGAAAGCCACTGCCTGCCACCAGCAATAATAACACAGTAATAACACACATGCATAGAAGTGAGTAACCCTGTGCTTCCATCAATAAGCTCCAGGATCGATACAACCCTGTATTGGGCAAGTGGTAATGGTACGATGATGGATCAATGCATGGATGGATGGATGGATAGATGGATGGATAGATAGATGGATGGAAGGAGGCACCTGCAGCCTCTGAAGTGGATGATCTCTGCACACTCCTGCCATTTTCCAATGCTTGTATGGCTAAGAAATAAGGAGTTCTGTTGCCACACTATAATCCTAGAGAGATAGCTGATTGGCTGATGGTGATAAGGGACCATGTGATTGGCTGCCAGTAAGAAAACAATGCTAGGGTGCCAATTATTGGGCGTGAAACAGCCTACTCTATAACACAGCTGGGTCCCTGTCCTGCCTAACTGTGCCCTCCCCTCCAGTGTGTAACTCGCATCCGCACATACCGCTGCAGACACTCGCGTCGCGGCCACATCTTTGAAACAGGTTGCAACAGAGGAAGAACTCATGATTTAAATATCCAGACTGGATTTTCAACATAATTTTCAAATATATATTTTTCAACATGCTACACGTCCATTCATAACCCCCCCCCCTCCAATCCAGTGTCACGGAGAACCAGACCCTGCTGTCAGGCTCACCGGAATACCTAAGCAGACCGGCCAATCGCGATCCTCGATCAGACAGGCAGAACGACAGCATGAGGAAATTCGGGACACCCTGCCGGAAAGCCGCGGGGGCATGCGGGGAACATGCGGACCCGGCAGGCTTCAAACCCAGCGGAGTTTGGAGTGAGCTGGTAGCGCCTGTCGCGACTCCCTACCGATAGTGTTTCCGGAGCAGAGCGCTTTGTGGAAAACATTAGCTCACGAAGGCCCGAGTGGGACGCTGAAACGGAGACGTCCCGGTACCTTAATCTGAGAGAAAAACAGGGAATTAGGAGCTAACGGGGGGGGGTGAGAGAGCAGGGAAATGCGGCTATGCCCGAGCGGATGGCAGCAGACTCCAGCTGGGATTCTTATCCCTCAATCTCCTCGCAAGACACATCAGCTGTTTGTTTCCAGGCCTTGTCTAATTTACAGCACACGGCCATGTTGTCTTTGGCATAGTCTTTCCCGAACTTCCTTCATTGCCCACTTCCTTGTGCTTTCATGGCTTTCCAGCGAGCGGATCTCCGCCATCGCTCCCGTCGCCAGCAGCCACAGAACATCCCGCCTCGGCCCTCGTTTGCCTTCCGGAAGCTTCCCGTCTGAAGCACGCTCGCCCCCACGGCGTCGAACTCCCCACGCTTATCTTTGCGTACAGGCGTGAGGACACCGGACGGCCTCGCTGGCAGACAGGACGGCTTATCCAGGGCCCGGGAGCGAGGAGATCTGATTAGCGGGGATGCTTGCCCTTGCGAGCCTCGCATTCTGCAAAACAGTCCTCACCCGCACGCAGCTGCTCCCACTCAGGTGGGTGGGCAATGACTTCAGAACAACGAGCTTTCGGTTTTACTCTCTGTAAACTCTAACCTATCCTTGCCTCTAAGGAAATTTTTTTCCTTAGAATTCATCAAGCACGACTTGGTTGGACCCCCCCCACTGACTTTTTATCACTCTGGACATTCCCGGAGGTGAGAAGCAGGCCAGCTGATTGGCACAGCAGTCACACGCGCACCTCCTTTGGCTTAAACGCGGTGTTGGACGCGGCGGCGGCCCCCGGGGGGGGCTACTCACTGCTTTGGACGTTAATGCTGCTTGTTGTGTTTTCCTTCCCCAGCAAATTCTCCGCCACACATGTATAATTCCCAGAGTCCTCCGGCTTCACTCTATTGATCTGGACCCTGGAGTTTTTCCTGCAGAGACGGGGACAATCCTGGATCAAAATGCCTGTCATCCTAAAACATGATACCTTACGCCTTAAAACATACTTATACCTAATATAGCGTAAAACACAAGAATTACAGAGAAATATTACTGCTATAATCATGCTACCTTCACATTCGTTTTTAAGACATAAAACCTGCCTTGGCTTTGCCACAGTAACCACAAAGGGAAATGTGGTATAAATAATGTATATGAATCGAACACCAGTGTAATAAACCCATTTGAACAAAGCGGGCTGACATGGTAATACGGTGCTGCTCACTTGCTGGACTTTATCTTGGTGTCTTTGCTCTTCTTTAGTTCGCTGCCATCCTTGTACCACGTGTAGGCAGGGCTGGGGTTCCCAGAGGCCTCACACTTCAGGGTCAATCTTTCTCCCTCTGCCAGTAGCTGGTTCCTCAGTCGTTTTAACCTCGGGGCAGAGGCTGGAAAGAGAGTGGAGGGAGATTTAGAGGCCAGGACGAGCACAGAGATGCACGCTGTTTGTCATGTCTTTGCGTTCGGAGCCTGCTGGTAACAGGCCACCTTACACACGGACATACATACGCTCCCCCCTCCTCCCCTAGTGCAGAGAAGAGTGTGGCCCCCAACCAGTAAGAGCAGCCACTGGGTTTTCATCTGTCACTAGCGCAGGCCCAGTTTGATCCCAGACCACCATCATGAAGGTAGCGGCAAGACGTACTCCACGTGTTTCTCTCAGAGTTAACTTCTCTGTTGCTACTAAGCACCCTCCTGTAAACCACCCAGAATCCAACATGATTTTTCTCAGATTTTTCAGATTTTACAAAAAAAAATTGCCTTTGATTTGCTTTAGCCCAGGGCTTTCCATGCCGGTCTACTGGGACCCACAGACAAGCAGTCCACATTTTTGCTCCCTCCCAGCTCCCTGCCAGACAGTCCACATTTTTGCTCCCTCCCAGCTCCCTGCCAGACAGTCCACATTTTTCCTTCGGTCGGCAGCAAAAATGAGGACCGCCTGTGAGTCCCTGCAGATCGGAACAGAAACACTGGATTAGCCAAACCAAAGTCCAGTTAATGGTTGACTTTCGTTTACACCTTAAAGTGTTGAAGCAGTTTCTTTTAAAACCTGATCAGTCTTCTGCTCTTTTAAGATGAACAAGGAGAAGATGTGGTTAGGGGGACGAGCAGCAGGGGAACGAGGAAACAACAGGGAGAAAAAAAACATTTTTACTAAGAAGCCGGCGCGGGCGGCGTGGCCAATGCCCAGCGGGTAGCAGTGCCCCCTCGCACCTCCAGGGCAGGCACTCGCAGTCGCATCTCCGGCCATGTCGGCAGAGTATGCATACTCTCCCGCGGTGCGTGAACTTCTGCCCACAGCCATACACAGGCTCCACTTAGAAGAAATGAAGCACCCGGAAATTTCCCTTGGCTTGTGACTGCTCGTCTGCCCTGTATTGGACTGGCATCCTGTCCAGGGCATTTCCTGTGCTGTGCCCAGCCGGGGATAACCTCCAGTACGCCAGCCGGGGATAACCTCCAGTACCCCAGCTGGGGATAACCTCCAGTACGCCAGCCGGGGATAACCTCCAGTACCCCAGCTGGGGATAACCTCCAGCACCACAGCCGGGGATAACCTCCAGCACCCCAGCCGGGGATAACCTCCAGCACCCCAGCCGGGGATAACCTCCAGTACGCCAGCCAGGGATAACCTCCAGTACGCCAGCCGGGGATAACCTCCAGTACTCCCACCCCACTGTGGCTGCAAGATAGAGAGCTGGAAACAGGTGTCTTCCAATGTCAGGACGGTGCTCCTACAGGTATCTGCGCCCACGAAACAAGGAGGAAATCTGCTCTGCAGATGATTCAAAACATTTAAAAGAAGAAGTGTATCAGCATACTTCCATATTTAATTAGCATTGTAATGTGCATGTGTAATGTGTTCATGTGATGGGCTTGATGGTTTCGTGCCTCAGACCTTGCCTATTTTCTAGGAGACTGGAAGTGCTTGCCTGCTCTCCATCATGGAAGTTCACGGTAAGGTCTGCAGGGGGTACCTTCAGATTGTAATGCCATAAACATTACGATATTGTTTACCGTTTCCCCTGAACTCCGCGAGGGGGGGGGGGGGGGTCAATGTCCTGAGAAGAAAAACTTCTGTTCCTGTATCATATCTGTGCCTGTATAGTGTGGAACTGAACACTCAATGATTATTCATCCACAAAAAATGTATTTGTAACCTGTACGACAGATTATAATCAAGAGGTTTGAGTGAAGCTGTGGATCAAACCCAAAACAACAAGGAAAATACAGTGATAAACAATAGGCCATTGTAGAGGAGAAGGGCCTTATGTGGCAGGACCGCACCGGGTAAAACTTATGACTGACACCTTTAATTTAGTTGCGGTGACTCTTCCACAGATGATATTTTTGGGTTATAGCTTGATAAATGGGTTTGAGGTTAGATTTACAGGATGGCGTTTGGGAAGGGGGGTTATGGGGGCAATGTGCAGACTTCAGCACTGGGGCATGAACCTGGGACCCGGCTTCTCTGATGCTTCAGGGGTTTGAGCAAACTGCTCTGTACTCATGAACCCTGTCGTGAAGGGAGCAGGCTCCCATCCCTCATCATGTGACAGGGCCTCTTGGTGCCCAATAGGGACTGCCAATAGGAATTCCTTCTGTCTACAAATTATGATAATTATTATTATAATAACAATAGTAATTATTATTAGAAATTTCAGTTATCCATCAGTTATCCATCAAATTTCAGTTATCCAGTACCAAAATCCTGACTTAATACATATGAAACACGAATTTTACAAGGTTATAATTAATTTTTCATAAGAAAACTGCAGAATAAATTTGAGAAGCTATTCTTCATGTAGGCTATGAAGGGTCTTAAGCCAGAAGGAGAATCTGCAGAAGACAGAAAGAAATTGAGCCGGGCAGAATGCATCCAGCTGTCCTCTGTAAGCGTTTATCCAGACTAGCCCAGAAAGCGCAGGGTACCCCAGACGGGATACTATTCTACACAAACCTATTTCACCATGGTTCTCTTATGACTGATCTTTTTTTCTCTTCTTGTTCGTGTGATTAGTTTGACATTTCTTTCCACGCAGAAAGGGAGTTTCGTGTAAAAATCGCCAGGAACGAAGCGGTGTTTGGGTCACATCGCCTCTCATCATGATGGGTTCATCATACTGATTGTTTTTCCTCAGTAATATTAATTTTTTTCTGCAAGCATAGCCAAATTACTGGCTGACACCCGGGGGTAATTATGAAGTCGTCTTCGGAGCTGATGGGATGATCAGCAAACCGGTGCTTAATTGCTCCGGAGGACGTGTGAATCTGAGCGACACGGAGGAAGGAAACCCCTCTGTCTCACTTCTGTAACGTGGCGTCTTCTGTGTCAATTCCTCCTCCCTCTAAACAGATTCATTTTTCATCACGTTACCTGGTTAGTTAACGTTTTTCCTTCCTAATCGGAGGGAGACAGTCACTGGACACTAGAGTGTCCTCTGGTTAGGCTGGTATGAAAAGACGGTCACCACATGAAAAAAATCAAGCCACCGGGCATCCAGACTTTCTGAAACTCGCTGTGTCTCCTAGACCGATGATCCTGATAGCAGAGGCGCCTCACTGAAGCTGGACAGCTATGAGCCATTGTTGATCCTCAGCAAGTGACTGATTGATTCATAAAGAGCCCATAATGGTAAGTGGCACACAGTCACTGGAGAGACCAGCCCACAGCAATAAGGGCAATCAGAGCACTGGAAACCTGCAGCATGACGTCGCCGGACGAGGGCTGCTCTAAACCGAAATCCCTCATCCTGCCAGCACATCAAGGCCACTGACAAGAAACAGGGGCTCAAAATACAGAATTTAATACTGGTGATCATCTTATGTTTTGGAAGATCCATACCTTCTAAGCCAAAAGATCTATTAAAGTTATATATATATATATATATATATCCCACATTATACATTACAAAAGTGGTAAAGATTGCATTTATTTATTCCATAATTTGCTGGCATGACAGTGGAGGTCTGTGCAATTATAATATTACCGTAGAATAATTATCAGCCTTTATTATATGCCAGTCATTCTCTCAATCTGGGCACTATTCCTGATGAATCTTCCCTTTGCTACAAGGCTCCAGTCTTTAGAATTGCCGCCTGAAGCCTTGCTCACTGATGTAAATTAACTGTTAAAGCGCGGTGCAGCTCTCTCCAGATCAGCCCTGTGACTCCCTTTGCTCACTGATGTAAATTAACTGTTAAAGCGCGGTACAGCTCTCTCCAGATCAGCCCTGTGACTCCCTTTGCTCACTGATGTAAATTAACTGTTAAAGCGCGGTGCAGCTCTCTCTAGATCAGCCCTGCGACTCCCTTTGCTCACTGATGTAAATTAACTGTTAAAGCGCGGTACAGCCCTCTCCTGATCAGCCCTGCGACTCCCTTTGCTCACTGATGTAAATTAACTGTTAAAGCGCGGTGCAGCCCTCTCCAGATCAGCTCTGCGACTCCCTTTGCTCACTGATGTAAATTAACTGTTAAAGCGCGTTGCAGCTCTCTCCAGATCAGCCCTGTGACTCCCTTTGCTCACTGATGTAAATTAACTGTTAAAGCGCGGTGTAGCTCTCTCCAGATCAGCCCTGCGACTCCCTTTGCTCACTGATGTAAATTAACTGTTAAAGCGCGTTTCAGCTCTCTCCAGATCAGCCCTGTGACTCCCTTTGCTCACTGATGTAAATTAACTGTTAAAGCGTGGTGTAGCTCTCTCCAGATCAGCCCTGCGACTCCCTTTGCTCACTGATGTAAATTAACTGTTAAAGCGCGTTGCAGCTCTCTCCAGATCAGCCCTG